>JBAJMU010000002.1:3529617-3565041 GCA_037952995.1 Hyposoter didymator | reverse complement strand
AAAAAAAAAAAAAAAAAATTGAAGACTGGGCGATCGGAAGATGACTATTGAAAGTTCGAGACCGAGGTCTCGCGAAGCGATGCTCGGTATCGGAGAACGTCACTGGATAAGCAGCAAATGGCCAAATAGAAAAAAAAATAATAATAATAATAAAAATCGTCAACACACGAAACACACAGCAGCAATCTCCTCAAGCACGATGCGTTAGCGCTGAATCTGAGACTCTCAATTATTGATCGTAACAACAGCAATTACTGAACTCACGTACCGGTAGAAACAAACTTAATGAACGATAAAGCAAATCGGAGTTAAAAACAAATTGTAACGAGCCTCCGCATGCGCTTCCACCGCTAATTACCTCTCAAACTTTTAATTGAATATTTCATCCCAACTTTCAAAACAATTTTTTATTTTTTTCGTTTTTTTTTTTTTTTNTTTTTTTTTTTTTAATTACCAAACTACGTTTTCCGTTTTGGCTTTCGATACCTTGGCGAAAAAGAACATCAAGTAACACGTTTACAAAATGTATTTGTGTTTGTGTGGATTTGATAGTTTTCCAAGGGACTCTTTGGCTTCTCAGGTGGTCACGATTAATCGAGAGCTAAGAGGGAGCAACAGCACCAACAACTTAAACAATTAAAGCGTGACGAGAGAAGGCAGGGGGCGAGGAAGGGTTAAACGAGCAAAAGGTGAGTTGCAACCAAGAGAGAGACTCTCTCTCTCTCTCTCTCTCTCAGGCTCTCTCCGCTGCACGGAAACTTTCGTAACCGTAGGCAAAACGAGTTGCTACACTTTTGCTGATGTTCTTTCGAGCGAGCCTGGCAGATTTATGAGCGCCACTTTTACGCCTGAGTTTATGTATAAATATACATCCAACACATATAGACGCAGGCGTATGCATGCGTTGAGCAGGCTGCAGCAATGTGGACTCACCCGAGCAGCAGGTACAACCGAATCGATTAAGCGTACGGTGTAGAAAAGAGATCGAGAGGTCGTTCCGAGTATTTAAAGTCGAGGCTCCCATGGCTCAATATCGACAGTCGTTCATCGAACAGAACAGAAAAAATTAGACATTCCGAATCGGTCGCCAAAGCAGACGAAAAATATAAAATGTGGAGCGTCTTGTTGCTGTTTGCACTTTTTCCTCTTTTCGCGCCTGTCGTCAGGGTAAGAAAATTCTATCGACACTTCGACACTCCATTTTTCTTCATCCATTCATTTTCCTCGCCATTTTATTTCAGGCCCAAATGCCGAACTACATGATGCCCAACTACGGCATGATGAACGCTCGTTACAACCCCGCCGAGATGCGATACCCCGGCCACCATGGAGCACCCTTTGCTTCTCAAATACCGCCGTACAATCCATACAACGCTCCTCACCCATATGGACGCAATCGCCATGTCGGAGAAACCGCAAATTCCAATACCAACACAAACGTCAACACGAACCCAGGCTCTTTTAAATGAGAAGATTCCTCCCCAGCGTTCCCTCGTCGAGCGGCTGCACTCTGACGCGCACGCTCACGGAGGAAACGGATCATAAAAATCTAGCCACAGATTAAACTTTCGATTACTCATGTATGCGGAAAATGTCTTTGGACAATAAAAAACAAACAAAAAATGCTTCCGAGTGTACGCGTTTTGTTTTTATTCGATAAAGACACTGGAAATTTTGTTGAAAATCATCGATATTTCGTTGAACACGGTAAACTAAATATTTTTTGATAATTTCAAAATTTTCGATATTTTCGAAGTGGATTTTGTTTATAATGGAATCGTCAGCAAAATTTACGATGGAAATGACCAAAACTTCCTTTCTGAAGAGATTTCGTAGAATATTTGTTGCTGTAATGACAACATCTTTGGGATTAATAAAAAAATAAGTTTACTGCAACGTATCGAACAAGATATCGATCGTATCCAACAAAATTTTTGCAATTTTTTTTTTGTTGCATATTTGGTTTTTAACGGCCTGCAAAATTTACGATCGAAATGACAACAATTTGCTTTCAAAGAGACTTTCTAGAACATTTCTTGCTGCCATGACACAATTTTTGGGATTATTTTCAAAAAAACGTTCCGTCGAACGTATCGAACAAAACGAATCGGTCTTTTCCTACAAAATTTTGTTTTCTGTGTGCTAAAACTGTTTTCTCCGTTTAGTTGAATTGTTCGGACTCACCGGCGACAATAATGCGATGGAAATTTTTGGGTACAGTTCGGATGCTGCGTACATGAAAAGGTTTTTATCGTCGGATACAGATGCGAGTCTGAAAAGCGTAAAAATACATGCCCCGCGTCGTAAAACCCGGGCATAGACATTTTTCATCTCCGAAAAGATCGATCACCCACAAGAATTTATTCTCGAGACCTCGAGTGCACAAGGATGAAGAAAAATAAGGGAAAGTGCATGAGAAAGATGGAGGCTGCTGAGGAGGAGGAAAGAGGAGGAACTATGTTGTGCTTTATTCTGTATATACGCGCATTTCGCAGTAACAAATGAGATGTTCCATCTTCTAGGACGTAAAAAAGGAGATCGTGGAGCTGGGAGAGTTATATATTGAGGAGATAGAGTCAGAAGAAAATGTTGAATATACACAGGATAATAAAACGTTGAGTGAGACGAATGTCCAAGGACTTTCTCTCTCTCTCTCTCTCAATCTGCATCGCGGTGGCTCTTTTTGGAAGGGAATTCAATAAAATTGGAGCTCGTTGTTTTTAAACGATTTTTTAGCGATGCGGAAATGGTCAGCTTAATTGGGGACTATGTGCTTAAAACTTATATACGAATAATTGAATTCTCCGAGAGGAATTCTGGAGGATGCTCCCGCTAAAACCGAGAAGACAATCGGGTTATATAGTTGGGATTCTCCGTCCAAATTCGTGGGTTCTGCTCTCTCTCTCTCTCTCTTTCTCTCTCTCTCTCTCTGTCAGGCTGTTCTCGCGTTCCCGTTCAGCGGGCGGAAAGCTCCACTCGAGCTCGTAATTCGATTACGAACGAATACCGATGCGCCAGAATGGCTCAGTTAAGGATGAGTTGTGCGTGGTGTACGAAACTCGTGAAGCATATAACTGGCAACCCCCACAAGCTCCAAATCATTTCTCAAACTTGCTCGATTGGGTGTCTATGTGAGGCACCAGCATCGCTTTTCCACTCGACCATTTTTCTCTGCTCTCCAAATTTCCCTTTGACTCTCTCTCTCTCTCAGTCTCTCGAGTTGTTGAAATCCGCTTATGCTGGCGCGATATTTAGCCCAACAACGACCTAAGCTCGCGTATGGCTTTCTGTACTTGTTTAAACAATTGAATTCATTTGGTGAGTTTATTCTCTCCGTGAAGACAATTTTGCGTCAGCCGGAGCTTCCGTCGTGACCATGGGTCAAAATGACCCCAAACGCAGCTTTGAGACCTCTCAAAATTTACTATTCTCCTCGTGTCGTGCTGATTCAAAGGAATATCGATAGAAAATTTTGCATGCAACATCCTTAAACATGCGCCGGGGTCATTCTGACCCCCTGTGACCAGCACACGTTGTTTCTAAAACGTGGAACCACGGAAGGTTAAAAGCGAGTCCGATCAAATGTACGGATTCCAACTGACAATAATGTTCATGGGAGAAGCGATGAATCACGCCGAATCAGCATTACGTAGTAACCGTAGCGCAGCTGTGTATGCTGAGACCTGCAGGTCGAGATTCATTACACATTGACAAAGGGTCACGTGCAAATTCGAACTCAGAGAGAGCGAGAGAGCGAGAGCGAGAGAGAGAGACAGAGAGAGAGAGAGAGAGAGAGAGAGAGAGAGANAAATCTCAAACGGACAGAGGAACGAGACTGCTTGAGCGGATCTGCTAGAAACGTTGCATAATTAATGCTACGCAATTGTGCGTGTGTATTTTCCGGCTGTAAGGGCCGGCCTATGTTTATACACACACATAGACAGACACATACACGATTGAGGTACTTGGGGGAATACCAAAACTCTGAGTTAACCAGGAAACAGGATTTAATGCAAGTTCTGCCGTGTAACAAGAACGGCATCCGTACGTATACGCGCGAGCAATATGTCCAGGCGATCGACGTTCTCCATAATTAACGCGACCTTGCTCTCTCTGGCCATTGGATGCATCAAGCCATTGCACCTCCTTCTATCCTCCTCCTCCTCGGGGTATGAAGGATGCAGCTTTCAAGCAGTAGTCTCTCATTAAGCACGTCGTATGCAACATTTTCTATCGATAGAATTCCTTTAAATTTGCACTACGCAAAGAGAATAGTTATATCTAATAGCTCGTGCGATTTTAAGAGCTTTCGCCGTGTAGAAGTCGAGATATTTATTTATAAAAATTACAATTTTCAGTAGTTTCTCATGAGAGCGTGTGTTAAAAGTTGCAATTTTCAACATTAAATATTTCCATTCCTAAATGGTGAAGCCTCTTAAAACTTTGCATACACCTTTACGTAACGTCGAAGAATCTTTATTTAATTTTTCAAAAAAATCGGTCGTACAATTTTTTCGAAATTTTGTTTATTGTATAAAAAATACAGATTACCTCGAAAAATCTTGGATTTAGAGTATGTTGTTCTTTGGTCAATTTGTAACAACTTTTTTTAATGAACTTGGGCTCGCCAAATAAAAATCACAATTTTCAGTAATTTCTCATAAGAGCGTGTGTTAAAAGTTGCAATTTTCAACATTAAATATTTCGATTCCTAAATGGTGAAGCCTCTTAAAACTTTGCATACACTTTTATGTAACATCGAAGAAGCTTTTTTTAGTTTTTCAAAAAAATCGATCGTACAATTTTTTCGAAATTTTGTTTATTACATAAAAAATACAGATTACCTCGAAAAATCTTCGATTTAAAGTATGTTGTTCTTTGGTCAATTTGTAACAACTTTTTTTAATGAACTTGGGCTCGCCAAATAAAAATCACAATTTTCAGTAATTTCTCATAAGAGCATGTGTTAAAAGTCGCAATTTTCAACATTAAATATTTCGATTCCTAAATGGTGAAGCCTCTTAAAACTTTGCATACACTTTTATGTAACATCGAAGAAGCTTTTTTTAGTTTTTCAAAAAAATCGATCGTACAATTTTTTCGAAATTTTGTTTATTACATAAAAAATACAGATTACCTCGAAAAATCTTCGATTTAAAGTATGTTGTTCTTTGGTCAATTTGTAACAACTTTTTTTAATGAACTTGGGCTCGCCAAATAAAAATCACAATTTTCAGTAATTTCTCATAAGAGCATGTGTTAAAAGTCGCAATTTTCAACATTAAATATTTCGATTCCTAAATGGTGAAGCCTCTTAAAACTTTGCATACACTTTTATGTAACATCGAAGAAACTTTATTTAATTTTTCAAAAAAATCGGTCGTACAATTTTTTCGAAATTTTGTTTATTATATAAAAAATACAGATTACCTCGGACAATCTTGAATTTAGAGTACGTTGTTCTTCACTCAGTTTGTAACAACTTTTTTTAACGAACTTGGACTCGCAAACCATTACGTATGCAAAAAAAAAAACTGAAAAGAAAAATTTTAATTTGGCCCCGTCCGCCATCCTTAACATGCCTCGATCGTCCCGATAATGCAGCCTCGCAAATTAATGTTTCACCATGACATTCAAACGCTTTTATCTCTAAAAAAGCAATGAAAAGTTTGCCATCGTTACATTATCCTCAAACGCACGCAACCATCCAGAAACTTGAACAGTTTCGTACTCGAGCGACGTCTGATCGTTCGGCCAGCATTTCAAGCTTCTCGAGGCTTCCAAACGATTTCTCATTCCCTTGACTCGCTCGTTGCTGCTCAACAAATACAGCACCGGAAGCTCTCTAGAAAAGTTAACCTCTTGTCCGGATATGAGTTAGCTTCTCCCTCCCCTGCTCCGTCCCACTAGCTTTTTCCTCCAACGAAGAAAAACCCTTTTTTCTCTCTTTTTCCCTTCATATCTCTACAACAGACACGCTGAGAATAACTTTCTCAATCGGCGAGTGCACCAGCAATCGCGCAACGACAACCTTCCAACGGAACTTGCTACCGGACTGTCCTTGAGGTGTTGCCCTGTCAGAAGGGGAAACGCGATCGTCTCGAAACCCTTAAAAACTTTATCCAATTTCTACCTGCTTTCTCTAGCTGGCAAATAACAAAACTATTGACAAATACACCGAAGCAGCGCTATTGACGCATCCAGAGACATATAAGTTACTCATCCGATGCGAATCATTAACCCTAGAACGCGGTAACCTGAGGTTAAGGTCAATTTCATAATAACCGTTCAGACTTTAATCAAATTTGGTACAGTAGTAGATAATGATGAGAAAAAGATACAGTTAAATTTTCAAAAGGCTACAGAGAACCAGAAAAAAGATATTGGCATTGGTAATTTCATGAATTTTCCATCGATTTCATACATTTTATTATTTTTAAAGAAAACTTTGATTTCTCTTAAGAATTGATAAAAATTCATTGTAAAATATCATGAAAACTGAAATTTCTCATAAGACTCAACGTTAATTGTACGAAATTACCAATGCGAATATATCTTGCTGGTTTACCGTAGCCTCTTGAAATTTTGATTACATTAATGTGATCAGCGTCGATTTCATACATTTTATTGTCATTTTTAAATAAAACTGTGATTTCTCTTAAGAATTGATAAAAATTCATTGTAAAATATCATGAAAACTGAAATTTCTCATAAGACTCAACGTTAATTGTACGAAATTACCAATGCGAATATATCTTGCTGGTTTACCGTATCCTCTTGAAATTTTGATTACATTAATGTGATCAGCGTCGATTTCATACATTTTATTGTCATTTTTAAAGAAAACTTTGATTTCTCTTAAGAATTGATAAAAATTCATTGTAAAATATCATGAAAACTGAAATTTCTCATAAGACTCAACGTTAATTGTACGAAATTACCAATGCGAATATATCTTGCTGGTTTACCGTATCCTCTTGAAATTTTGATTACATTAATGTGATCAGCGTCGATTTCATACATTTTATTGTCATTTTTAAAGAAAACTTTGATTTCTCTTAAGAATTGATAAAAATTCATTGTAAAATATCATGAAAACTGAAATTTCTCATAAGACTCAACGTTAATTGTACGAAATTACCAATGCGAATATATCTTGCTGGTTTACCGTAGCCTCTTGAAATTTTGATTACATTAATGTGATCAGCATCGATTTCATACATTTTATTGTGATTTTTAAATAAAACTGTGATTTCTCCTAAGAATTGATAAAAATTCATTGTAAAATATCATGAAAACTGAGATTTCTCATAAGACTCAACGTTAATTGTATGAAATTACCAATGGGAATATATTTTTGCTGGTTTTCTGTAGCCTCTTGAAATTTTGATTGCATTAATGTGATCAGCATCGATTTCATACATTTTATTGTGATTTTTAACGAAAACTGTCATTTCTCCTCGTGAGAAGAATTGATAAAAATTCATTGTAAAATATCATGAAAACTGAAATTTCTCATAAGACTCAACGTTAATTGTATGAAATTACCAATGGGAATATATTGTTGCTGGTTTTCTGTAGCCTCTTGAAATTTTGATTGCATTAATGTTATCAGCATCGATTTCATACATTTTATTGTGATTTTTAAAGAGAACTGTGATTTCTCCTAAGAATTGATAAAAATTCATTGTGAAATATGATGAAAACTGAGATTTCTCATAAGACTCAACGTTAATTGTATGAAATTACCAATGGGAATATATTGTTGCTGGTTTTCTGTAGCCTCTCGAAATTTCAATTGCACTAATGTAATCAGCAGGCAAATCCAATTGCAACTGAATGACAATTTTGAAAAATAATTTTTTGTTTGAAGTAACTCCGATCGTGGGCCAGCAAGTCGGGGCCCAATTAATTTGATACTCTGCTTCAAAGGCCCCTGTCTGATCCTGCATTGAAAAAAAAAAAGAATGAGCCCAAGTTGAGTCTTTTTTGTTCAATTTTACCGGAGATATGAATTTTTCAAAATTGGGGTCAATCATGAGCCCACGGAATAGACGAAAGAAAAAAAAGGTTACTGTTCCAGAGTTGAATCGAATCTCATTTTCTCCCTATATAGATCTCTCCGAAGATGCCACAATATTAGTGTCACGAGTGTTACGTCCATCCATTGAAAAAGATTTATTTACCACTTGCGAGTGGCAATGTGCGTCAGATGGTATCCTCTCGGCACGAGCCAAAAGAGCGCGTATACAAATGTCACGTAATCCAACATGTTCCCCAAGAAAGGCCTAATAACGCGAAACCCGGAAATTTCTGGCAGACCTTTCGTTGGTGGACCCCGAGGAGATTTATCCGAGAATATAAGTCACGTCAGTGTGCGTGCGATAAGAGCTTTATTCTTTATCTCTCTTTACAAGCCCAAGTGTGGCTTGTGGCTCGATCCACGTGCATATGCCCGAAGCGAGGATCCCATAAGAGAACTTGATATAAAAATCATCGATAAATTTCGATCGGAAAGCTGCTCTCGTTGCAATCAAGATCCCTCTCGGTATTGTGAGTATGTGGACGACAAGCATTGACATGACTTATTGGCAAAAATAAAGCTCTTCAGATCGAAACAAACAGGATGAAGGTGTTCGCCCGTCTGTGCCTCTCGATCACTACATTTTCATATAAAAGAGACAGCGACCGAGTGAAAAGAGGAACACGAGACCGAAGAAAAGCATCAGGCACATCGCGAGTTTATCGATTGCGCTACTCGAGTCTCGTTTATGAGACCGAGAGAGTGTTCAAGAACACCATTCCTTTCGAGCTCTCTTTCCATATAGACGACTCGCTGTGGTCGCCTGACACAATAGCTCACCGATCTATACCTTCTGTACCACTGTCTATGGAGCTATATCGATTACCCAGAGACACTTGGCATCTCCCACATTTCAAAGAGACTCGATACCAGCCCCAGGAGAAGAGACAGACAAAATACCCCTTAACTCTCCAATCAGTTCCTTTCGAAAATCTCCAGTATCATGGCAGGAACAAATAAAAAATTCACCATTCTTGACTGCGAGCATCAGGCATCGCTTGTTCTGATGCCAATGACATTTGAACAAAAAAAAAAAAACATGTTTTATTTGGCACTACCCTGGACATTGGTCCCGATTCATTTTTGGTATCAAAGCTCGTTTGTTTCTAGTCCTGTGAAGACCTTGTTGAAGCTCATTCTACGTTTAACCTTTCGAGTACACACTTGGGTCATTTTGACCCCGAACATCTTCCGTCACCGATTCTCGGGCCTTTAATGGCAACTAATGTTTCAGCGTTTAAGGTTTCGTAGACAAAATTACAAGTAACGCACCTCCCTGGACACATATGGGTCTGGGGTGATCTACTGTTTTTTTTTTTTTTTTTTTTTTTTTTTTTTTCTGATTTACTTGGACTCGTTTGAAAAATCAGAAAAAATTCAGGAAAGTAGTTCTGGATATATAGAAAGAGAGCCTGTACTGCATAATGGATAAAACATTTTTTGAACTATTTTTATTTAATGGTAATCGATAAGAAAATCGAAAAATTCACGACATTCGCTGAATGGGCAGCCCAGACCCATGTGTGTCTACGGAGGATCAATTTTCGTTTTCGTCAAAAAATATATCTAATCTAATAGAGTTTCTACGAAAAAAAAATGCATATTTACCGGCGTGCAACGGTTTGAAAAACGCTTTGGGTCTAATTGACCCTATATGTACTTATTGGATGTGTGGACTCCAAGGGTCACAGTGACGATAGGAAACGTTGCTTTCGTAACTTTGCTAACTCGTTATAATTCAATAAGCAATGATGAAACGTTGGCCTAATGAGGAGAAGCAACTTTGTGGGACAATGGTTGACGTTGAATGTTGCAAATTCACCAGCTGCAAGTTCATCTGCGGAAAGATCAAGCACGTAACAGGATCTCGTCGTTGAGAACAAGTTTTCGAAGAGGATCAACTGGCCCAAGTTGGCGGTATTGGACGACGTGAACCAAAGGGACACAAAGCAAGTTTCAACTGGGTTGTTGACGAGTCCTCGACGTTGATCGGATAACCGAGAGGATTTTCGTCTTTCTCCAAACTCCGAGCAGTCCGTCTTCAGCACTTTTGTCTCTGCGTCTCTTTGTTCGCCGCAATCATGTGAAAAATTCGGCAAAGAGCTGGAAATTGTTGGCGACGCAGAGCACGTCCATCCAGCGGTACTAACAAAAAGGTACAAAATGTCAAAGCAACGTGAAAATAAATGATTCACTTTGGTAGCTTTTCTCTCGCTTCCCCGACGATAATTTGATGAAAATTCGTCGAAAAGCGAATCAAGCCCAAACGTGGCAGCCTGGACAAAAGACATCTCCGAAATTTTGATGCCCCCAGCTTCCCCACTATCAAGCAACCGCAGAGAAAGAAGTTTGCAAAGAAAAACTTTTCCAATTAGATTCGCGATTCGCTTTACCGTCGAGAGTTATTAGTTTCTCATTAGAACGAGTGCACACGCAACGACTGCTACTTGATGCCGCTAATTTTAACGTTGTGCACTAAAACACAAGTTCCGAGGGTGACTAACGAATCGAGTACAGTCTGCTCATTAAATTGGTGAGCTGATGCAAAAACCGTCGCGGCATTTTGTTTCAACGTTTTACTTTCCTCTCACTCTCTTCCTCTTCGAATTTGTATCACTGTCCGCAAGACTTACCATCGGGTGATTCATGAACAATTGACGATCATGCTCGAGAGCTTGCTCATGTTTGGGAGACTCTCCTGATACCAAGTCAACAGTAGTAACCACGTTGATTAACTTTTGCCTTTGCCAACCAATGCCATCAATTTTCTACGCTGTACAACTTTCAACAACAAAGTACGTTCGCGCTACCAAACATTCAACTATATAAGACACGCTCTCGGGCAAATCGTCGTTTCTACTGCAGCCTCCGACGATCGCAGTCAATAGTGTAGATCAGAATCTTCAAAATGTCTCGACACGTCGTGCTTCCCATTTCAATCATATGTGTGCTCAGCCAGGTAAACAATCCTTTCCATTTCAACGACAAAAGCGATTTTAGTGGAATTAACTTTTCCACGAGAGTCACCGCAGTCACAATGTTTCTTGTTTGGCTTCCCAAAATACACAAACGTGAAGAGAAGCCTCGAGTATTTTCCCCTACGAAATCATATCAACTAATGCAACTATTCGTAACCTGTTGAGTTGACCAAAACTTTGTTGTGTGTTTGTTGACTTAGCTCGTTGTAAAGTGCCCAGCGCAATGGATCGATCCAATAATTACCAGCAGAATGACCGGTTTCGACAGTGTCGGGCATCCTGTCGGGATGACGAATCCATTGTCTATGAACATTGCGCAAAATAGCCTCGGGTATGGCATTGGACCTGGATCTCTTTATGGCAATTCATTGGGTACGTTCGTCTGATCAATGTAAAAAAAAAAACAACAGTATGCAGAGTTACGCCAGTTTCTTTATGGATTTACAAATCTCGACTGGGTCCGAACGCACGCGAGCTCTGGAAATTGAGCTTTTTTTGGTTTTCGGTCTTTGAAAGCGTTTTTCATGGACTAAATGTGCTTGAAATTGAATTTCTCAGACATCATTCTCTTCCTTATGAAAAAACGAAGAAAATCATGTATGAAAAAGTCTGTTTATCGGCATTGGGCCAGTTTTATGATCAAGGAAAGCGTGGGGTGTGTTCGGAGCTCAGTTATGCGTTTAAAGATGTTGAGTCCCAAATTGCAATTGACAAGAAAATTCGGAAAATTTGGTATATTTTTGTATGAAGTATTTAAGAAATCGTGTAAAAATTTCACGACCATTAGGAAGCTCGTTATTGAACAATTAACATTAATCAATAAAATGTAGTCAAATGTAGTCTTCGGGAAACTGGTATAACTTTGCGATAAGTTTTCTTTTTGACCCCCCAATTTTTGAATATCTACAATGTACCAGAAGCCATGGAAACGAAACGAAATTTATTGACAAATTTTTTTCTGTATTAGTTTAGAAAATTGTTGTTAAAACAAATGTTAATTTTTTAATAACGAGCTTCCTAATCGTCATGAAAGTTTTACACGACCTCTTAAACACTCCACACAAAAACATACCAAATTTTTTCATCATTTTTTATTTCTACCCTCAAGGTGGTTAAAGTAATGATGATAGAATTTTTAGAATTTGGTATTTTTTACATCAAGTATTCAGGAGGTCGTGTACAAATTTCGCGACGATTGAGAAGCTCTTTATTGAACGATTAACATTAACAAGGTTCATAGGTACTCAATATCCTTAAAGGTAAGAAAAATAAGTCAATTGAATTGTAATCCAAGTTTTGCTTCACGTCAAATCTGATCGCGTCTAAGGTGGACTTGCCAATCAACAAATGAACTACGGAGCTGGAGTCCCGCTCAACTGCATTGGCCTCATGGGTCCAGGAAGCCCAGGACTCGGCTACCCAACCGGAGGAAATTTGGGAGCTGGTTATTTAGGCCCAGTAGCTCCGCCAATGAGTCAGCCAATGAGTCAGCCATTTGGATATGCCAACCCTATAGAGTCTAACTGCGTCAGCAATTGCCTAATGGGAGCGGGACTCGATTACGGGCATGGATTAAGCGCGATGCCTGGTTACCCTGGAGGAACGAGTCTACCCGGAGCTTTCATGGGGAACCCCAATCTCGGATCCATGAACGTCATGCCTAACGTCATGCCTAACGTCATCGGTGGGCTGGACCCCTCGGTAGCTGGACTTGGCAATGGTTTATCAGTTAATCCTACCTTCCCGACCATCCCGCAACAGTCTGCTCTCAGCGCTAATGAAAACACCAATACCAACACAAACGTCAACATCAACAACAACATGGGCAAGCGACACGGTAGATTAGGGATGATGGGTCTTCCGAACATGTAAGCACCAACAGGACTGACTGAAAAATGGCAACAGCCTGGCAAATTTATTCGAAGTTAATTCTGCGTCAAGAATTTTTCATTCGCCGCTACAACTGATCGCGGACAAGTGATTTTCGTACCAGCGGAAGCAGAAACGACGCCTCAATTTTCATTCAAATTTATAAACGATGTACTGGATAATAAATATTGATGACATCCAATTTAAAAAAAAACCGTCGCAATGAATGAGCCAATGAAAATTGATCGAAAATTCCTTTTTTCGATATTCTCGAACCGAATATGCATCACACACTGCGACAATCTGAAACTCGTCTCCACGATTACTCTCGCGTATCGCCCATCAAAATTTTAGTGCTTATTGTCCCATAACGACGGCCTCCTTCCTCCGACACTCTGCCTCGCTCTTCCGATCAAGTTTTCTTGCAAACGTGCCGCGTTTATCCATAAACTCTCGCATCAACGACGATTAATCGCTATTTTAATATCATTCGATTAACCAAAGACCATATTCCTCTGCGAAGCAATGCTAATATCGTAATCTATAATGGTTGTCGTACGCGCAGTCACGAGTAGTTTGAAACTACTTACCTCAGGTATCAAGTGCCGAGCTCTTGATCAGCATCGTTATCAACTTTTCCCAATAGACTGTCTCATGCGGAATTAATTGTTCGCCAAAATCATGTTTTTTATTCATATCACAAGAAAGCAAATCTTTAAGGGGGTATTGCCGTCTAAAAATTCCAAAAATTCAATTTTCTTTCGTTTTTTTTTATAATTTGGGATTTTGAGGAAATATCTCGGAAATATTAAGCGGGTATTACCATCTAGAAACTTCGAAAAGTCGATTTTTTTGCATTTTCTTATAATTTAGGGTTTTGAAAAAGTTTCTCTGAAATATAAATGGGGTCATCCGTCTAGAAACTTCAAAAATTTGATTTTTTTGCGTTTTCTCATAATTTTGAATTTTGAATATTGAATATATTTGAATTGATATGTCTCTGACATATTAAAAGAATTTTATCGTCTCCAAACTTGAAAAATTCGATATCTTCGCATTTTCTTATAATTTGGGGTTATGAAAAATTGTCCCTGAGATTTTAAGGGAGTATTATCGTCTAGAAACTTGAAAAATTGGATTTTTTTGCAAATTTTTTTAATTCGGGGTTTTGAGAAAGTGTCTCCGGAATATTAGTCAATAGAAAGGACTGTGTTTTGGCGAGAGGTGGAATAATTGAAGAAAAGTAATTACTGGCTAGATTGTTTTTTATCCAACATACCAAATTTTCATGCATGCATATCGATTGCTTTGGTATAACAGCAAGCACGTACCTGACGCGCGGGAAGTAAGATCGAAATATATAACTACTGGCTGTTGTTGCAGAGAAAATCGATAAAATTGTTATGGCTTAGTATTTGAAATCTTAAATTGAAAACATTTGGATGGAGGATGGCAACGACCATCGGAAGGTTGCTCGTGGTGCATACAGGTCAGACCAAACGCCTTTGTTCCCGACCGCGACGCTTGTTGCGAGGCACACGGTCGCGATTCGTATTGGTATTTGTGTTGACGTTGGTATTGACGTTGCTATTGTCGTCCTCGAAAATATCATCAAGGGATCTTCGCATCGAGACGAATCGATCTGTGGCTAGGATGTTGGGAGCTTCATTCCCGTCGCCGTTTACATTAGAATTAACATTCGTATTTTTGTCGACGTTTTGACGATCCACGTACCGCATCCGGTTGCCGTACGATCTTCTGCTGCCTCCTCGCGGAACTTTGTCACGATTATTCGTATTCGTATTTACGTTCGTATTCTTGTTCGAGCTGTCATCTTCACTGTGCCATTTCGGATGGACATGGCGAGGAACGTAGCGAACCAGCGGTTCAGAGTCCCACTCCCAATCGTCGTTGATTCCTAACCTGTTGAAGACTTCATCCGGAATGTCTTTGCCTTTGGTGTTGGACTTGTTTCTACGGGACGGAGATTTCTTATCAGCCACTTGAGTCACTTCGGTCTTGGCTTGATCTTTCGATTTTGGTTTTCGCGAACCGTCAACTATTTTGACAGTCTTTACGACTTCCGGTTTAGTTCTCTCTTTCTTATCACTGCCTGAGCCTGCCTTCTGGTTCGCTATCAATGTCTTCAGGAGGGCCTTGACTTTCGCGTTGTCGCTGTTGCTTATCAGATGTTGCAACACGTCGAGAGTATCGTTCGATCCCTGCTGCCTCGGAGATCGCACCATCTTTTCATTTTCGTTGACATCGTTCAAACGCTTTTTACTTCCAACTGATTGCTTCACCGAACTTGCTTTAACCTCGGAATCTGCCTTCTTGGGCTCTTCGTCCACCTGGGCATCGTCCAGTTGCAGACTCGATCGAGTAATCGGCACGTATGGTGGTGGATCCACGTTCAGACGCCTTTGCGAAGGGGCTAAGTAACTCTGGTCCAGATAGTCTTTGTGGTCATCAACAGGATCGTTATACTCTCGTTGGTCGTTTATCACTCTAAGCACTTCCGGTATCGTCTGTATTACGTGGGAGGCGGTTCTGTGCGAGACCTTTGGACGCCAGTGGAATCGGCCCCTGAATCTTCTAGTTCCGTTGTCTGCAGCCTCGTTGTTTTTCCCGAGCTCTCTATTTGAACTTTCGACAGCGTGTCCAGGTTCCTTGGACGTAGATTTTTTAATCATTCCCAGCAGCGAAATAATATTATCAATCGGGATGACAATCTTTTTGTCGTCGCTTCGTTGGCTAAGTTCCAATTTTTGCAATATCAGGTCGCACAACTTGGTCTGCGGCGAGTCGCTTTTCCGAGCTGTTTTTCCACCGACAGCATTTTGGGCCTGCAACGCATTCAGTCAAAATTTTCCTCAAAAATTTATTCGCTTTTAAAACAAACAATAGAAACGCTCGGAGGGGGAAGTTAAGAAAGTTCCCCCTCGGCGACGAGCTCTGGAAAGTATAATTCTTACCAGACAATGAGTCAAAAAGGCCAAAACGATGGCGAGTATCGTTAAGCAGCGCATCCCTTGCCTCGGAGGGTTTCTGACGAAGGAAATTCGGTCTCGACTTGACAAACAACTGTTCTCGACGTTATCATACGAGAGAGGAGACTTTGTTGATGTTGAGTGAAAATCACGTCGGACACTGTCGTTCCCGCGGTCCGGACTCTTTCCTTTTATTGCGCGCTCCACTCAGCCTCGTATCTCGATCGGCATGTCGTTAAGTCAAAACAGAAAATAATCTCAAATAATAAAATATTAAGTTCGAGAGGGAGTAACGCACAACTACGTGCATAGTCCTCGATTATGGGAACGCGTGCAAGCGACCAAATCAAATGAGACGAGAATAATGAAGAAGAAAAATAACTTCGAGTGGGGCAAATGAGAAATTTGTTTTTCATTCGCCTTAGCAAATCGCCCACTCTGTTATTACTTGCCTTTTACACACATACATACATTTTTAACAATATCAAATCTGTGTAAAGCCGAATGCAACTCAAGAATATCGATCGATCCAATTTCCGAATAGGCGCTTTACGATCGAACCGTATCGACGCCTTCACCTTGTTTCGATCCGTACACGTAGTCGACACGAACGCAACGCTTTTTTTTTTCTCTCTCATTGCTCCGGCCACGCGGCTCTCGTAAAGACTAGTTGTCGAGTGCAAATTTGACTTTGTTAACGTGTCAGCTTTCCTAGTGGTTCGTGCGAATGTAAATGAACTTTATTCCCACTGGAAAAATGTGAAAAAAAAAAAAACAAATTTTCAGTTCGTTTCATTGAAAATGGTTCCTGGAGCTGATTCTAAAAATTTCAGTTCGAGTTGCTGGTCGAGACTTTTCTAGAGATCCTTGGAAAGGTACTGAGTAGCTTTCAAAGTCAGAAAAAAAAAAATTTCCACCGATAGGCTCTCATTAAACTGAAAAAACATTTTTTCCACGAAAATTATTTCTTTCTCCCGATCTGAACGTTCGAAATTTACAAAAAAACAAATTCACAGCCAGATTTTCCGTTTTTGGTCGTCGCCCCTTAAAACACGTGGGATTTGTATGCGAAATCTGCTTATAATAGTTCTCGCAATGTTTCTGTCTTCGAGTTCATTAGATACTCGACAAAACGTACTAAATTTAATCCGGATTATACGACGGTCTTTCCCCACAAAGAGGAAATCTTGCGAGTATCATGTTTGGGATAATCGCAAGATCCCTGTGATTATTTGCTGCTCATTTGCATCATTGATAAGCTTCCAATTCCGTGCAATACACACACCACTTGAATTAAATACGAGCAAACAAATCTAAAGACAGAGTATTCTTGACACAGTCGTACTCGATGCCCTCGCTCTCCCTCTCTCTCATTAGCCTTATTTATTTCTATGCACATCGTTTTGACATTTTTATTTTTCATTTTTTTCTGTCAACTTTATTGTCGTCTCGACAAAAATCAATCAATCAATCGCAATCTCTCTTCTTTCTTGTTTATCAAATATTTTGTTTTTTGTTTTATTTTTCTTATTGCCGGACAGTTGGCAGACTAAGGCAAATAATAAATCAATCAATCAATCAATCTTTCTCTCTCTCTCGTGCTGGTGTCTTGTAGTTCTTGCACTCGAGAATGACAAGGAAGATGAAGGGTAATTATAGAAAGCTATCGAATTAACTCGCGTTAACGAGCGGGTAGAATTAACTCGTTAAGCATAGAAGAGAGGGGGTGCGATGCTCACACCCGCCGATGCGAGAGATATATACAAGCGCCAACCACAGAGGTTTATAATTAAACATTGATTTATGAGGACGGAGCGCCTCGCGGCTTCTTCTACGCGTTTCAACCCGAGGTTCAGTATCATCAACAGACCACCGGAGGAGGTGGATGACGCGGCAGGATATGGATAGATCGGGGGGATGGAAATCCCCTTTGCCCGTGGCGCCAGTTTATAGTACGAGAGCCGGATGAGAAGGGCGATCGAGAACAAGCCAACTTAAGGCACTCCATCGCTGGAGGCTCTTCTCCCGCGTGGCATATTCATAATCAAATATTGTCCAGTCCACATTCTCCATCATCTCCATAAATCAATTCAATCCAACTCACCTTTTCGCCTTTGGAATTTCTATTAATCATTCTTCTCTTAATTACGGTTAACCCTGCAAGTACACACTGGGTCATTTTGACCCCAACTATTTCCTGTCATCAATTCTTTGCAATTGAATTTGGGTGGGGGTTAATATTACGAATAACCAAATTGTCGAACAGCTAATAATTCGGAATTTTGGTATTCATAAAATTAAATAAAAGAAAAGTAAGAAAGTCGAAATCAAATTTTTCAAATGACTAAAAATTCGAAATACAAAATAGCGAACGTCAAAAATGTCGAACGTCAAAACGGCGAGCGCCAAAATAACGAATTCTATTCTATTCTATTCTATTCTAGCGTTCGTTATTTTGGCGCTCGCCGTTTTGACGTTCGCCATTTTTGACGTTCGCTATTTTGTATTTCGAATTTTTAGTCATTTGAAAAATTTGATTTCGACTTTCTGACTTTTCTTTTATTTAATTTTATGAATACCAAAATTCCGAATTATTAGCTGTTCGACAATTTGGTTATTCGTAATATTAACCCCCACCCTTTAATTTTCATTTTCGTCGAAAAATTCATTTCCGAAAATGTGAACAATTTGGTAAAAAAAACGTCTCTACGAAAAATGGACATTGTCACCGGAATAAAACTATTTGAAAAACGCCTCGGGTCAGTTTGACCCAATCGAAGGATTAATGGTAATAAAAAACTTTGCGGTACAAACGAACAAGAAAAAATTCAATCCAATGCTCTGTGATTTTTTTTAAGCTGGTACCGTTGCTTTTGGAATTACTATTCAGAATTTAATCAAATTTGGTACAGCACTGGATTATGATAAGATAAAAATCCAGTCAAATTGTTCGAAAAAAAAATTCTCATTCGTGATTTCATGAATTTAAAATCGATTTTATAAATTTCGTTGTATTTGACAATGAAAACTGTCATTTCTCCTGAGAATTTATAAAAATTCTTTGTGAAATACAAACTGAGATTTCTCATACACGGAGAGAAATGCCGGGAAATTTATATCACATATTACTATGCCAGCATAGTTTTCTGGTGGCAGTGTCGTACCTTCTGAGAAATTTTAGCAAAAACATAGTAATTTTTATTAAAATTCTATCGGAAATAGCGGAAATTTGACATTTTTCGGCCAATACTAGACGAAAAATTACTATGTTTTTGCTAAAATTTCTCAGAGCGTACGAAACTGTCACCAGAAAACTATGGAGCATAGTAATTTTTGATATCAATTTCCCCGCATTTCTCTCCGTGTAGAATTTTAATAAAAATTACTATACTCGATAGTTTTCTAGTGACCGTTTCGTCCCTCTGAGAAATTTGAGCAAAAACATAGTAATTTTTCATCTAGTATTGGGCGAAAAATGTCAAATTTACGCTATTTCCGATAGAATTTTAATCAAAATTACTATGTTTTTGCTGAAATTTCTCAGAGCGTACGAAACTGTCACCAGAAAACTTTGGAGCATAGTAATTTGTGATATAAATTTCCCCGCATTTCTCTCCGTGTAGACTCAATGTTCAATGTATGAAATTAGCAATGCGAATGTCTTTTTTCTGGTTCTCTGTAGCCTCTTGAAATTTTGACTGGATCCTTTTCTAATGATAATCTACTACCATACTAAATTTTATTAAATTCTGACCACTCGTTCGAAAATCGACGGTACTGTCCTTCGAGGGAAGAAAAATGACGAAAAAAAAAATTCGAGGTAATATTGAGTTCGTAAATTGTTGAGTAGCCGAAAATCTGCGAAAAGTTGAAACGTCAGGAGTCGTTGTGCCTGGTGCCGCGGTTGAAAAAGCTTGTATTGCTCTTCTCGAATACTAATGATGTACGCAATCATTAGGGAGAATTTGGAGCGGAAAGTGGTTGATTTACGACGACGTACAGGAGCGGAGAGGTACGTCGCCGCCACTCCAATTTATTAGCGCAATTAGCATCGCCCGTTCCGAATCTCATTAAGTCGAGGAGTTTGAGGCATTTCGACGGACACTCCCGCGGCGGTTTGGAACTCGATGATTTTCGAGCGTAATACACTCCTCGGTGCTGCTCCACCGAATGACAATTGTTTAGTTCGATAGAAGCCTCTGTATCATCCTCGAAAATTAAAAATCGACATAATAAATAAGCGAGAAAAATGCTGATTTACCCGCTCGTTTAATACGCCCCAAAAAACATGACATTTCCCGATACACCCCAAAGATCAAAGCCAATCTATTCCAATTTCTAGCAATTTGCTCCCCCAATCATCTCGCATTCCTGTTCGATTGAAAATTCACGAAATTCGGAGCAGTCATTAACTATAATACGCACGTTCTCACGGGTCAAAGGTTGGATTCTCGATTTGCCATAGCTTCGTTATCGACGCGTTCGTCAAACGTTTGTCACGATATACCGTTAATGTAATCCACCCTCATTTCCAACTATACGTTTCCAGTCTCGCTAAATCGCCAGTCAATTCCTCGCTCGCTTCGTATTCCCCAGCATCCTCGATGTTCACATTTTTATTTTTCATCCAGGATAGTCATTTTAAACAGAGCATTTTCATTGGCACTTGACACCGGATGCCAGTAATTAAAATTGCCACTTGTTACCCTCTGGGTTCGTCAATCAGACGTCGTGACAAAAAAAAAAANAAAAAAAAAAATTCATTATTATGTGAAATTTCTGCACACGTTTCTTTTTGGCGAACAAACAATTTACTGAACGACGATTCCTATTCCACCCATCGATGGACAGTAGCAAGCATCAAACATATTTGCATCCTTCATTGTTCGAGATATCGACGGAATTGGAAATTGATAACAAACAACTCGGGGAAGCAGCTTGCGAAAGGCAATTCATCACTGCAGGACAGCTCGAGAAATAACACTTCCAAAGTATAAACTCCACATTTTTCTTTGACTCATGAAACTGCATTTTCGCAACCCTTTCTATGGCTCTACTGGGGATTACGAACAACACTGTGTGCTGCACTTTTGTTTTATGGTGTGAACGTATAACCAGCTAAATATTCCGCTTCTACGTTATTTTTTTTTTTTTTCCTCTGTTGCCTAGACGCGAAGTATACCCAACGATCGCAATGAATCATTTTTCGCTGCACCCCGTGAACCAGTAAAAACGAATAAACATAAACAACGCGACATATTTCGTTCGGTTTATCCGAAGCTAATATATTGTTGCTTTTAGAATAATCGTTCATAATTTAATAAAATTTACTAAAATTTAATCGAAATAGAAAGTTTTTCGCTTAAAAAAAAAAAAAAAACGAAATAATGACCAACCGCGATGAGATTCATGAGAAAAAAAATGCGCTTTGAATTAGCAGGTCTTAGTAAAAAATTGTAAACACGACATATTTCGTTCGGTTTATCCGAAGCTAGTATATTGTTGCTTTTAGAATAATCGTTCAGAATTTAATAAAATTTACTAAAATTTAATCGAAATACAAAGTTTTTCGCTTAAAAAAAAAAAAAAAACGAAATAATGACCAACCGCGATGAGATTCATGAGAAAAAAAATGCTCTTTGAATTAGCAGGTCTTAGTAAAAAATTGTAAACACGACATATTTCGTTCGGTTTATCCGAAGCTAGTATATTGTTGCTTTTAGAATAATCGTTCAGAATTTAATAAAATTTACTAAAATTTAATCGAAATAGAAAGTTTTTCGCTTAAAAAAACAAAAAAAAACGAAATAATGACCAACCGCGATGAGATTCATGAGAAAAAAAATGCTCTTTGAATTAGCAGGTCTTAGTAAAAAATTGTAAACACGACATATTTCGTTCGGTTTATCCGAAGCTAGTATATTGTTGCTTTTAGAATAATCGTTCAGAATTTAATAAAATTTACTAAAATTTAATCGAAATAGAAAGTTTTTCGCTTAAAAAAACAAAAAAAAACGAAATAATGACCAACCGCGATGAGATTCATGAGAAAAAAAATGCTCTTTGAATTAGCAGGTCTTAGTAAAAAATAGTTCGTCATTTCTTATAATTTTTTCAGATATTAGTGAAAATTATTTCGAATCGTTTTTTTGTTTTTTGTTTGTCGTGAATTGTGAATATTTTGTGGCAGTGACTGTAAAATTGTATAGCACAGCTGCAAATTCCCTGGAAGAATTTGTTTTGCTGTGGACATTGAGTTCGTTACAATGGAAATGCCGATATTCAATCGTTCGGAATGTAAAGAATGTATGAAATCGATTATTTTGTAATTAAAACAATCGAGTATCAATTTTGAATATTTGGAATGTTTGATTGGAGTTTTAATGACTTTAAACATCGAGAAGGATATTTTTTGGTGTAGCAATTAAAAAAATGTACAATCCGATCAGGACTGTCCTCTTCGCGCGAGGTTATCGCATGTTTGACAGCCAATGAATGTTCGGCTGCTGGTTTTGTACCGAATGCCGCGGCACAGAAGACCAAGCAGCACCGCGGAGAGGCACGGGAAAGCACCGAGGCTTTGAGCTCGATGCGCTGGCGCGAAGCAGCCTGAAAATATCTATATAGAATGGGGCAAACGGCGGCAGTGGTGGCTCCCGCCACGTCGGCCTCGAGCTCGCCACCCTACTCTGGGAGAGAGCTGCTGCAGCAGCGAGCCTACCTAGGTAACTCTTCTCCCGGTTCGATTTTCCCTCGTGGCTTGGCCTAGTGCTCATAACCCAGATTTTAACGGATACCAGGCGGCAGGAACACACGAAGGCCCCTGGGGCGCCACGTGCCTACGGCGGATCGCTGTCACAAAGCTTTTCTATCCCCGCCATTTCTTCTCTGTCTTTTCTCTCTTGTTTTTTTTTTTTTTTTCACCTTTTTGTTTAAAACTCTCTTTCAGATGGCTTTGGACTTGATATGTGAACGAATAACTCGGCCAACGATCCGTCGCGCTGTTGGTGGACGAGGGGTGGGAAGATTTCTGGGGATTCGTACCGCAGACATAATTGTTTCGAGTCCATTTTTTTTCGGTATTTGTGAACGAAAAGGTTGAGCGATTAACGAAGTGGAATTGATGAAAATTCGGCTAGCCAGGGAAAAGAAAATTGACGCGAGACGACCAACTTTTTGAACATTTCAAAATGTCGTCAATTTCTGTTTTTTTTTTTTTTTATCATTTCGATAACTTTTATAGAAAATAGAGAGGAAATACAAAATTGTGCACAAGATGTTGGAAAATTAGCAAAAACTAAAGCGGTTAGACGATTTTTCGAAAAACTCTAATTTTCGTTAAATTCGATAAATCATTAAATTTAAACCGTTCAACCGATATTTTCCAAATTCCAACCTTCCTATTATGACACTCTATTTATAAAAAAAAAATTACTAATGAATCTCAAAGATTGCGGAAGTTAGAGCCGCGACAGATTTTTTTTGAAAATTTCAAAATTCCGTAGAATCCGTATTTTTCTAGCAATTCCAACGAAATTTTCAGAGAATGAAGAGCTTGTACAGATTAACATTCGTGCAAAACGGGAGCCCTGTAGCTCAAACCGTTCTCGAGTTATGAACGTTTGAATTTTACTGTGGGAGAAAATAAACACAGACAAGCATCCGGACATTTTTCCTAGACACGATTTTCCGATGTTTTGTGAAATTTTCTGCACATTGACATTGAAAACTTAAAGAAAAAATTTCACCGTCACACGGTGTTTCGTTTCTGCAAGAAGGAAAATTATGAAAATGGGTTTTGATTCACAATTGACCGTTAAATAATAAAAAATAATGTAAAAAAAAACTCGCAGTCGTGTCTACACATCGAATACGTGGATATGTTTTTAACAAGTAGAAAAAATAGAATCGGTAAATGAATTGGAGAATAAAGTCACGACGCAGGGCGAAATCCGCGTCTTCACTGCGAACCATTTGCTTCGAGTCTTTAACGCCGATCATAAAAATCTCATAAATCGCATGAGACTCCATAACACGCGCCACTCTCGTTCAGCACCTGATTTTACAAACAGAATTTAATAGCCATTTTTTTATCCAATTCTTTCGACTTAATCGTCGCGTATGCAATTTGGTCGCGTTGAGCCAGTTACAGATAAAGCCTGCGCGGGCGAGGAACCCGACCAAAATTTAATATCCGCGTCACCTCGACGCGCCAAATAAAACGATTTATTTATTATTTATTCAATCGATAGTTTTGATTCGCTTTGAATATCCCGATGCCAATAAAATATTAATGAGAATGAATTCGCAATACGATTATATGCTTCAGCTCGTGCCGCTCTTACTCCATTACGACGGCTCGGTTCGTCTGAATAAATAACCGTTGGGCTATCGAAGCTCCTGCCATTCCACGCCATCAACTTTCTCCAAATTCATCTTTTTTTTTTTCATTCCACAAAATGGACTAAAAAATCGTATTTCAAACCTCCGAAGCGAGGCAAACAAAAAAATTCAAAGTGTCGCGACGTCGATCGGTAATAAATGCAAAAATAATTCATTCTCTAAATAATATCAAGAAAGAAAAGTTTTTTTTTTTAACCCTTCGCGGTACGCACACTGGGTCGTTGAGACCCGACCAATTTTTGCCAACGCACGTTTTGGCATTAAATTTTCATTTTTGTCAAAAAATAAATTCAAGGCCATAAAATGTCGATAATTAGCTGCAAAAATCGTCGATCCAAAAAAAAAACAAATGCATATTTACCGGAATACAGGGATTCGAAAATCGCCTCGGGTCAGATTGACCCAATATGCACTGTGTGCACTCGAAGGCTCGCAATCATTTTACTCGTTTTGTCATTATTATTTCAGCCACAAAAAATAAATGAAAGAATTTTCGAAATTTTTTTTTTTTCTCTCGGTGAAATCCGGAGTCGCGTGAGGAATTTATGTTTTGGCAACGGCGAAGATGAGGATATCAGAAGCAGCTAGTGATATATCTCATTATTACAGAAACTACAAAGGACAGAGAGAATCTCGACGTTTGTACACGATACACCGAGTAATTTAATACCGGACACGCATATATTTTGCCTCGGCGGTATACACGCCAACTGTTCCCTTTCCATGCACGCTTGTCCTGTGAGAACAACCGGCTAAATCACTCGGCACTGTGTGCGGACGAGCAACCAAAGAAAGAGCTTTATTCTCCTCATCCGCGATGTCTACCCCTGCACGTTCGGTATACTTTTCTATGCATAAGCCTTGCGCCTTGTCCTACGCAGAGAAGCGAAAGGATCAAAGAGAAATGCGGAAAAGAAATTCGGACACAAGAACGCGGAGCACTTGTGCAGCTCTTGGTGCAGTTTCAAAGAAATCGAGAATTATGCAACGAATATTAATCCTTTATGAGTTATTTTCTTTGTTTTCAATCGCGTAACTGGGCTCCGAACACACCCCACGCTATTCTTGATCATAAGACCGCTCCCATGCTGATAAACGGACTTTTCCATACACGGTTTTCTTCGTTTTTTCATAAGGAAGAGAACGATGACCGAGATATCGGATTTTATGCACTTTTAGTTCGTGAAAAAGCCATTCGAAGACTGAAATATGAAAAAATTCAGGACAAAGCTTATTATTCTGCTTCCTCACAGTGCAAGCTTTTCCAGCTTTCAATGAGAATGGAAATTTCACAAAACATCGAAAAATTATATCTAGAAAAATGTTCGGATGTGTGTGTGTGTGTTCCATTCTCTGGCTCTGTAAAATTCAAACGTTCATAACTCGAGAACGGTTTGAGCTACAGGGCTCCCGTTTTGCGCAGACGTTAATCTGTACAAGCTCTTCGTTCTCTAAGAATTTGGTTGGAATTGCTAAAAAAATACGAATTTTACGGCATTTTGAAATTTTCAAAAAAAAATCTGTCGTGGCTCTAACTTCCGCAATTTTGAGATTTATTAGTAATTTTTTTTTTTATAAATAGAGTATCATAATAGGAAGGTTGGCATTGAATTTGGAAAATATCGGTTGAACGGTTTGAATTTAATGATTTTTCGAATTCAACGCAAATTTGAGTTTTTTCGAAAAATCGTCGAATCGCTTCAATTTTTGCAAATTTTCCAATATATTGTCTATGCGTGGGGTGTGTTCGGACCCCAGTCATGAATTGTACAGTTGCTCCCAATATTTCGTGCTCAACCGACAAATTTATTGAAGAATGTCAAAAAATTGCTTTTTTTTTTTTCGTGATTCTCCTCAATCTCCTGAGTGTAAAATGCGCACCCAGTGCAGTTTTCTGCATCGCCAGGCTACACTCCAGAGAGCCACTATTAATGGCGAATTTTGATTTCCCAAATTTCAGGCTCAGGTCCTTGAGCAGTCGTAAAAAACGTGAGTTCTAAATTCCGAGGTAAATGCACTCAGGAAAAAAACGTTTTTCTCGAAAAGTTAAAACGATGCTCGTTACTTTTTATTCGCAATTCAGTCAAATTTACTTGGCGCCACCAACTCTTTCGCGTTTTATAGTTTCAAGCGCGAATCAATTACGTCGTACAATTTTCAAGTGTGAAAGCAAAAGGCTTCTGCGAGGGTGAGAGAGAATGGAGTCGCGTGTTATAACCGACGACGTCTCCCGGATATAAACACGAAGACTGAGTTATTTTGTGCCTCTCGTTAGCCCGAAAATGAGACATTTCCACGCAGCAGGTGAAATCTCGCATATCCATTATTCCCTCAACATTTGGTTACGAAATTTCAACCGAGGAGAAAATTCTCAAACCATTGAATAATAAAAATATGAGAAACGATTCCTTAACCCTTCGAGTGCGAACGTCCCCTAAGTGCATATTGGGTCCATCTGACCCAAAAGCTGTTTTTCAAATCGTCTTATTCCCTGCAGATACGCATTTTTTGTTTTTTCTAGTCGGCAAGTTTTTTAAAGTAAATTTTCCAAATTTTATGGCACCGATTTTTTTGAATATATTTCACGAAAACGAAAATAAAACGCCAAACAATCGGAGCCAGAAAATTTTTCGGGTCAGAACGACCCAGTGTGTACTCGAAAGGTTTTCGTCGTCGCGAATCGCTCCAAACGCGAAATTGTTAATAAATAAAAAATTTCCATAACGTTCCCACACATCAATGGCGCAATTTTCGGTAAAATGATATTTTGAAAAATAATTTGACAACCTGACGAAATATAAATCGGAAAAGATCGTAATTCACGTTGACAAATGAATTTCGAAGAATAATTGACGTGGAATTAATGAAAAATGATGAGGGAAGGTGGATTGCGAAAAAACAAACATAAGCTTTATATAGAGGAATAGGATTACAAAGCTATCAAGGTTTCCTACTCGATGAACAGACAGTGTTATGCGTTGTAGCTCGCACGTAACGAGATCGAAACGGATGATACAAACAGCCGAGGCTTGTGAATCAAAGCCTGCAAATCATGCGATGTCGCAGATATCCTACGATTGGACAGATGAATGGTAAAGCTATCCAGCAAATCCGTGCAACCGTTAATACGAAACGGTGCTCAAATACCTTTTACACAAGTGTGTTTGTTCTTGTGTAACTATGAGCGGTGTCTCTCTAAGCCGCTGGCATGGAAACAAAAAGAAACTTATTGCCAATTAGCAACAAAGTAATAAAAAGTTCAAAAAAAAAAAGAAAATGGAACAATAAACATTGGCAGAGAATGAAAGCGAAATGGAAGTCGAAAAACGAGCAAATTTTTTTTTTTTTTTTTTACGAAACAATTTTGAGCTATGGAATAAAAATGTTTCTCAATCAAATGATTTTTTTCGTCTCCCCATGCCTGTGTACACAAAGGACAGTAGACACTGCTGCAACCTTAATTGGTCAATCGTTGAACGAGTTTTTCGCGGGAACATGGAAAGATGTCCAAGAGCTAAATGGCCTCGACCACAAACGGACCCACCTGCACTTTGGGAAAAGTGCAATCGCATGCCATTAATGGACTTTGGCACAGAGCCCAGTATTTTCCAACGATGCAACTTTCCCAACGTTGCATTCTGCTGCTGCACCTTTCGCCCTCGTATTCCACGGTAACTATTACGATTTAGACCATTAGCCTGCTTCTTACAAACCAGATGAATTAGACTTGCCAAATTTATGCTCAACTCGTGATAACGCGAATTGAGGTTGATGCTGGCTCCTCCTGCTCCGCTGGACGTCGATTACACTTTTCTTTCATATGAAAATACTAATTTATTTTTTCCATTTTCTTTCCTTTTTCATCAGGATCGTGTTACTCACCGAAATTTTATTTCCGAAGGAGATTATTCGGATCAAATAATTTTCAAACTTTGCGTAAAAAAAAAAATTGAATAAAAAATGAAAAATAGAATTTCGACGTTGCCATTCGAGTCTTTGCTTTTTTTTTTTGCTCAAAACATTATCGAAAGGTAAGGATTTTGAGGCCCAAATCGCAAAGGACAAGAAAATTCTTAAAATTCGACATGTTTTTATGTGAAGTGTTTAAGGGGTCGTGTAAAAATTTAACGACCATTAGGAAGCTCGTTATTCAACGATTAACATTAACAAATTAAATGTAGTCAAATGTATTCGAACGGAAACTGGTATAACTTCGCGATAAGTTTTTATTTTTGTCCTCCCATTTTCTCAATATCTACAGAATAATGAAAGCAATGGAAAAGAAAACGAAGTTTATTGATAAATATTTTTCGTATTTGTTTGAAAAAACGTTCTTAACAAAATGTTGATTTTTTTAATAACGAGGTGCCTAATCGTCGTAACTGAACTTTCCGAATTTCCTTATTATTTTTTATTTCAACCCTTCAGGAGGTTAAAGTAATGATGATAAAATTCTTAAAATTTGGTACGATTTTAAATGGAGCATTCAGAAGGTCGTGTACAAATTTCGCTACGATTACAAATCTGTTTATCGAACAATTAACATTAACAAGTTTCATAGGTACTCAACATCCTTAAATTGACGTTCGTTAAAAATGAAACAAAGTTGGAAAATCTTGAGGCATTCGAGTGAAAGATTTTCGCTGACAATTGCCTCAGGATTCTCACCAACGAATCGCTGCAATTTATTTCCATCAAATTCTAATTAGATTTGATTTAATCCCAGAGACAAAAACACGTGGACCGCAAGCAGCAAAAGCGAGCAACTTTTGTATGAGAAAGATAAACAATTGTTGAAAGAATAAAATCCAAATTAGTCGCGCAATTCACGTACGAGAGTGACTGGTTGAGGGAAAGTGGAGCCGCAGCAACGGCGCGTGCTCCTTGATGAGTTTCCTTCTGTACACCGATGAGAAGTCGAAGAAACTTTGGATTGATACAGCCTGTGCAGTCTGTATGGAAGAAAACAACAAACTGTGCAAACCGAAGCGACTAATTATTCTGGAATTTGAAATAAGAAGGAAAATTGAGGGGAATTAAGTTTGTCGGGTTTTTTGTTGAAATTTCGTAAGGCTCTCGCAACTGCTGCACCTTTTTGCATCAGAGTTGAATCTTTCGGCAGTTTGTGGTCCGAGGACCATCACGAGAGCGTCGATTATCTATTTTTTCATTCATTTCCGATGCATTTTGTCGTAAAAACAAAACAGTTAATTTTCCCAGTCGATTTTTAATTGCGAATCCAATCAACAAAATTTTCATTGAACGCTTCCAATTTGTGAAGCTTTTCCTTGATTGCACCGAAATAGCGAAGCCACTGATCGAGAGACCGCAACAGAGGGAACAAACGCTATGTCCACCGCAAACCACGAGCCACCGCGCGGGATCTCCGTACAGACTCCAACTGTTTCGGATTATAATCAAACCGAGCACGTACGTACAACACACTCATACACACCAACGAAAAGATATCGTCGACGATACTTAATTACCCTTGCTTCGCTCTTGTTTTATCAGTCGGACGATTATCTCGATATACGATTAACGTCAACGATGTTTTAACCCTGATGCCTCATGAGTTACTTTTCTTACAGTGAAAACAAAATTTTGTTGAAAAAGATGAATATTTTGTTCGATACGTTCGACTAAACCATTTTTTTAATAATCCCAAGAATTGTGTCAATGCAGCAAGAAATATTTTAAAGAATCTTTTCGAAAGCAAATTTTAGTCGTTCCACTTGTAAATTTCGCTGACAATTTCGTTAGAAACCAAATATACTGTCAAAATAACAAAAATTTTAAAATTATCAAAAAATATTTGGTTCACCGTATTTAACAAAATATCGACAATTTTTAACAAAATTTCATTCTCAGTGTACCTCCAAACGGGGTGGGGGTTAATATTACGAATAACCAAATTGTCGAACAGGTAATAATTCGGAATTGTGGTATTCATAAAATTAAATAAAAGAAAAGTAAAAAAGTCGAAATCAAATTTTTCAAATGACTAAAAATTCGAAATGCAAAATAGCGAACGTCAAAAATGGCGAACGTCAAAACGGCGAGCGCCAAAATAACGAACGCGGGGGGGAATAATATATAGTCATTCGAATATATTATTCCCACCCGCGTTCGTTATTTTGGCGCTCGCCGTTTTGACGTTCGCCATTTTTGACGTTCGCTATTTTGCATTTCGAATTTTTAGTCATTTGAAAAATTTGATTTCGACTTTCTTACTTTTCTTTTATTTAATTTTATGAATACCAAAATTCCGAATTATTAGCTGTTCGACAATTTGGTTATTCGTAATATTAACCCCCACCCATATTCACGAACATCGACGATTCTTCGTCAACTAGTCGCTCCACTCTGATCTCAGTACGGAACATAAAAAAAACTTTTATTGGATAGGAATCTCTGTGCAGAAGCAGGTTCCGTTCGAACGTACATTTTCGCCCGGGTATCGAGCGGTTGGAATCGCGAAAAGCCAATAATTACCCGTTCGCCTGTTACGTAAGCTTTTTCCTCAACTTGAATTGAACAAAGCTTCAATAATTGTCCTGATTACTTTATTCCATCTCCCTCGAACATTCTCGTTAGTCGCCACGTCTTTTTGCTTGGCTGCAGTTTCCAAATTCTCGGATAAAAAAATTCCAATGGAATATTTATGCTGCGCTCGGCACTTGCTGCTGTTTTTGCACTAAATTGTCGTGTCCAAACGACCAAAGGTCGCAGTCACATTGACGGACTCTTTCGACCATTTTGAATTTTTTTCCGATCTGCGAATTTTTTTATTCACGAAACTCTGAACGTTATTCACGCAAAATTTACATTTTTCCATTATCGATTTTCCGATATATTCTGCTGCCTGGATATTCGCATTAAACTAATTTTGGTGAATCACATTTTTGGGAATTCCGGAGAAAAATATTTTTGCATCGGTTCGTTGATTTTTCGAAATTTATCGAATGCTGCTTATTCGATGTAAATGGCTTCGATCCAGAATAACCGTTTAGTTGGAAAATTACGTAAAACGTGTGAACTCCCCCGGGGCACGCGTTAGTTTTATTAAAAAGAAAAAATCAAACGGATTATTAATGAAAAAAATTCAACAGGTCTGCAACTTTTTTTTTACAATTCCTCAGCTCAAACGAAATTGCCCTCTTTATTAAAAACATTCAATTTTTACACTTTCGGTCTCGAATCGGTACAGCATGAAAATTAATATTACAAAATTTACCGAAAAATTGGTTTTTCAATGTTTTTTTTTCCATCACTACGCGATCGATTTCCATATTCATTCATAGTCATGAATTTCATAACATGAAAATGTAACCAGTTGGGCACAAAAAAAAATGGAGAAAGTGCTTTCACGATGAATAAAAAATTGATTGAGAAATGTTGGTTCGATGAAAATATTGGAAACTTCGGAAGAAACGCCAGGGCCAATATTACATCGAACAAAATAGTCGATTATTGATCGACGTGTATCCCCCTCGAAATATAAAAAATTACTCGTTCGTCTCTTATTAAGGACGTTGTATCGCGACGGTCAAATCTAAATTTTCCTTTTCAATTTTTCTTACAAACAAAATAGTTTGCGAGACCAAGTTCATTAGAAAAAGTTGTTACAAATTGACTAAAGAACAACATACTCTGAATCCAAAATTGTCCGAGATAATCTGTATTTGTTATTTAATAAACAAAATTTCGAAAAAATTTTACGAGCGATTTTTTTGGAAAACTGAATAAAGCTTCTTCGATGTTACATAAAAGTGTGTGCAACGTTTTAAGAGGCTTCACCATTTAGAATTCGAAATATTTAATGTTGAAAATTGCAACTTTTAACACACGCTCTTATGAGAAACTGCTGGAAATAGTGATTTTCATAAATAAATATCTCGACTTCTCGACGGTGAAACCTCTTGAAATTGTGCGAGCTATCGGACATCCCGATTCTCTTTGTGTGGTGCAAATTTGAAGGAAGTCTATGGATAGAAAATGTTGCATACAACGTCCTTAATCCAATAACTTGCGCGAAACATTTTGTCAACATGCAGAAAAATTTACGACTGGTTTGTTGAGTTACGAGAGACTAATAAAACATTTGACGGAATGGATTATGCTGGACCATATTGTCCCACAAACATTCGTCCATGGGAGGAGAATATAAATTCTATAGCTCCGACCATCAATTACGCGAATATTATTTATGTGCATTTATCCTCGTGGCTCATTCTCTTTCTCTCTGCGGGACGATATTCGATTTTGCGAGTATATAGTGACGATGCACCTATTCGTCAAACGCATAGAAATGCATTCAATGAAAATCAATGAATCTGACGTGCTCATTCACTCGGCCAACGCGTCCAACATTAAATAAACAACAATTGTTATCTTTGGCAATGCGTTTCGTACAATACGCTTCGTTTGATTGGACCGCATTGTGGAGAAACTTCCGGGAGATAAAATTTTCCCACCACTTTTTATTGCGCGACCTTCGTAACACATTCCCTTGCACTTTCGACCGTCCCTCATTATGGAACTGCCAAAAACGAATGGACTAAAAATACACAAATTATTTCCTACATTATGCAAACGATTATTCACTTTTTCATGAACAAACTGCATGCTGAATGTTCTGGTTTTTCTTTCACTCTGGAAACTCCATGCAACAAAATCCACTGAAAAAATTCATTCGATTCAACGTTATAATGCTCTTCCGAGCATCAACGGAAAACAAATGTTTGCACGCAGAAAAATGTGTAATAAAAATTCGCAAGTACTCGGAACAATGGCGAATCGTTTTCATGCACTATATTCTTTTCCCTCATAGAGGAAGCTATGTCACGGTGAATGTTTTTTTTTTCTTCCAGTTTTCAATGTCAATGTGCTTGAAATGTCCCGAAACATCAAAAAATCATATCTAGAAAAAATGTCCGAATGTGCGGCGTGTGGGTATGTTTGGCACTTTAAAATTCAAACGTTTATAACTCGAGAACGGTTTGAGCTACAGGGCTCCCGTTTTGCACGAATGTTAATCTGTACAAGCTCTTCGTTCTCTGAGAATTTTGTCGGAGTTGCTAGAAAAATACGAATTTTGCAGCATTTTGAAATTTTCAAAAAAAATCTGTCGCGGCTCTAACTTCCGCAATCTTTGAGATTTATTAGTAATTTGTTTTTTTATAAATAGAGTGTCATGATAGGAAGGTTGGTATTGAATTTGGGAAATATCGGTTGAACGGTTTGAATTTAATGATTTTTCGATTTTTACGAAAATTAAATTGCTCAAAAAATAAGTTTAGTCGAACTTATCGAACACAATATCGATCTTTTCTAACAAAACTTTTTTTTCAGCCCGGTTCTCCGGTTTTTTTCGTCGAAGCTTTAACAATTCTCGAGGATGAAACTCACAAGAGTCAAAACAATTATATGAATGAGATAAAATTGGAGTTGCTGAGCATCGAGGCTCGAATATTTCTGGTTACTCAATGGAAAGCCGGAAAATCTCGGGCTTGTAATCCCCGAATCCGAGGAATCGCGAAAGGAGAAAACTGCCGGTGAAAAGTTGTTCGTGAGAGATACGAGTGGTTAAGATCCGTTGGGGAAACTCACCCCTTTCGTCGAGCCTCGCGATAGAGGCTCGCGAGGTTCGAGAACCTCGCAGCAGAATACATATCGCGGGGGATGGGGAAAAACGGAATGCTGGGGTGAAATGAACCAGCGAATAAACACGATACTCCTGGGAGACAAAACGGATTTGGGGGTTGAAAAAGAAAAAACAATTCCTTAGGCGCGTAATTTCTGGGCATTAATGAAGTTACGAAAAATTTTCATGAAGCAGCACCAAACTTTCTACATTTTCAAAAGTCGCGTTCCATTTTACACCAACTTCCTGTATCCGAGTGTCGGTACGAGTACGAAATAAATGGCGCGGATACGGCAAAGGCACGGCGACCTATAAGCGCCAGGGCAGCGAGTGTTTGCTCCGCACCAAGAAACTCGTTGAAAACTTATTCGTAACGTAACGAACTCGAGGCCAATTTCGAGAAGACAGTAAGCAAATGAGCAGGAGGAGGAGGAGGAGGAGGAGGGATTAATAAAGAAAAGCACCACGAAATCTTAATTATCGTACTTTTCGCACGGTTAACTTATTGTAAAGAAAAATAAGCAGAGAATCAAGAAGCTTCGTTGCTCAATTATTCAACGCGCCTTTAATTTCCCTTTTTTCAAATTCCACGGAGCAATCCACGGAGCTGAATTTTCGCAACAACAAAAAAAGGGGATCTTTGCCTTTAAGGACGTTGTATGGGGACGGTCGAATCTAAATTTTTATTTTCAAGTTTTCTTACATAAAAAATTGCTTGCGAGCCCAAGTTAATTTAAAATAGTATATTACACTACAAGGGCAGAAAGTTTGGGATTCCTGCACTGCGCAACTTCATGCCCGAGGCGAAGCCGAGGGCATGATGTTGCGCAGTTCAGGGCTTCCAAACTTCTGCCCGTGTGGTGTATACTATTTTTCTCCATAGCCGGTCGAAAGTACGATCGATTCACGGCAGATTATCGATCATGACAGATTCATGTATTGATGCCTGCCCCGACATTTGCGGCACGAGCGAAGCGAGTGCCAGCTGGTCGGGGGCAGGCATCAAATACACAAGAAAAGCAACGAAAAGATACACAATCATCGAAGAATAAAAACAATAATTGATTCAAACCAATACGAATTTTTTTGAATTTTACGTAATAGATAATCCACAACACACACATACAAGTGCATGATTCTGTGATCTATTATCACAAAATTCAATAAAATTATAATATTGAAGTTTCCATCGTTGGAATGCAACGAAATTATGTTTTCTCTTGAACAGAGCTCATGATTCTTATTCAATATTTCGTCCATACAATAAAAGAATTTTTTTTAGAATCCAAACACAGAATCGATAGAAAAATTGTCATGGTTTTTGAATTTGAACAAAAAATTCACAGAAAAAGTATTTTTCGTTGGAACGCAACGTTGCGACCATCAGTGTAATGTAAAATCATATTTTTTACGAAGATTTTTATTCCAGAAATTTGTTTCCATCATATTTATCAC
>JBAJMU010000002.1:3382388-3525081 GCA_037952995.1 Hyposoter didymator | reverse complement strand
GGAGGCCTAGAGATGGTACAAACGAGGCAGCTCAAGAAACCTTATCGCGCCTTTCCGGCTACGGTGAGATTTGCGGTTGATACGACTGCGGATTGCGCCGTGAGAGGGCGAGAGGTCGGAGTAGGTCACGCAAGTGGAGTAAGGGATCGAACCTGGACGAGGATCCGCTGAATAGAGACATTTTCATCCTCGTCTCATGATTCACTTCCAAACGAAATAGGCATTTCCAAGTCGACCAAAATTAAGGATAAGGTCGCTCCGGTGGATGAATAAATCGTTTCAAGGGGCTACGTCCCTTTTACACGTTCGTTAAAGCCCAAAACTGAATGCATTATCCAACAAAGTTGGACCTTCGAGCGCACACATCCTATAAGTGCATATTGGGCCAATCTGACCCAAGGCGTTTGTCAAACCATTATCCGCATGTTTATGGCGCTAAATTGATTTTTTGACTAAAACGAAAATGAAATGCCACAACTTTGTTTGCCATGAGATGCCAAAGAATCGGTGACAGAAAATTGTTCGGGTCAACATGACCCAAAATGTACTCGAAGGGTGAAATTGTCAGAATAAAAACATCAACGTACGAGAAAGAGCTCGACTGATTTCTTACTTGATTATTTATTTATTATGTATTTATTATTTATTTATTATTTATTTATTATTTTTTTATTATTTATTTATTATGTATTTATTATTTATTTATTATTTATTTATTATTGATTTTTTATTTATTATTTATTTATTATTTATTTATTGTTTATTTATTGTTTATTTATTATTTATTTATTATTNCGGCACGCAGCGTTTGATTTTTCTAGGATTTCTCGGAAAATCAATTAAAACCAAAATGAAGTGTGTCCAGAATGAGAAACGCAACTTTTGATGCAATAGTAGAAAAAAAAAACTGCTTACTCTCCAGACAAAATTTAATTACCGTTGCTGGCAAGGAACAACATTGTAGCGACCGCGCATATTGCCAGCGTGTTCGGCTCTCGGTTCTAATATTTTTTATCCCTTCAGGTTCTGCTCTCAACGTTTGCTGCAGCTTTGCCTCGAAAAGCCCGCATACGTGAGCAATAGCAACGTCAACAATGTCGAGGCTGCAAACCTTGACGATAAGCCATGCGTCGGCAAAATCAGCGCTCCAAGAGCCAACGGCAATCCAGGCTTCACCGCACTGCATATAGCTCACCCTTCTGCTTTCTGTTTCACTTTGACACTCGAACAAACAAACGAGACGAAGCGCTACAAACTTGCCTGCAATCATCCCCACCGTCAAGTTTCGACTTTGAAACAAAAATCCAGATGGTCCGGCCCCTTAATCTCGTGTAATGGAACAAACGCAACAATTATTTCGTGTTACCTCGTCGACCCTCGCGAATCATCATTTTTTTCAATTTCGAAGCTGAAAACTTTTCAGCTTCGAAAAGATCGAAAATAAAATTCCCAGGAAAATGAAAAAACGATCAAAAGTCAAGTTGAAAAAAAAAGAATCATTATTTACAGAATAAAAAAAAAAGAGTCGAAAAAACAAGTTTGATTTTTAAACTTTTTGCTTTTTTTGCACGGACTAGATTGGAACATGGGAATGGGGCATCGACCCTGAACGCTGAAGTAGTCGCAACACTGTGATCACGCTAGCACTGAACACGTGTGGATTAGGTCACAGTTATGTATATAACGCGCTGGCTCTCCATACAACGATACAGAGGAGGGATGCTCGAGTGTGGGCGCAAGGGCGAGAAGAGAGAGAGAGAGAGAGAGCGAGAGAGAAGAAGGAGCAAGGAAGGAGATCGAGTCGAGGTTGCGAGCAAGCTGTGGAGGCTAGATTTTCCGGGATGATAGCGGTTGTCTGACAAAGCCGGTACGTGACCACTTGTGCCTGGCTGGGTGGCTGGCTGACTGCCTGCATCTTTAGCTCCGACACCCCCGCCGTCCTCATCGTCTCAAAGATCGTCCCTTCGTCACATTTTTCGTTTCACACAGAGAAAGACAAGAGCACAAAAAAAAGGAGGAAAATAAAAAAGAAAACAGAAATATTGGAAGGGGAAAAAATAAGCAAAGCTTCAGGCTCTCGCTCTCTCCTCTGAGACGCTTACGTGCACCTTGAGATAAGAATGAAACCAAGGTCTCGTTGGGTGGTCTTCAAGTGCACGGATGGAATTATAGAGCAAATTTTACGCTTCAATTCACAGCTGAAATTTCCCTCGACCATCAAAACTTCCCAAAACACTGCCAACATTTTCTTCGATACTAATTATCATGTTTTTATTAATCCACCGAATCATTGCACTCGATAAAATTCAACTGAACCCTCTCAGTTTTCCTTATTTATACAAAAATAGATTCGTGTCCATTTTTATTCTGATGTGCTATGGAATTTGCCATGCTCGTTTGTTGCTACTCAGTGGCAATTTTTATTTTTTTATTTTTATACATTTTTCGTGGTGAAAAACAAAAAGTTGCAAATTGCTTCCTCAAAATTTGGGGCGATGCTCAAATCTTCTTCTATTAATCCACCGAATCATTGCACTCGATAAAACTCAACTGAACCCTCTCAGTTTTCCTTATTTATACAAAAATAGATTCGTGTCCATTTTTATCCGGATGTGCTATGGACTTTGCTGTGCTCGTTTGTTGCTACTCAGTGGCAATTTTTATTTTTTTATTTTTGTACATTTTTCTTGGTAAAAAACAAAAAGTTGCAAATTGCTTCCTCAAAATTTGGGGCGATGCTCAAATCTTCTTCCATGAGGTACTACTTTTTTTTATTTTGGCTTCCTCAGCCAGGAAGCTTCGAGCATTGTGCCAAATCTTGAGGAAGAACTTTGCAGCAACAAAATCTTCACTCATTCATCGATTTTTCATTTCTTTCGATACAACTTTGACAAATTTCCCAGCAAGAAAAGAAGAAGTACGGACTTTTACACAATATCTTACAAAATTTGCAAAAATTTGAGCGGTTGGATAATTTTTCGAAAAACTCAAATTTTCATGAATTTCGAAAAATCATAAAATTCGAACCGTTCAACCGATATTTCCCAAATTCAATACCAACTTTTCTATTATGATACTCTATTCATAAAAAAAAATGAGTAATAAATCTTGAAATTTGCGGAAGCTAGAGCGTCGACACAATTTTTTTGAAAATTTCACATTGCCGTAAAATTCGTATTTTTTGAGCAATTCCAACAAAATTCTCAGAGAACGAAGAGCTTGTACAGATTAACATCTGTGCAAAACGGGAGCCCTGTAGCTCAAACCGTTCTCGACTTATAAACGTTTGAATTTTGCAATGCCAGACACACGCACACACCCACATCCGGACATTTTTTCCGGATAGACATGATTTTTCTATGTTTTGTGAAATTTTCTGCACATTGCCATCGAGAACTGGGAGAAAAAAAAATCGTCACAAAGCTTCCTCATTGACCGATATGAAAATATCATAGTCAATAGGACTCTCTCTCAATTTCAAACGTTCGTATTGCCTTTTCGGTACTTGGTGATTGCCCCAATGAATTTTCAAACATTTGCATTTATCTCAGGCAAATACGAACATTAAATAACACAGCATCCAAAGTCAAATGTAAATGTGATTTTCGCAGATTCCTCGATCGTTCGAATCCTCGGAAAATGCACTCCCATGCCCTATTCAATTTTTATGACTTCTTTAACGCGCAGCCTCTGATTCACGGAGAAAAAGAAACAGTTAATATCACAGTATAAATTGCTTAAAAAACCGGGACCCACATTTCATTTTACAGTAAAACAGAGTAATGTATCCAAAAATCATGAATTTCCCTGTAAAAACTGTGATTTTCACAGTTACACTGGCTTGTTCACAGTTTAGTACTGTCAATATGCCATTGTACCCAGTAAAATTGCTCCGATGTAAAATTAACACAAGATCACTGATTTTCATACTGTACGCAGCTGCAAAAGTTACAGTGTACACTGTATTGAGTACAGGGTGATTGATTCAATTTTACAGTGTGGCACATGGTAGTTTTACTTTTCTTTCGACAGTTTGTGACGTTACCTGTACACTTTGAGATTTTTACAGTTTACTCTAGTTTATTTACATTTTGGTACTGTGCAAAAATCAGTGTTCTCAGTAATACCTGCATGAATTGACACAATTCATGCAGGTATTACTGGCGCATTCCCCAACTGTCAAATTTCGAGTTTTGATAAATTGAAAATACAGTGTTTGAATTGTTAAAATCGGTTAAAATTTACTTTGGACTGCACTGTAATTTGAGCACTGTGTTTCAGTCAATATCGCAGTGCAATCGCTTCGAGTCCAATGCGAACTGTGTACCACTGTGTTATAATCTGTTTCTTTTTCTCCGTGTTAATTGTAATGACGAAATCGTCGGTCTTGATCGTAAGGAAAAATCGCGAGCTATCCCCGACGTCGTTCAACTTTAAAACACTTTGGCTGTATCGTACTCAAGGGTCTGCTTATTAGTGGAAGGTCGTGCCAAAGTGCTACTGTTTAGTGTACCTGTGCAATTTCATATGCGGCGAAATATATAAAGTCTCCAATTTAGCGTTACCCCAGCAAGCTATCTCACGAGGGTTCTCAACCCTGAGCCATATATCCAGGCCCCTCCGCGGCCCTCATTCCCCACTCATCTTCATGACGAATGATGAGAGGAAAGAAAAAAATTTACTGTTAATTACGCAGTTCGAATAAATTGGAATAAAATAATTGAGCGAACTGAACCAAATTTTACAGCCTCGACACCAAACACGACTAAATTTAGTAAAGAAGAGAAAAGTATTGTCGAAACTTGACAAAAGTCTCCTCAAAATTCGCTCATCGAATCGAGACGAAATTTCGTGCAAATCTTCACTAGACTCTTTCATAAAAATTGCACCAGAATAGGAAAGAACCAGATACATTTTTCCACGAGTTCGACGACCGGGAGAAGAAAAAGTAAAAAAAGAGAAAATTCTGATGGAAATTTTTATTCGATCGACACGAAATTTCGTCCACATTTTCGTTGGATTAAAAATTGCATCAGAATGTAAACGAAAGAGGCAAATTCAGTTGAACGAGCAGGAGAGAAAAAAATATACAAAATTGGAAAAATAAAAATTCAGCATCTCATTTAGTGAGAAAAAAAAACGATTTTTCTCTAGATTCTTTGCTGGAGATTGATGGAAGCTCCAGAATCCCAGAATTCGACGTGCAAACGTTTGATATTGATTCCAGCATGAAAATCAAGATTCCCAAAAAATGTAGTGCACGAATCGAAATTGCAGTTGCGACAAGATTAAAAATGTGGCAATTGAAAGTCCGGGACTTGGTAAAATTGACTCGACGTAGAAATGTGAGGCGGTGATCGGTGTTTTTTTTTTTTTTTTTTAAATCTCGAGCAAAAATATTTCGAGGAGGAAAAGGTTCTTTATCAAATTTGGCACGGAATGAGAAAGAAAAGAGTGCGGAGCCAGGAACGAGGTGGAAGTAGATGAAAAGAATCGAAGCAAAACGAGAGTTGGTAAGGAGGAAATAAGATTTCTCTACTCTCCTTGACATGCTTTTGGCCTCGAGACTCTCCACTAAAGTCTCTTTCTTTCGATTGGCGAATCCTCCGAAAAAAAAGTAATAGAAAAAATAGTTTCCGAGGTCCATTCGAAAGTGGAGCATATTTTGTAAACGATCGTTCGGCTGCCCAGCTTTTTCATCCAAACTTGAGCATCAAAAAGTTTTAAAAACGTGAGTGCAAATTTTTTTTTCGTCGTATAACAATTTATTGTTTATTAAGCTGCCGTCCATTTATATTTTTCAATAAGTTTCCATCTCAGTCTATATCCTTAACGTACTAAATGATCCTCGGAGTATTTTTACATTGCTGATCAAAAGTTTCCAAGCTCGACTACGAGATCAATAACTTTTTTCCCCTTTTTTTTCTTCACTGCCATTAAAATGCTTACAATTTCGTTTTAATTGCCAAACGATGCAAAATAGTAGAAAAACATTGTTCGTATAAAAGGCTCCTGCATTCGTCCAGTTCCCAACCCGACCGGGTCGCTCAGGCCCGGGTTTCGTCAGATTTGACAAAAAACAAAACAAATTTTTGCATCGTTAGAATTTTTTAAAATTTCATAAAAGTTTTTTTTTGCATCCGCCAATATTTTCCGATCTACAAACTTTCCATTTGTAAAAAAATTGATTTTTTTTCAATACTTTTACACATTCAAGAAATGTCGCTTTTCCTCAGGAATCAAAGAATTCCTGAGCATAAAATTTTGGCATATGGATCAAGGGAAGCTTCCAAATTTTTCGAGAACTTTTCAATTGTCGTGATTGGACAAATACAGCGTTGGGCCAAAATTACCGACCACCTTGATCTGAATAAAGTGGCAAAAAAACGTTGGCACGGTGAGTCTCAATTTTGGAAGATTAATCAAATAATGGCCCGTATCTTAATAACCACGTCGCGACGTACGATTACCACGTGGATTTTCGCTTTTTTCGGAGCAAAAAACTGCAAGCGATAAATAAAAATTCGCAACTCCGCCTCCTGAACCCAATGATTCATTTTTTAAAATCCAAACAGATGCAAAAAGACGTACACATCGGGTCAATCTGACCCGAGCCATTTTTCAAATCTTTTTATTCCCATAAATACGAATTTTTTTGTTTGTCGAGACGTTTTTTTTTGTTTTTAGTCAATGATTCGAAATTGATTTTTTGGCGAAAATTTGATGCCAAAAGACCAAAAAAAAAATTTCGGGTCAAAATGACCCAGTGTGTACTCGAAGGGCTTATCCGCCGTTTAGTTGAGCAACATAATGAGCGACGGAATAATAATTGTGATTTTCGAATGATTGATATGTAAACAAGCGCGGCCGGCGCGTATTTACAAAAAGAAATTGAGACGTTTCGAGCCTCGGGTCGATATTGCATTCCATCAATAAATAAAATTCTATACCGTAAGACTATGCGAATCGTTAGTTAGTCGACTCTGTGAGAAAAGAAAAAATCTAGTCTGCGAATGTGGAAAGAATTTCTCAGTACTGAGAAAAAAAAAACAAAAAAAAAAACAACAAAAAACGATTTATCACATTTTGACGATTGTGAGAATGCAAGTGCCTGGCCCACTCGTATTCGTCGGACGGTTTCAAAGTTTGCATCGTTGGAATGGAAAATAAAAATCAGTAGAAAAATGAAGTTTTCTTCGTTACAGGGAAACATGCGCTCGTTCTCACGATAAAAACAAAACTCAGTTCGTTCAGAGAGTCTGAACGATTTAGGAAATCCTCTCGAGCAATAAAGTCCGGAAATGAGGATTTTTTCGTCTCGTCTCAATGATGCAAACTTGAAAATCATTTTTCCACACGCGACTAATTAATTATCATCGAACCGTTTGCGACATGTGAAGCGGAGTTTGCATCAACTCGAATGCTGCGTTCTTCCAATTTGCACCTCGCAAATTTGCCTCGTGGAGATCCGAGCCGGAAAGATCGCAATTCTGCATAAATAAAAGAGACAAAAGGGCTTTTTCATTAGGTGGCAAGTGATGAAAACGTTTCGTTATATTTCGAGCTGTTTCTCACATAAATTTTTCGTCCCGTACGATTTTCTTGAAATTTTTCACGTACGCGGTTTTGTGAAGAAATAAACAAATTTGAATGGCAATTTAGTTGAAAAAATTGTTGTTTCTTAATCTTTGCAACGGAAACGACCAGGCGACGAATTTTAAGCAAGAATTTTTTTTTTCTCCATTGTGTATGAGAAAATAAATTTTTTTTGTAGCAAATAATCATTTTTTCTCATTTTATCAACATTTTGAAAGCCGATAACTGCGAATAATTTCGTGGGAAATTAATGAAGCGAAATAAAATGGAATATATGTTAAAGGGGAAAATAAATGTTTTAATTAATTTAATTAATTAATTAATTAATTAATTAAATTAATTCATTAATTTAATTTAATTAATTTAATTAATTCATTAATTTAATTAATTGATTTAATTAATTAATTAATTTAATTAATTAATTCATTCATTAATAAATTAATGAAGCGAAATAAAAGGGAATATATGTTAAAAGGGAAAATAAATGTTTTGGAACTTACTTCAAGGTCGGCGCCTGCCAAAATCGCTGATCTGAGGACGCAGTTTTTGAGGATAGCATTTTTCAAAGTGGCAACTCGAAGATTGACCGAGGCCATGTTGCTGCCTTCCAAGTTGGCGCCCTTCAGGTTGACACCCTCCATGTTGGCTGGCAGGCCACAAGGATCTTCAAAATTGCAAGAGTGCAAATTGGCGGCCTCGAGATTCGCGCACAACATTTTAACGCACGCGAGCTGAGCTCCTTCGAGATTCGCGAACGACAGATCGGCTCGCTCCAAACAACATCTCGATAGATTCGCACCAACGAGATTGCAGCCTCGAAGGTTCGCATACTGCAAAACAAGGTCAAAAATCAGAAATTTCATTCCTTCAAATTTTTTCTATCGTCAGACGAGACAGAAAACTGGCAAGCTGAAAAATTTCTACCGAAGAATGGAGTGCCAAATTTATTGGAGTAAAACTGAAAAATGTGGCAGAAAATTAAATCGTTGAAATATCAAAATGGAAAACAATCAACTCGTGATTTTATTTCATTTTTTTTTCAACCATTTCTAACGAAGAATGAAGTGCTCAATTTTGTTGAAGTAAAACTGCAAAATGTGGCAGAAAATAAAATCGTTGAAAAATCAAAATGGAAAACAATCAACTCGTGATTTTATTTCATTTTTTTTCAACCATTTCTAACGAAGAATGAAGTGCTCAATTTTGTTGGAGTAAAACTGCAAAATGTGGCAAAAAATAAAATCGTTGAAAAATCAAAATGGAAAACAATCAACTCGTCATTTTATTTCATTTTTTTTCAACCATTTTTAACGAAGAATTAAGTGCTCAATTTTTTTGGAGTAAAACTGCAAAATGTGGCAGAAAATTAAATCGTTGAAAAATGAAATGAAAAACAATCAACTCGTCATTTTATTTGATTTTTGGTCAACCATTTTTAACGAAGAATGAAGTGCCCAATTTTGTTGGAGTAAAACTGCAAAATGTGGCGAAAAATAGAATCGTTGAAAAGTCAAAAATAAAGAGCAACGACTCGTGATTTTATTCGATAAATTTGTAACAATTTCTAACGAACAATTGAGTGACAACATTTTTGGAGTAAAATTGCAAAAGGTGGGAAAAAAAAATTGAATCGTTGAAAAATCAAAATCAAGAGCATCGTCTCATGATTTTATTCAAAGTTTAATTTTTCCTGAATAAAAAAAAAATAAGTCAACAGCCTGGCAAGGTCTGTATAGAAAATCGATGATAAAATATTTTCAAGTTGTAATGACATCGTTGAAATGAAATTCCAGGTAAGCGGGAGGTGAAAAACAAAATGGTTACAAAATTGGAGAATGAAGGAGAGTGTACATTGTTTAATTAATTCTGTGGAGGAGGAAAACAGGGAGAAAATGCACGAGGAGATGGTAGGAGGTCGTTGGGTACTCCATCAACCACTGGCATGTCGTTAAATGGTAATTAAACACGTGGTATAGCGAGCGTTATAGTTATTATAGAGCGAAGACCATGGGATTTCGAGTTAAGCTCTTTCAGAGTTCTGAGCCTGAGAGAAGAGCTGGAAAATCCTCACTGCCTCGTTTTCCATAAGCTACAGCAATATATATATTAGAAACGACTATTTTGAGCCCAGCACGACGCAATCATCTCTTTACAATCCAAGCTCCAATTAAAGAGCCCAATGTTCAAATAATCTTTCAGCGAGCTCGATCAAAGGCTCTTACTTTTTTTTAAATCAGCCTGAATCATTTCAAATTCCAGCTCGGATTCTTTTTCAATTTTCCGATCGTTGAAATTTGTCTGGTTTTTTAGTTTCAAGTTCATTTCATTTTTCAAGAAAAAAAAAACAAGATTTCTCGCTTTTTGCTTCGTCATAGAAAAATTTTTGTGAGGGTGAATTTTTTTTTTTTATGTCCCAAAACATCGAAAAATCATATTTGGACAAAATGTCCGTATGTGTGTGTGTGTGCAGGTTCTGGCACTGTAAAATTCAAATGTTTATATAACTCGAGAACGGTTTGAGCTACGGGGCTCCCGTTTTGCACAGATGTTAATCTGTACAAGCTCTTCATTCTCTGAGAATTTTGTTGGAGTTGCTAGAAAAATACGAATTTCACAGCATTTTGAAATTTTCAAAAAAAGTCTGTCATCGCTATAACTTCCGCAAATTTCAAGATTTATTACTGATTTTTTTTTTTATCAATAGAGTATCGTAATAGGAAGGTTGGTACTGAATTTGAAAAATATCGGTTGAACGGTTTAAATTTTATGATTTTTCGAATTTTACGAAAATGTGAGTCTTTTGAAAAATCGTCTAACCTCTTTATTTTTTGCAAATTTTGTAAGATATCGTGCACAAGTCTGCACAGCCTCTTTTTATTTTTTCAGTGGAGAATAAAGTGAAGCTTTTTTGAAATTTTGAGAGTCTCACCCAAACGCAATCACGGGCTTGAGATGTAAATTTCTTAAATATTTAATTTGGGAATGATTAGCGATGAGAAGAAAAAAAAGCTCAGGATATTTTTGTCGCTGTACCGTATGGAAGCTCCTCGCCACACAACACTGCCATTGCGATGGTGAAGAAAGAGTTTGTCGATTTGGAGGGCGAGCGGTAAAGTTAGATTGACTTTATTCATCGTTTGGAGGGATAAAATGAAAATGTAAAACATACAAAGTTTGTCGTCCGTCTGGAACGAGATGGGAAAACTCTGTCCAAGATTTAAAATGAACGATAATGATTATTCAGCCTCGAAATTTTGTCGTCAAGTTTATTTTCATGAAATAATGAATATATTTTGTTCATTGGATTTGGCAACTTTGCCCTGTGAATATATGCAACGAGCAGAACCATACAGTACCTTAAAGTTTATATTCCGAAGATCTAGTCGCGACAAATCGGCGCCAATCAAATTAACCCCTTGAAATCGTAACTGCGAGGTCGGTGGTGTCGACATTATCGCTTTGAGGACGTCGCGTCGAGTTATCGCCACTGTACCTTTACTCCTCTTCTCATTATCCGCTACCATTTCTTCCAACGTCGTAATTACACCTTCGATCCCGTAAAAACGAGCCTCCTCTAAAACACCTAATATTATCAAATACACAATGTATAAGAAATTTTATTCTGTTTTTTTTTCGAATTTTTGGAAACACTTGGTTCCCTCAAGGTAAAAGATTCTATTAAAACTTTTTAAAAATCTCTTTTTTTTCACATTTTTACTGTTTTTGGCAAATTTGAATTTTTTTAAATGAAATGCACAGTGTATAAGGAATTTTATTCAGTTTCGTAGAATTTTTGGAAACATTTGGTTCCCTCGAGGTAGAAGATTCTATTAAAACTTTGTAAAAATCTCTTTTTTTTCACATTTTTACTGTTTTTGGCAAATTTTAATTTTTTTCATGAAATGCACAATGTATAAGAAATTTTATTCTGTTTTTTTTTTTCGAATTTTTGGAAACACTTGGTTCCCTCAAGGTAAAAGATTCTATTAAAACTTTTCAAAAATCTCTTTTTTTTCACATTTCTACTATTTTTGGCAAATTTAATTTTTTTTTCATGAAATGCACAATGTATAAGGAATTTTATTAAGTTTCGTAAAATTTTTGGAAACACTCGACTCCTCCAAGGTGAAAGATTCCATTAAAACTTTTTAAAAATCTCTTTTTTTTTCACATTTTTACTGTTTTTGGCAAATTTGAATTTTTTTTTCATGAAATGCACAATGCATAAAGAATTTCATTCAGGTTCGTAGAATTTTTGGAAACACTTGGTTCCCTCAAGGTAAAAGATTCTATTAAAACTTTTTTAAAATCTCTTTTTTTCACATTTTTACTGTTTTTGGCGAATTTGAATTGTTTTTTTTTTTTATGAAATGCACAATGTCTAAGGAATTTTATTAAGTTTCGTAGAATTTTTGGAAACATTTGGTTCCCTCAAGGTAAAAGATTCTGTTAAAACTTTTTAAAAATCTCTTTTTTTTCACATTTTTACTGTTTTTAGCAAATTTTAATTTTTTTTTCATGAAATGCACAATGTATAAGGAATTTTATTAAGTTTCGTAGAATTTTTGGAAACACTCGGCTCCTTCAAGGTAGAAGATTCCATTGAAACATTTTAAAAATCTCTTTCTCTTCACATTTTTACTATTTTTGGCAAATTTGAATTTTTTAATTTATTTATGAAATGCACAATGTCTAAGGAATTTGATTCAGTTTCGTAGAATTTTTGGAAACACTTGGTTCCCTCAAGGTAAAAGATTCTATTAAAACTTTTTAAAAATCTCTTTTTTTTCACATTTTTACTGTTTTTGGCAAATTTTAATTTTTTTTTCATGAAATGCACAATGTATAAGGAATTTTATTAAGTTTCGTAGAATTTTTGGAAACACTCGGCTCCTTCAAGGTAGAAGATTCCATTGAAACATTTTAAAAATCTCTTTCTCTTCACATTTTTACTATTTTTGGCAAATTTGAATTTTTTAATTTATTTATGAAATGCACAATGTCTAAGGAATTTGATTCAGTTTCGTAGAATTTTTGGAAACACTTGGTTCCCTCAAGGTAAAAGATTCTATTAAAACTTTTTAAAAATCTCTTTTCTTTCACATGTTTACTGTTTTTGGCAAATTTTAATTTTTTTTTCATGAAATGCACAATGTATAAGAAATTTTATTCAGTTTTTTTCGCATTTTTGGAAACACTTGGTTCCCTCAAGGTAAAAGATTCTATTAAAACTTTTTTAAAATCTCTTTTTTTCACATTTTTACTGTTTTTGGCGAATTTGAATTGTTTTTTTTTATGAAATGCACAATGTCTAAGGAATTTTATTAAGTTTCGTAGAATTTTTGGAAACACTCGGCTCCTCCAAGGTAAAAGATTCCATTAAAACTTTTTAAAAATCTCTTTTTTTCACATTTTTACTGTTTTTGGCAAATTTGAATTTTTTAAAATGAAATGCACAGTGTATAAGGAATTTTATTCAGTTTCGTAGAATTTTTGGAAACACTCGGCTCCTTCAAGGTAAAAGATTCCATTAAAACTTTTTGAAAATCTCTTTCTCTTCACATTTTTGACTATTTTCGGCAAATTTGAATTTTTTTATTTGTAACCATCGATCTGCTGTTCTGGGTGTTTCCGAAATGAGATTAACGACGAGCTCGAATGTAAAAAATTAGCCAATTGGGCGTGGTCGTTTTATCCGAATGGGTTACGTTTTTGTTTATTCATTTTTTTTCCACTAGCGTACGTCAACGAAGATCAAAATGACGTCTACGCCTTTTCGAAATTTCTTCAAATGATAAATTCACAAAAATAACAATATTTTAAAAAATAAATAAATTTAAAAAAAAAAAAATCCATCAAAATGAACGACATTCAGGATTTAATGGACGAACGCCAAAAGTTTCGAGACCTCATGAATGAAATTTCGAGTCTCATGAAGTCAAAATCGACGCATCATCTTCCCGCTGCGTCTGACGAATCAAACGAGGTCTCCGGAATCAATGAAAAGTCAGTAAAGCGTACCGAACTACTGAATGTATTGCAAAACATATACGAAGCTTGCTGCGAGGAGGTTTCCGTCAATATTTCACCGGTTTGCGAGAGAATCACATGCCAAATCGAGAATTGTGTCGAAAATGCAGAATCACGAGTTTATGAGACCGACTCACTCGGAAACGACGACATATTTGTGAGTCAACGTTAAGGTATAACTATCGCAGAATGGGTTGATTTAGGATTTTCTTGAAATTTAGTGTAAATATTCTTGACATTAAAACGAACAACTTTCCTATGAGACGAAACATTTTTTGCCGTCTAGAATTTGAGATATTCAATTTCCAATTTTATATTTTTCCCATCTNGGTTCCCTCAAGGTAAAAGATTCTATTAAAACTTTTTTAAAATCTCTTTTTTTCACATTTTTACTGTTTTTGGCGAATTTGAATTGTTTTTTTTTATGAAATGCACAATGTCTAAGGAATTTTATTAAGTTTCGTAGAATTTTTGGAAACACTCGGCTCCTCCAAGGTAAAAGATTCCATTAAAACTTTTTAAAAATCTCTTTTTTTCACATTTTTACTGTTTTTGGCAAATTTGAATTTTTTAAAATGAAATGCACAGTGTATAAGGAATTTTATTCAGTTTCGTAGAATTTTTGGAAACACTCGGCTCCTTCAAGGTAAAAGATTCCATTAAAACTTTTTGAAAATCTCTTTCTCTTCACATTTTTGACTATTTTCGGCAAATTTGAATTTTTTTATTTGTAACCATCGATCTGCTGTTCTGGGTGTTTCCGAAATGAGATTAACGACGAGCTCGAATGTAAAAAATTAGCCAATTGGGCGTGGTCGTTTTATCCGAATGGGTTACGTTTTTGTTTATTCATTTTTTTTCCACTAGCGTACGTCAACGAAGATCAAAATGACGTCTACGTCTTTTCGAAATTTCTTCAAATGATAAATTCACAAAAATAACAATATTTAAAAAATAAATAAATTTAAAAAAAAAACCATCAAAATGAACGACATTCAGGATTTAATGGACGAACGCCAAAAGTTTCGAGACCTCATGAATGAAATTTCGAGTCTCATGAAGTCAAAATCGACGCATCATCTTCCCGCTGCGTCTGACGAATCAAACGAGGTCTCCGGAATCAATGAAAAGTCAGTAAAGCGTACCGAACTACTGAATGTATTGCAAAACATATACGAAGCTTGCTGCGAGGAGGTTTCCGTCAATATTTCACCGGTTTGCGAGAGAATCACATGCCAAATCGAGAATTGTGTCGAAAATGCAGAATCACGAGTTTATGAGACCGATTCACTCGGAAACGACGACATATTTGTGAGTCAACGTTAAGGTATAACTATCGCAGAATGGGTTGATTTAGGATTTTCTTGAAATTTAGTGTAAATATTCTTGACATTAAAACGAACAACTTTCCTATGAGACGAAACATTTTTTGCCGTCTAGAATTTGAGATATTCAATTTCCAATTTTATATTTTTCCCATCTAAACGCATGTAAATTGAAGTCGCATTTCTTTTGTTTTCTCTTGCAACTGTTTTAACGAAACGTCACTTCAATTTACATGCGTTTAGATGGGAAAAATATAAAATTGGAAATGAAATATCTCAAATTCTAGACGGCAGAAAATGTTTCGTCTCATAGGAAAGTTGTTCGTTTTAATCTCAAGAAAATTTACACTAAATTTCAAGAAAATCCTAAATCAACCCATTCTGCGATAGTTATACCTTAAGCACACGCCACGTAGTTGGTGACGGAGATTTTTGTCGCATTTATCGATTTTTAAAAAGTAAATTCCGTATTTTTGACTCAACAGGAAACCGATTTTTCTGAAAATCTGTCAACGAATGAAAAGAAAGTTTCTCCGAACGCCAAATGCCAAATGCTTGGAACTCAATGTCCAGCCGCACAGGGTAACCCAATAGCGATTATCGCTTACGACCCGGGGATGGAAAATAATAATCGTTGTCGTCGAATACAGCGTTTGAGGGCACGACGAATTCGTAACCAACAAGGAGCCAAAAAGTTGCAATTAACGACGTGCAATTCATGCGGATAACCATTTCATGACTCACCTGCTGCGTTGATGTTGGAGTCGAGTATCAACTGACCATGCCTGAGATAATTCAATAAAGGCTCGAAATACGTCGGACTCCTGTCCACAAGGAAAGCCCCGTTGTCGTCCTGTTTGCTGGGCTGGATTCTCCAGGCTGTACTATCCTCGCCCTCGGTGAACATTCTGAATAGAAATTATTTAAAAATAACTATGCCATGAATAAACAATGCACGAATGAAAATTAAATTGCATTGTAAATTTTTATGAACGCTGTGAAAATTCGAAAAAAAAAAAAATTTCATTCGTTATTTCGATAATTAATGGGATCGTTTTGATTTTTCTAATGAATTCAGTTTTCCAATGGCAGAGAAAATTGTCCCGTTACATCATTGACAAATATTTTTTGAAAATTATGCGCTTTGCTACGAAAAAAATTGCTAGTTATTTTTTTTACCTTGCCAACATGCTCATCGGCTCTTTCTGCGTGAGCGTGCTTCTCGTAGTGGTAAACAATTTACCGCCGACGTTGAGAGTGACCCATTCGGCGTTGCGTCGAGTCACCGGCTGCGGAGAAGCGTCGTGTTTGTTGATAAAATCTTCCCCGGCAGAGACGTACAGCACGTCGTCGTCTCTGAAAAGAAAATTTTCTCGCTGGTCCAAAGAGCGTTTTGAAAAAAAAAACATTCAGCATTTTTTCTACTAACTTGATCAATTTTATGTCGTCGACTTCTCCGCCTTGCGGAGTGAATATTCTCTTTGCGTTCATGTCGAACTTTGCACTGGCTGCGGTGAGCAGTTCCTCGACGCAGTGGGTCACCATAAACACCTGATGGGAAATGACGATGAAAATGCAATCCATTCACTTTTTCCGAATGATCTTTGCACGTTTTGGATGGGGATTCAACGTTTGGGGATGGAGATCGTGGATTTATTGTTTTTGAGGTTAAAAACGACGATTTGTAATATTTTTACATTTTTTTCGAACTAAAGAATTTTGAATAACTCCCACGATGGGATTTGGCGTATAATTATTCACTAGAATGCTAATTAACAATAAAACGCACCTTGCCGTTGACTTCGGTGCCGTTTAAAAACAATATAACCCTCTTCATTGTTGAGGCCGTTGAAGTTGTTATTTAGTCTACTATTCTTCACTATTTTTCGTAGATTCATGCACGATCTTCAATGAAATTTCATAATACATTAAGTTTGCGTGTGGCTTGATTATATTATATTTTATAAATCGAAACTTTGTGCATTGAGCTCTGACAGAAAATGACAAGTTTGCGAGGTTATGTTCGTGACGTTTATGTGACCGGTAAAGATGAGCGCTGCTGTCGCGAGTCGATTATGAGCGTCAAAAAATTAATTGTCGGCTTGAGAGGGCTGATCCTCAAGTTGACACGAACGACATCATAGAAATTCGTAAAAAGAAAAAAAAAATTCCATCCGAAGCGGGCTGACTCAGGGGCTGAATTATAAAAATAATTTTTCGAAAAAAAAATCGTTTTCCACAGAATCATCTCATCGCTTCACCAAGAGATTCTCAAAAGAAGGGGATCGAGGTTTGGTGCTGCTGCTTTCTATCAGCTCTCTATACCTTTGGAAAATACCGGCAGGGCTCTGCCGGTTAATTCGAAAAAGTGTTTCGCGAGTAGTTGCTCTTTCGTTCATCACGTTCTCAAGCCGCTGCATTACTTTAGCGGCGGTGCATGACAGTTGATTTACGTTAACCGAAAATATTAGATTCCGATTTATTCGTGTGAATAAATCCACCAATATCAACTCGTGCAATTTGTCACATAGTGTCAAAAAATGGTAAGAATCGTAATATTTCTGATTTTATTTCATAACAAAACCTCCAAATATAAAAGCTCCTGAATACTGCTTCGTCATTACAGTATTTAGTACGTAAACGTGCGTACAGGAAACTTTGATAATCATTTCGAATGTTCTGAGCATTTAATTCCTTGCAAACAGCATTTTGTCAGCCTCCAGGCGTTCCAACTTTTTTCCTCCTAACGCTTTTCACTCGCTTTTCGAACATTAACTATTTTGAGGTTAGGTGGACGATTTTTAGCTCACAAGATTCTCACTGTTTGTTTCGTAGTTTCGAAACCAGTACGACAGCGACGTGACAGTATGGAGTCCTCAAGGACGTCTGCACCAAGTGGAATATGCTATGGAAGCAGTGAAACTTGGTTCGGCAACGGTAGGACTCAAGAATAAGACACACGCCGTTTTGATTGCGCTTAAACGAGCTTCTTCGGAACTTTCCGCGCATCAGAAGAAAATCATTCCCATTGACAAGCACATGGGGATCACCATTGCCGGTTTGACCGCGGATGCGCGAATGTTGAGGTAAAGACTCCATTTACAGCCGTTATTAAAAATCATTTCCTTGTACTTTTTGGATGACGAAATGAAAGTAATGAGAATTTAATCAAATTTGGTAACAATGTTCTTTGGTATCAAAATGGTTTGATTAAAAATTCAAAATTTCAATTAATTAATTACATTAATTATCAATTATTAATTAATCAAATCAGTTAAATTTTATTTCATTATAATTAGTTAATTAATTAATTTAATTAATTTTTTGTGTAAACGTAATAGAAAATGTACTTTCTATAACTTTTCCATAAAAAGCAACATCTTCTGACATCTAGAATTTGAAATATTTTCCAATTTCCAATTTTTTATTTTGACTATCTTAACGCGTGGAAAGTAAAGTCGCGTTTCTTTCGTTTTTTTGTAACTTTATTTTTATATAGGAAAAATAAAAAAATTGTAAATTTAATTTGGCAAATTCTAAACGTCTGGAAATTTGTCTTCATGGCAGAAAACTGTTAGTTTTGGTGCCTAGAACACAAGGTTTTGAACACAAAGGCATCAAAATGGGTTGATTTAAAATTCAAAATTTCAATTAATTAATAACATTAATTATTAATTATTAATTAATCAAATCAGTCAAATTTCATTTGATTATAATTAATTAATTAATTAATTAAATCCATTTTTTGTGTAAATGTAATAGAAAATGTAATTTTGTGTAATGTTGACATTAAAACGAAAAACTTTTCTATAAAAACCAACATCTTCTGACATCTAGAATTTGAGATATTTTCCAATTTTCAATTTTTTTATTTTTACTGTCTCAACGCGTGGAAAGTAACGTCGCGCTTCTTTCGTTTTTTTGTAACTTTATTATTATATAGGAAAAATAAAAAAATTGTAAATTTAATTTCGCAAATTCTAAACGTCTGAAAATTTTTCTTCATGGCAGAAAACTGTTAGTTTTGGTGCCTAGAACACAAAGTTTTGAAAGAACCCTAAAAAAACTGGGGTTGTGATACCTCAAAGAATATATTTACCAAGTTTTATTAAATTCTTATCTTTTTGGATATTTTCATGTTTTTAACATGGAAAATGGCAATATTTTATCGCCGTGATCCAACTCCCTTAGTTCTTGAATATTTTCCACCATTTCCTATGAATTTTCCTTCTTATTTCCGCAGCCGTTACATGCGTACGGAATGCTTGAATTACAAGTATTCGCACGACGATGTACTACCCGTCAGCCGTTTGATTGCCACCCTCGGCAACAAGATGCAAACTTGTACTCAGAGATACGACAGACGTCCGTACGGCGTAGGTCTGCTGGTCGGAGGATACGACGTAAGATCATTTCCTAATAGTCAATTTTACGATTCGAAAGTTTCCACTGTTTTTCCTTCTTGAGCAGATCTCAAGATTCTTTTTCAATATTTGGTCAGGACAATGAAACGATTTTTTTTCGGGATCCAAAAAGAAAATCGGTACGAAAATTGTCATGTTTTTTTAAAATCGAACAAACAATTAATAGAAAAACGCATTTTTCGTCTCTTTTCCATCCACGTGCGAATTTGAATCTCTTACAAAAATGTGTCACGTCGCAAGGCCCATCCTAATAAATTTGAAAATATCAAATTTGCGAATAAAATTGAAAACGCAAAGTCCTAATTCAAAATAATTGATAAACAGAGAAAAGGAAGCGTGCCTGTCGAGATCTGGCAGTTTCGAAAAACATAAAAAGGTCGAATCACTTCCGATTGTTGAATAATTAAATATTTCTATTCAAATAATATAAAAAGGCTGTTGCTCGAAAGTTTTTTCATTTTAAGGTGATCTAGCAGTCGCGTGAGTGCGAGAAATATAACCAAAAAGCAGATACACGCTTTTCTAAGAGAGCCTTAATATTTTGAGAAAAAAACAAAGTTACATCTTCTTCTCTGGTGAAAGGGGAACAAGGTGTGACTATTATTTTTCTTGAAATATTCCATCTCTCGAAATAAAACGTGTAGCAGGATTTTTATCGAGCGAGCAAGTGATAGAGCGTCTTAAAGATTTTGGAGACGATGATTTATAAAATAGGAGATTAAACTTTGAATACGATAAAGAAAAAAAACGTTTTTTGCCAAAGGATCAAGGACCCCACATCTATCAAACGTGTCCTTCGGCAAATTACTACGATTGCAAAGCCATGGCTATCGGAGCTCGTTCTCAAAGTGCTCGAACCTACTTGGAGAAACATCTGACCGAATTTTTGGGTTGTTCTTTGGAGGATTTAGTGAAACACGGTTTGAGAGCATTGCGCGATACGCTGCCGAACGAGATGGACTTGTCGACGAAGGTATGAACGTCGTTGGGTCTTTGGGATTTCTATAAAAAAAATAAAACAAAAAAAATAAAAAAAAATAATCGACTGGGATAATTAAATCCTGAATTGTTTGTTATCGCAGAACGTGTCGATCGGTATCGTTGGCAAGGGCACGGAATTCACGATTTTGGATGAGGCGACGACCGCGGTTTATTTGTCAGAAATCGGTGACGACAAACGCGGTCGACCAGCGGGTCCGGACGTCCAGCCGGACGACAAACCTCCCCAAGGGCCTGACGCTCCCGAAGGACCGGCTGACCCTCGCGTGTCTGTTGCCATGGACACTGAGTGAAGAAAAATGTATGTCCAATCATTCGCCCATATCCGTTGTAATAAAAATGAAAGAAAGTCTCGCTTCTTATACACAAAAAAGGTGGATTTTCGTTTTTTGAATTAATCGCATCGAGACTGGAATGTTTAATTTTTGTACAAGCAGCGATGCTCATCGTCTTTAATTTTTTCAATCATTCGAAATACATTCAAAATAACAACAAGATTAATCTATCGCGAAAGAATCACGTCGCGACGATATCGTCCTCCGTTCTCCTCAGTTTCCCACGTTCCTTCAACACATTCGTTAGGAAAAATTCACCAGCTTTGTACGAGGATCTGACGAGTGGACCGCTGGCTGTATACAAAAATCCCAAACGATTGCCGCTCGTTTCCAGCGATTTAAATTTCTCCGGAGTCACATACTCGATTACTTTCAAGTGTCTCTTGGTCGGTTGCATGTACTGTCCTAAAGTAAGAGCATCGACTCCTGCAGTACGTAAATCTTTCATCGTTTGCTCGACTTCTTCATCGGTCTCGCCGAGGCCGAGCATTATCGAGGATTTCGTAATGAGATGAGGGTCAGCTTTTTTCGCACTTTCCAAAACATTCAACGACTGTCTGTAATTTTCAAAGGATTTACCATTTTTTTTTTTTCTCAAACGAATCAACCTTTTTATCGTTTATTCGATTTTCTTACCTGTAGCGCGCTCGTCTGTCACGTACGAAAGGCGTCAGTCGCTCGACCGTCTCTATGTTGTGGGCAAACACGTCCAACTTGGAATCTACGATCGCATTTACGCAATCGACGTTCCCACGAAAATCGGGCACCAAACATTCCACTAGAATATTACTCCTGCGGAAGAGCCACCTTTTATTTTCCATTCGTCGATATCATCATCGTGCCAAACCCATTTCGTCTTTACTAAGTTTTACCTTTTTTTTAATTCTCTTACTGTCGCTGCTATGTGATGCGCTCCGCCGTCTGGCAAATCTGTAAATAACGACCATTTCCTTGAATTTAAAACTCTCGTACAAAAATGTGTTTCCGCCATTTTCACGCGATTATAACTCAACGAATTTCGATGAATCTTTCTCAGGAATCAAGCTCATGACGCAGACAAAATTTTACGCAGCGTTCCAACAATTTTCATCCTTTTGGTAACCCGAACAAAAAAATCCCATTTTTCGCCACATTTTCCAAATTCAAACTTCCCCAGCAACTCAAAAATGGTAATGAACAAAAAATGGCTAATTATTAATTCAAAGATAATTCGAAAACGTAGATAATGCGCTGGATTGCCAGTTTTTCAAATTAAACAAAAAAAGTTGTAGCAATTTTCGTAAAATCAAAATTTGAAGATTATGCAATTTTTTTTTTTTCAATTTTTCAACCATTTTCTCTACTCAGAACGTGCGGAGACAGTTCAGTCTTTCCGTTCATTCTCATTTTCCCCTTTTTTCATTGTTTCTCCACCCGGAAGCCGGAGAAACTTGGAAATTTATCAAAAATCAGTTTTTCTTTGCTGCTGTGAGAAAAAAGTGTTTTTGTACCCACCGTCGCGGTCCACAGAGGTCAGGACAATGTAATCCAATCCCCAATCGGTCACCGCTGTTGCCGTATTCAACGGTTCTTCCGGGTCTAACGGCGCCGGAGCTTTGGCTGTTTTGACAGAACAGAAACGGCATCCCCTCGTACACGTGTCGCCCATCAACTGAAATGTTGTAATTGGAATCCGAGGTTTTGATCGATATCGTTAAAATTGCATCGGATAAGTACCATGATGGTTGCTGTGGCGGTGCCGTGAGCTCCACCTCCCCAGCATTCGCCGATATTTGGACATCTGGCTTCTTCGCAGACGGTGCTGAGCTTGAGATCTCTCAGTTGCGCTTTAATTTTGCTGTAATTTAGTCCCATGGGTATTTCGGTTTTGAGCCATGGCGGCAGACGCAATCTGCCTTTGTCGCCTTTCTCGAGCTTTAATTTTTCTTTGTACTCGGGTATGGAGCCATCTATGAAATCCTCCAAGCGAGGACCACTTTTCAACTTAGCAGAGAAGCTTTCGCCGCTTGATTTCGAGGAGTGTCTGCACTGTTTTGCAAAACGATTTTTTTTCACGCATTTTCATCGACTCAATGTTGCAAAAGATTTTTTTGACTCGATTCCTGGCATTTTTAATTTTTTCAATTTTTATTTGTAAATGCAATCGAATTACTTACCGTTACGTTGAAATTTACACTCGTTGCTCCCAACGCCAAGTTCCTCGTGTGAACTGAACGCAACATTATGCTTTTATTTCAGTTGAAAAAACAAAAGCTCGTGAAACCGCGCTGTCAAATCAGCTGATTCGTGTTATCTAGACGACTCACTATTTTCGGGCACTCGATGTCACGCTGTTTAATTGCATTTTCACTGTTTGACCCTCGGAATTTATTGGATGATCCTTCGATATTTTTAATCCGTTCTGCATTAAACTTTTGTTACGAGGGATTACGAAAGCTCTCGATCGAGCAACATGCTACTAAACAAAGTTATGAAATCATTTTCGATTCCTATATCTACTCAGAGAGATTTCTCTGGTCAGGCAACACGCCTTGAATGCGTGTGTGTGGCACACCGATACATCGTGGCGCGATCTGCAGCCGAGAAACGGAACAACCTTTTCCGTGCCATAAGCCACTTGTAAATCCATTTCGACACGAAATTGCGATGTGACGAATCGTTGAAATGACAAAAATCGATGAAACGAGAAATGACGATCGAGAAATTGGAGAAATTTTTTTTATCGGATGAAAAAAATGGTATTTGGTCCCAAGAAAATAGAAATATACCGAGTCGTACGATGTCATGAAATTTTTTTGTTATTTTCAACGTTTTTTTAAACCAGCAAAAAAAAAATGGCGGCTTGGAAATTGAAACGGCTCGTGATTTTGTAGTAAACGGAGCTAAATCGTCGATAAAACAAGGAAAAATAATTCCGAAATCGACCCAAATGATGATCCTATTCTAAAGAATGAAAAAAACTGGAAAGATGTTGTTATTGTTCGTTCGTTTCTTATTTTGTTTTTTTTTTGTTGTTGGTACGACGTATATCAAATGGAATACAAAAATTACATGCAAAGGCTCATCTCCAAACATTTTTCATCTACGAATCACAGAGATCTCATAGTATACGCGCAGATATACACGTTAGATATGTATAAATAATATTGTATTCGCGTATTGAGTTACGTTTGTTTTTTCTTTTGGTAGAAACGTCGTATGTACATTAAATATATGTAGATATTTGGTAGTACAGATTTTGGTAACCGCGCGTACGAGGCCTAAGCGAATTTCCAGAATGTCGCGAATGGGGAAAATAATTGGAAAAAGCAAACAGCATAATTATCATATAGTCACGCCATCGGCGATTATAATACTTGGCCAACTTGGCGCATTTTGTTATTGTTTTCAATCTCCCCAATAATTCCAATTCTGAGATAATTTTCTTTACCTCGTTATGGGTTTTTTTTGTTGTTTTTTCGTCAACCTCTCGTATTGCCATTGTAAAATGCCCATTTCACAATTCGAGTAATATCCAATGACTAGTTCTACCGACGATAAATCCATTTGTTGTTGTTTGTTTTTTTTCTTTGATCGTTTGATTGAAAAAAATGTCGCGAACCTCAGATTTTCGCCTGGGACGTTCTCACTAGGACGATGAGAAATTTTTTATTCGAAAATAATGATTTTTCTCAATGACTCCGTTTAAAATATCGTTGAGATTGAGAAATTTACGTCTTGCCTCCTGGGTACTTAATCGTGTAATAGAAGAGTGGAAATAAAAATTCTACAAATTGCGATTTATTGCCAGGCCTTTCACGTAGAATTTTAATTCCCACATTTTGCATTTTTTCGTCCTTTTTCCTGGCTACCGACGCGACAAGACGGAAATTCGAGCATTACAAAAAATCGTTTGCGTCATTTGTACTTTTTTAAGAGTTCTTATCGCGTTCCGAGGAAAAATGAAACAGCTCGATTTCTAAAAACACATTTTTCTACTTTTTTCGCAACTTTTTTTTTAGAAAATGGTCAAGAAAATGCGGATTATGAAAATTGGGTTTGAAAAAACGTTGGGATTTTCGTTACGCGAGTGAGAAGAATGTGTCATCATTTTTTATGCAATATTCAGCATCAGGATAAAATTGAACGAAAAACGTGAAATTCCGTGATGAAAAATTCGAATACGAAATTTTGTAGATTTTGGGATAAATATTCAACGTGAAATTCCTCGAGTATGTAAAAATCATTAGAAACTAAATTGTCGCCCCATTATTACCTCCACCTCGCAGAGTTGCAACGACTAAAAAATTGCAACTTCTCATGAAATAGTATTTGCAGGTGAAATAATTCGATAAGTTGAGATTTAATTTGCGAGAAAATGAAAAACTTGATTGAATTAACTGGAGGAGGCATTTGTCGTGATTTTCACGATTTTTTCTCGTCGAGATTACGAGGCAATCGGGTTGCCAGGGAGAAAACGGAGCTCACGTAATAATCGATTTGGCTATGAAGACGTTTTCTCTACCATTCAAAAGTTTGGCTCCGGTCTAACCGTCCAAGTTGGAGCGTAAAGTCAACTCTAAACAAATCAATGCAATGGTGTGAAAAATCTTTGAAAATTCAATATTTTTTAATGGAATAAAAAGAATTTCCAAATTGATGAACAAAATCGATGAATTTTCTCGTAATTCTGAAAACGGGATTGGCCCCAATTTTCGGCGCCATTATTCCAAAGAAAGCTTCAACCATTTTCAATCCAATTATTATTTAAAATTCCCCTAAAAATATCATTCATTTGGCTTTTAGCGTCAAGATCCTCAGCCCTCGAAAGAATTTTGACACACCATTGTGTAACGAGTGAATAAAATAGAGTGATTTTACGTCGTGATCGATGTGCCAAACTTTTGAGCGATTTCGTTGGGACATAAATAGCATGATGTTGAAGTTTGCATCGATTGAATGCAACGAAAACTCATTATTTTGTTATAGCATATCGGACGAAATTTTCGTACAGTCTTTGTCGAAAATAACGAGAAAGTATTTTTCGCCATTCGAAAAGTAAATTTACTACACGGAGAGAAATGCGGGGAAATTTATATCACGAATTACTATGCTCCAAGTTTTCTGGTGACAGTTTCGTTCCTCTGAGAAATTTGAGCAAAAACATAGTAATTTTTATTAAAATTCTATCAGAAATAGCGAAAATTTGACATTTTTCGCTCAATTTCAGATTAAAAATTACTATGTTTTTGCTCAAATTTCTCAGAGGGACGAAACTGTCACCAAAAAACTATGGGGCATAGTAATTTTTCATATTAATTTCTCCGCATTTCTCTCCGTGCTATTATGATACTCTATTCATAAAAAAAAAAAATTAGTAATTTTTCAAAAAACGTCTGTCACCGCTCTAGCTTCCGCAAATTTCAAGATTTATTACTAATTTTTTTTTTATGAATAGAGTATCATAATAGCACGGAGAGAAATGCGGAGAAATTAACATCAAAAATTACTATGCTCCATAGTTTTCTGGTGACAGTTTCGTACGCTCTGAGAAATGTGAGCAAAAACGTAGTAATTTTTCATCTAAAGTTGGGCGAAAAATGTCAAATTTTCGCTATTTCCGATAGAATTTTAATAAAAATTACTATGTTTTTGTTTAGGATCTTTGTAAAAATATTTCTCAACGTTGAACGTTTTATTTGGGAAAATGGAGAAAGAAATGTGAAAATCCATTTCTTTCGGATCTTGGTAAAAATATTTCTCTACGTTGGACGTTTTTTTTTTTGAAAATGAAGAAAAAATGTAAAAATCCATCTTTTCAGGATTTTGTTTGAAAAAGATTTCTCTACTGACCGTTTTATTTTGAAAAGTGGAGAAAAAAAATGGCAAAATGCATTTTTTCAGGATTTTTTAAAAAAATATTTCTCTTCTGAACGTTTTATTTTGGAAAGTGGAGAAAAATAATGTGAAAATCGATTTTTCTAGGATTTTTGTAAAAATATTTCTCTACGTTGAACGTTTAATTTTGAAAAATGGTTAAAAAATGTAAAATTCATTTTTTGAGTATTTTTTTCTCTGCGTTCGACTTTGAATTATTTTTCTGCAATTAGAAAATAACGAAATAATCTTGCAGCCAACATTTCCAAATAATAAAAACCGACACAGAAAAATGGAGATCGAGCAAAAAAATCGGAATTACGATCTAAATGTTAAAAATCGTTTCCCCAACGATTTTCGTCATAGAAATATTGCAACGAGTCAATTAATTATTAAAATAATAAATAATAAATATATTTTTCGTTGGATCGCAACGATGCAAACTTCAATGTCATCGAAAGAGAGACACGGTGATGTATATATGCAAAACTATATACAATCTCATCCACAAACGGGAGCTACGAAATAATAATCTAGTTAATAAAAACGTTTCTATCAGGACGTATATGAGTTTTTCGTTAGGAAATTCTTCTCGCTTTCCGTCTCATTGTCATCTTCACATTTTTTTTCTTTTTTTTTTGTTGTTTTTAAAATTATTATCGGTTTTTTTTAATTTTTACGTTTTTTTTTCTTCGGCCGGCGAAATATTGATATTTACGGGGCTACGTGATGACATGATTTCCATTGTCCTGTGGGTCAGGACTCTGGTCCATCGGGCCAGCCGGATATTCGAGGACGTTGCTGGGATTACCGGATGCTTCGCCGTTCGTCGGTCGGTTCCCAACGAACACGTTCGCCGGAGCGCTTCTCGCTGTCGCCACCACCGGGCCCGGCGAATCTGGCAATAGCGATGTTCTCTCGTTCGCGCTTCCCCAAGCCTGTTGGTACGCACCTCGACCACGAATTCTTCGACTCAAAGACGAACCCACAACTCCCAAATGCTCTTTTATGTCGTTGTGCACGTCCGACACGTCCCACATGGCCCTGCAATATATTTTTTCGTTTTATTCCATTTTCTCTCACAATTACAATACGAAAACGAGAGTAAAATGAAAATTTGCAGTTTCTGCCAAGTTTTTCAAGCCCCAATCACCACAGACGCCGGAAAAAATTAACCAAAAAACATTCAAATTGGAAAATTTCAGGTTTCGGCTTTTTTTTCATTCCACAGTCCACCTCGCATCGTGAATTGAATCTTTTTCATTATCATCAACTTCTGAGAGAGGATTAAAGAAAAAAAAATGAATTTTTTCATCGAAAAAAAATTATTTCGTGAAATCTTGAAGCCTCGGAGTTTTGGGGTCGGTAGAAATCTTGATGGACGTTTTTTCGTCGATTTTACCGCGACCGAAAGGCTTCAGGAATTATCTCTTATAATTACAATACGAAAACGAGAGTAAAATGAAAATTTGCAGTTTCTGGCAAGTTTTTCGAGCCCCAAACACCACAGACGCCGGAAAAAATTAACCAAAAAACATTCAAATTGGAAAATTTCAGGTTTCGGCTTTTCTTTTCATTCCACAGTCCACCTCGCATCGTGAATTGAATCTTTTTCATTATCATCAACTTCTGAGAGAGGATTAAAGAAAAAAAAATGAATTTTTTCATCGAAAAAAAATTATTTCGTGAAATCTTGAAGCCTCGGAGTTTTGGGGTCGGTAGAAATCTTGATGGACGTTTTTTCGTCGATTTTACCGCGACCGAAAGGCTTCAGGAATTATCTCTTATAATTACAATACGAAAACGAGAGTAAAATGAAAATTTGCAGTTTCTGGCAAGTTTTTCGAGCCCCAAACACCACAGACGCCGGAAAAAATTAACCAAAAAACATTCAAATTGGAAAATTTCAGGTTTCGGCTTTTCTTTTCATTCCACAGTCCATCTCGCATCGTGAATTGAATCTTTTTCATTATCATCAACTTCTGAGAGAGGATTAAAGAAAAAAAAATGAATTTTTTCATCGAAAAAAAATTATTTCGTGAAATCTTGAAGCCTCGGAGTTTTGGGGTCGGTAGAAATCTTGATGGACGTTTTTTCCTCAATTTTACCGCGACCGAAAGGCTTCAGCAATTTTAATACCAATTTTCTTGACTTTTAAAAAATAAAATATTGATTCTCTTTTCCAACCGCATTCGGAAACTGTTGATACGAAGAGTTTCGTTCCCTCTCAGAAGTTGATAAAAACCCAAAGTAAAAATCAGTCTATCCGGATTTTTTTTTATCCATTTTTTTTGTTCCCACGAGTCACTGATTTTTTTGGTTCGAAAAAATGTCTCCATGGCTCCTATTCGAGGAAGCAGAGTGATTGAAATAAAAAAAGGAAGATTTACCGGAAAGCGTCCCACCATTGCTGACTCTGGGCAAGATTGACGTAGGGTTTGTAACTAAAACTGTAATGATGCGCCACAGCAGCCAAAAACATTTCGATGCAAATCAAGAAATCTTGTAACTTTGACGATATGTGCCTGATATCGTCGGTGTCGTCGGTGTCGAAAATGCTCGAAATAACGTCGAAATACACGAGCATTGCTATCAAAACGCCTTGACTGTAAAAAGGAACAACGGTTACGAGTGTGACGTTGGTAAATCGTGGAAAATCAAGACGTTGAGTTAGAATCAATCATTTTTAACTTACAAAAAGGAAAAGAAAACTACTGCTTTGATGCAGAGGAATTTTCCAATCGGTTTCATTGGCTGGAGAGCTTCGGCATTGGCACGATAAAACAACACGAGACAATACATCGCAATGAATTGCGACAAATTGTTGAATGCTATCATGTAAGGAAACGCAACTCCTCCTCGGAATTCCCCTTCGCCGTACACTCCGTTCAGTGCACAAATACTTAAAAATGAAAAATATTCATGTGAATCGAGAGCTTCCACCTCCCAAGCTCCATAATGGAGGAAAACCTTTTGTTCGCGTACTTACAATGACACTAATGTCGATATAGGCCTCACTACCGTGTACTGCAAAATTCCATGTTTACACATGTGAACAAATTCACGGCCCATCTCCCAATTGGGTAAACAACAAAGAGGAAACATGTGATGAACCTGTGGCGACATTTCTAATCTATGCTCCAATTGACGGTCCTCGTTGAGGTAGGCCAGCAGGTACATCATGAAGTTATAAATTACATACGCCTCGTAACATTCTCGTAGACTGTCTACGTATATGCTACCTTGGGGATAAATCAGTCCGAGCCACTGTTCAACAGCAAAAAATTCATTTTAAGGACGTTGTATGGCAACGATCAAATCGAAATTTTTCTTTTCAGTTTTTTTTTTACATTCAAAATGATTTGCGAGCCCAAGTTGATTAAAAAAAATTTTTACCAATTGACTAAAGAACAACGTACCCCAAATCCAACATTGTCCGAGGTAATTTTTATTTTTTATATAATAAACAAAATTTCGAAAAAATTTTACGACTGATTTTTTTGAAAAATTAAATAAAGCTTCTTCAATGTTACGTAAAAGTTTATGCAAAGTTTCAAGAGGCTTCACCGTTTGGAATACGAAATATTTAATGTTGAAAATTGCAACTTTTAACACACGCTCTCATGAGAAATTACTGAAAATTGTGACTTTTATTTTGCGAGCCCAAGGTCATTAAAAAAAGGTGTTACAAATTGACTAAAGAACAACATACTCTAAATCCAAGATTTTCCGAGGGAATCTGTATTTTTTATACAATAAACAAAATTTCGGAAAATTTTTACGAGCGATTTTTTTGAAAAACTGAATGAAGCTTCTTCGATGTTACATAAAAGTGTATGCAAAGTTTTAAGAGGCTTCACCGTTTGGAAATCGAAATATTTAATGTTGAAAATTGCAACTTTTGACACACGCTCTTATGAGAAACTACTGAAAAGTGTGATTTTCATGAATAAATATCTCGACTTCTACATGGTGAAACCTCTTAAAATTGCGCGAGCTATTAGAAATCGTTATTTTCTTTGTGTGGTGCAAATCTAAAGGAAAGCTATCGATGGAAAATATTGCATACAACGTCCTTAAAGAAAGAAAAATGATTAATCGTTAAACAAAAACAATGACGGAACGTGCCAGAGCCTCGAAATTGTGATTCGCCAAGGCAAAATCTCAGCGTGAAATTTCATTCCGTGTTCCAAAATATTCGCAGAATCGTGCGAAAAAATAATCAACGATAATTACTCAGAGTGGCAATTTATAAAAAATCATTAACGTAGATGCTTCTTCAAGGTTTTACAGAAAACTTTCGAGTTTTTATCAGAAATAACAAAATTTCGCGTTTTTTTAATTATTTTTCAAACTTTGACATTGTTTTCGAAATGTTTTGATTGTAAAGAACTGTATTTACCGCATTAGAAGCGTAAATCGGTACCATCCAGAGTATCCTGAAAAGGAAAGTTGAAAAGTTTAGTCTCAAGCATTTGTTTGATTTTTGGTTTATTTAAATGAAATCCAATTCCTTGAAATTTTGTCTCACCTGATTATATATTTTTGGAGCCTAGGTTGAGTGTAATGGATCATGTGTTGAATTATTTCATAAAACGCTATGGGAAGAGCGAGCAAGACAAAAGCTCCTCCTACCAGAGCCCCCTGATCCTGTTTTTTGAAGCCATTCTCAATGGAATTAGCCAAGAGTATCGGCACTAAAATTATTATTAAAAGAGCGTAGAGACAAGTGAGAACCGGCAAGATCCACAAACGCCATTTTCTGCATATTCCAGCCATGTCTCTCAACAACTCGTTCAAAATGTCACATTATTTTCTCTTGCCGCTTGGAAAATCTGTAAGGAAAAGAAAAAAAAAGCAGAAAATTCTGCTGGAAATATTTCTTTACAGACAAAAATTCGATTTTGTGAGAAATATTCGGAAACTAATAGTCGATGAAAATTCAACAAATACAACTAAATATCAGAGTGAAATTTGCAATTACGGTCACTCGATTGATTCAAACAAACGATTACATGAAAATTTCATTACAAGTTGTCGTCAAAGTGAGCGGGAAGACGTTAAGCTTGATTGGCTTAAAAGGATTAAGACGCAGCTGCTTAGTGCAACGTTAGCGGATTGTTTCAGCTGTAATCTGCTTACGACATAAGTTGCAAAGCAGAGGAATTTGTTCTTCTATGTGAACCAAAAGTTTAGTCCACGAGTCGTAATTGAAACTCAATTTTTTCTGTTTTGTGTCGTTTCTTTACGAAATATCTCATCGGTCGTTACTTTGCTTGTTTCCAAGCGAGCGAATTGGAAGTGTAAAGTATGAATCCAAAGTTCAAGGTCACGGAACTAGATTACGCTCTGTAACCCATAAATTGAAGCCATTGGAATATTTTTCTATGTAATTCGAATAAAGTTTCAGGTTATTTAGTGTCCGTGATGGATTTTTATCGAAATAGTTGGAAGGACGATAGGGAAATTGATATTGTGTGAAATAAAGAAAAATTGGATGTGACGTAAATGACGAAATTTCATGAAAATCATTTTGAGGTTATCGAAAAGAATTTTTTGCGATAGAAATTTTGGGGTTGCTCTTGTTGCTCTACGTACTGTAACCTTTTAATTCTCTGGTAATGTTTGCAACGGTTCTACTCGTTTGACAGCACGACAAAAACATCGCGTTAACGTGACTACATGTTTTGCACTGTTTTTTTAATAACAAAAACAAACTCGACGAAACGTCAGTAACAATTTAGAAACCGTGCAGTAGGACTTGGAAACTGGAATTACCTTTTTCGCAGCAACGAAGAGAATTCACTGTTTCATTTCCACCCACTTTCACTGTGTTGTATACTTATTATTATAATTCCCAACCAATTTGTCACGTTTTCGTAGTGACTTATGACTTTTGTGATGTCACTGAAGTACTACCGCTTGTCAATATGTTCGAGGCGAATGAATCAGCTGACCACTGTCATGGCAGTAGGTCCTCGAAAGTTACTGCCCCCCCCATTTGTGAGTTTCAAGTGCTAAAGTCGCGATTTCACGTTTTATCTAAAAATGATACGCACTGGCGATTTCAAGCGATAAAAAAATAAACACTTGCATCGAAACTTCTCATGATTCTCAATGACAATGCTTCGTTATATACGAATTACGTCCAACTAATTATTTTCGAAGCTCAATGAAAACACGTTTAATCCTCCCGGTCAATGGGTTTCCGGAGGTAAAAATTATTTTTGACGTTTCGGAAAAGCGCATCGCCAACGAACGTCAGGATCGCACATTTGCAACTTTTGTATCCCCACTCTGATCCCAACTACGACCTCCCTCCTCCCTCTACGGCCAGGATGCTGGTACGGTACAGTACGCAGTACTACGTACGTATTGTGCACCAACACGAATCGATTAAAAAACAAAAAAAAATCGTACTGGCGTACAAAATCTAACAAAATCCTTACTTCCAGAGACAAATTTGAAAACTCATAACATTGTGAGGTACTCGTCACATTGAGAACGAATTTGTTGTAATTATTTGGAGTAAGATTTCGCAAAAATAGTTAATAATTGAACTGCGAGTCGCAGTTGATCTCGCTATCGAAAAATGATAAAAATAGACATAATTCTGGTGGCCGATTCTTGGTAATTGAGGGCAAAAAGATTGGATACAATTTTGCCATACTACAAAAACGCTTTATATTTATTTATGAGCGATGCGAATAAGCCATGAGAACCGCGAGAGAAAAATAAAAAATAAAGGATCCGTGGAAATTGAATTAAAATGGCTGCTCGGAGTAAATAATCTAGAAAATCGCAGAAGCTTGTACAACAAAAATTTGTTATGATCGTTTTATCGTTGACTGGTATTTTATAAAATGGTTATTTTTCACGTCGGTAATCAGTCGGTAATATGACCGCAGGTATGCGCTGCTAAGGCTGCTAATCACACGTCGCGACGACGAGCGAGACAACGCGAAAGTTAAAAGAGAGAGGCTTACATCCGGTATAATGGCGTCCTGAGGCAAGACACTGTTGTCACATTTTGTCATACAGTGTTTCAATATCTCGCTTTGTTTACATCCCCATGATGTCGTGAGCGTGATATTATTGTAAAAAGTGTGAAAGTGCATAAGATATAAATTTGGAGAGAATATTATAAATGCAGAAAGAGGAAGAGTCGTGTCAAACAAAGGACACAGATCACGATTGTCCTGGGGGAGCAGAGCAGTGACCTTGGGCTCTGGGGACTGTCATATCTCTTTCTCGTGTTCGATGTTCCAAACGCGCGTAATTTGAACATTTTCGAAGACGCTTTTCTCGGATTCACACAGCACAGGTAAGTTGAAAAGTTTTATTCTCGAGTTGAACCCTCTGACACGTGCCAAGGCAGCATCGAATTTTCACACAAAATGGAGTTGAACTCATCCGCCCGCGGAATAGTAGTTCTCGATTCTTTTCCTCACGCAGATCAACAAAACATAACCTCTTTTCGTTCTTCGAATCATTGACTAACGAACGAAAAATAAACAAAACAGAGAAAAATGGAGGTCACAGGCGACGAGGATGCTCAGGCCGTCCTCCTCGAAGGCATGGAAGGTACGCAGTACATAACTATACAACGAGCTGACGGAGAACCCCTCGGCAAAGGGGTGCCGCTGCTCACTCTCAACGGAGAACTCATTTCGGAGGGAATGGTCGTCGACATGATCAATGCCGGGGTCACTTCCGAGTACACGGGCACTAGCCAATATTACGAAACCGACGACCTCTTGCCGCACGACATGACGGAGGTAAAAACATGGAAACGTTTGAAAAAATGATTTTTCGACTCGAAACGATGTTTGCATTTGAAAAATTGACATTGACGCGCTTTAAATCTTCTGCTCCTGCAGGAGGACAAGAAATTAGCCGCTGCCTTAGTCGCCGTACAATTTCAACAGCACCAGAAGCAACAGCAGCTGCAAAACCAATCGCAACACCAAGATCCTTCGCTGACCGATGTCGGTCACTTGACGACGCTGTCCCCCGTCAACGCTTACACTATTCAATCGATGCAAGAACCGGAACAACCCCCCCCCGTTTATCCGATTTTACAGTTCAAACGTTCTCAGGGCGTCAAACAAGAATTCATCAACGTCAAGAGCGAATACGACATCGAAGTTTCCGCCGACAGCAGCGAAGACGCGACCGCCCCAAACTCTGGCCCTAAGAGATCGTTGCCTCATAAAAAGCGCATAGCGCGCAAGCTGAAACAACAGACAAAGAAAAATTCGTCAAAGCGTGACGCTGGCAAAATCTCGCAGGAATTTTTATCCCTCCAAAACGTTCAGAACGAAATCCAAGGATTCAGATGCGAGTTGTGTGGCAATCGATTCGAAGGGCAACTCAAGTTCTTCGAACATTTAAAGGTTACCATCTTCTCCGCAGCTCACCGCTCACCCGTGTCTCAAATTTTCCAAAAATTCATTTTTCAATATTAAAGCCTCGTTCTTCATTTTCTAGACACACTACGAGCCTGTCAAGCAAGAAACCAGAATACCCCAGGCCACCAATACAAATATGACCATTTCGATGCCCAGGACTGTCCAGGAACTCGAAAATACGGTTATCGAGGAGTTTAGCGAGCCTGAAGATCTTATGGAGGGAATTCGCGGTGTTGGTAAGAATAAAATAATTGCCCAACCGAGCTTTCGACCTTCCCATTATTTCGTTGAAAAAAAAACAAGTTTTTCAATCGAAATGATCCTCAACGATTTTCCAAAGTTATTTGACATTCCGACAAATTTTTGAAATGCCAACAACAATTAAACATTTTACTCCGAGAGTCAGACGAAAATTCCACAGGATTCGTTAAGTTGGTCAAAATCCCTACGCGAATGATAAATTGAAAATTTCAAGGATCTGAGCGAAAAATGTTTATTTTATCGTTTATAAATCTGCGAATTTGATGACGAATCTAAACCTGTTTCCAGTGGAAGAGACCGGTGCCCACATAGACGAGGAATCAGAAATTCCGTTGTCAGACGTCAACAGTCAAACGTTATGGTCGATGACCGACGTTACTGTGACGGTGGGCCAAAAACAGGAAGATCTTTCGACCATAAACGAACAAGACTTCCACGATAATTACGAGACTGAAATTCCGGGGACAACAAAAAAGAAAAAGTCGCACAAAGCGAGAAAAGTTTCAAGTACGTTGATGGTCGAGTGATTAGAATCTTTTCTTTATTTTTCATTGGCTATTGTTTTTCTTTATCAATCAAATTCGCAACAACTCACTGCAGTTTTCATCTTTATTTTTTTTTATTGGCAACAGACGACGAGTTGGCGTGTCCACAATGCGACAGATCGTTCCACCATAAAAACAGTCTAGTGTATCATATGCGATCGCACAGCGGGGAAAGACCACATCAGTGTGAGGTTTGCGGCAAAAGCTTTTTTGCAGCGAGTGCATTAAAGGTAATTCTTTGCACAGTCGATTTTTTTTTGTTCACCAATAAAATCGATATTTTTTATCAATCTTTCGAGTGCACGGATCCTGTACGTGCACATTGGGTCAATCTGACCCGAGGCGTTTTTCAAACCGTTGTATTTCGGTAAATATTCATTTTTTGTTGTTTTTCTCGTAGAGACGTTTTTTTTAGTCAAAATCGAAAAGTTATTTTTTGACGGAATCGAAAATTAAACGGGGACGGAAAATTGGTTGGGTCAAAAAGACCCAGTGTGAAGGGGTTGAAATTATAAAAACAAGTTTCTTCGTAAGAATTAGTGCACGGATCCTGTACGTGCACATTGGGTCAATCTGACCCGAGGCGTTTTTCAAACCGTTGTATTTCGGTGAATATTCATTTTTTGTTGTTTTTCTCGTAGAGACGTTTTTTTTTTTTTAGTCAAAATCGAAAAGTTATTTTTTGACGGAATCGAAAATTAAACGGGGACAGAAAAGTGTTAGGGTCAAAAAGACCCGGTATGAAGGGTTGAAATTATAAAAACAAGTTTCTTCGTAAAAATTAGTGCACGGATCCTATACGTGCACATTGGGTCAATCTGACCCGAGGCGTTTTTCAAACCGTTGTATTTCGGTGAATATTCATTTTTTGATGTTTTTCTCGTTGAGACGTTTTTGTTTTGATTTTAGTCAAAATCGAAATGTTATTTTTTGATGGAATCGAAAATTAAACAGGGACGGAAAATTGTTTGGGTCAAAAAGACCCAGTGTGAAGGGTTACAATTATAAAAACAAGTTTCTTCGTAAAAATTAGTGCACGGATCCTGTACGTGCACATTGGGTCAATCTGACCCGAGGCGTTTTTCAAACCGTTGTATTTCGGAGAATATTCATTTTTTGTTGTTTTTTTCGTAGAGTCGTTTTTTTTTTTATTTTAGTCAAAATCGAAAAGTTATTTTTTGACGGAATCGAAAATTAAACGCGGACAGAAAATTGTTTGGGTCAAAAAGACCCGGTATGAAGGGTTGAAATTATAAAAACAAGTTTCTTCGTAAAAATTAGTGCACGGATCCTGTACGTGCACATTGGGTCAATCTGACCCGTGGCGTTTTTCAAACCGTTGTATTTCGGTAAATATTCATTTTTTGTTGTTTTTTTCGTAGAGTCGTTTTTTTTTTGATTTTAGTCAAAATCGAAAAGTTATTTCTTGACGGAATCGAAAATTAAACGGGGACGAAAAATTGTTTGGGTCAAAAAGACCCGGTGTGAAGGGTTGAAATTATAAAAACAAGTTTCTTCGTAAAAATTAGTGCACGGATCCTGTACGTGCACATTGGGTCAATCTGACCCGAGGCGTTTTTCAAACCGTTGTATTTCGGAGAATATTCATTTTTTGTTGTTTTTCTCGTTGAGACGTTTTTGTTTTGATTTTAGTCAAAATCGAAATGTTATTTTTTGACGGAATCGAAAATTAAACGCGGACGGAAAATTGTTTGGGTCAAAAAGACCCAGTGTGAAGGGTTGAAATTATAAAAACAAGTTTCTTCGTAAAAATTAGTGCACGGATCCTGTACGTGCACATTGGGTCAATCTGACCCAAGGCGTTTTTCAAACCGTTGTATTTCGGAGAATATTCATTTTTTGTTGTTTTTTTCGTAGAGTCGTTTTTTTTTTGATTTTAGTCAAAATCGAAAAGTTATTTTTTGACGGAATCGAAAATTAAACGGGGACGGAAAAGTGTTTGGGTCAAAACGACCCAGTGTGAAGGGTTGAAATTATAAAAACAAGTTTCTTCGTAAAAATCAGCGTTTGCTTGGGCTTGAGAAAATGAAAATCCATTACAGGTTCACAAACGATTGCACAGTGGCGACAAGCCCTACAAGTGCGAGGACTGTGGACGCCATTTCCGTCAATGGGGCGATCTCAAGTATCACTCGATGAGCATACACTCGGACCAACGTCAATTTCAGTGCGAATATTGCGGCAAAGATTTTGCTCGCAAGTATTCGCTCATCGTTCATCGGAGAATTCACACTGGAGAGAAAAATTATCGTTGCGAGTATTGCAACAAGACTTTCCGTGCGAGCAGCTACTTGCAAAATCATCGTCGCATTCACACCGGAGAAAAGCCACATCCGTGCACCGTCTGCGGAAAACCCTTCCGTGTCCGCAGCGACATGAAACGTCACATGCACACACACATGCGCGGCAGAAGCGAGAGACCGACAACCGCGAGGATAACAAACGCGAAATCCGTCAGCGAGGACAGCGACGACAAAAGTTGCAATGCCAGAAGAATACACGATCTCGTCGTCGGAATCGTCCCTCCGGAGGCCAACTCCGAAAGCATTTTGCCTCACGAAGGTGGACAAAATATCGATTACAACGTCGGGACCAATGCCGATCCCACTTCCGACCGAGATCCTCTCGAATCCGTTGACCGTACGTCCGACACACTGTATGTATTTTATTCAAAATAGAAAAAAAAACAAATCTCCTACGAAACATGAAAAACTAGCCAGTACAGAAATTTCGGTACTCGCCAATTTTATCATTATTCGAAATAAATAGTCAACCACTTTTCGCAGCAAAGTGAAAATTACTCGGAAAATTATTTTCAGATCGAGTGTTGAATATTTGAATAACATTCCACGTCCGGAGACTGTTTGGATCGTCGATCACTACGAAAAGTAATCGGAATCCAAATTTCCCAAATCCCATTTTTCTCCTTTCCCGAAAGAGACCTCGACGTTTAAACTTGCCACCAATTTTCCTTTCGAAGGTTCAAATCTCACGTTACATCTTTTCCATCCGACCTTTTTCCGACTATCATTCACGGAGAGAAATTTCGGGAAATTTATATCACATATTACTATGCCAGCATAGTTTTCTGGTGACAGTGTCGTCCCTCTGAATGAAATTCACATTTTTTTAACCATTTTTCAAAATTAAACGTTCAACGTAGAGAAATATTTTTACAAAAATCCTAGAAAAATCGATTTTCACATTATTTTTCTCCACTTTCCAAAATTAAACTTTCAGGAGAGAAATATTTTTTAAAAAATCCTGAAAAAATGCATTTTGCCATTTTTTTCGCCACTTTTCAAAATAAAACGGTCAGTAGAGAAATCTTTTTTAAACAAAATCCTGAAAAGATGGATTTTTACATTTTTTCTCCATTTAAAAAAAAAAAACGTCCAACGTAGAGAAACATTTTTACCAAGATCCGAAAAAAATGGATTTTCACATTTCTTTCTCCATTTTCCCAAATAAAACGTTCAACGTTGAGAAATATTTTTACAAAGATCCTAAACAAAAACATAGTAATTTTTATTTAAATTCTATCGGAAATAACGAAAATTTGACATTTTTGGCCCAATTTCAGATGAAAAATTACTACGTTTTTGCTCAAATTTCTCAGAGCGTACGAAACTGTCACCAGAAAACTATGGGGCATAGTAATTTTTGATCTTAATTTCTCCGCGTTTCTCTCTGTGCTATTATGATACTCTATTCATAAAAAAACAATTAGTAATAAATCTTGAAATTTGCGGAAGCTAGAGCGGTGACAGACGTTTTTTGAAAAATTACTAATTTTTTTTTTATGAATAGAGTATCATGATAACACGGAGAGAAATGCGGAGAAATTAATATCAAAAATTACTATGCCCCATAGTTTTTTGGTGACAGTTTCGTCCCTCTGAGAAATTTGAGCAAAAACATAGTGATTTTTCATCTGAAATTGAGCGAAAAAGTCAAATTTTCGCTATTTCTGATAGAATTTTAATAAAAATTACTATATTTTTGCTCAAATGTCTCAGAGGAACGAAACTGTCACCAGAAAACTATGGAGCATAGTAATTCGTGATATAAATTCCCCCGCATTTCTCTCCGTGTTGAATTATGTGAATTTTGCCGTTTCACTTTGAATTCACTCGTTCCTGAGCATCGAATAATCGCTCATTTTTATGTTGCAGACAGTATTTCTTCATGTAACTTCGACTTGTGTACAGAACATCTCCAAACAGCGTTCGACGTGTCAGCCTACGTCGCCAGTTTGCCGGACGAGAGTAAAACGAAATTTATACGACTGTAGTGCGCGTAGAACTGAGCGGAAAAAAAGAGGCGAAGCCGTATGTATAAAAACGATGATTACGAGATATTTAACGACTGAACAATAGACCCTGCCGACGTACCAAACGTACGTACGAAATAGTAATAATAGTGATAGCGAAAAAAACTAGGTATCTCGATGAATGGCAAACCGAGACGCACCTAAACTTTGTGATTAAAAAGAAGAAGAAAAAAACGTCCATTTTTTTTCTTGAATTCTCGTGACTCGAAAAGCGACTGAAGGGAAGTGATAGTGCAAATATTAAGCAGAGAGAGTGGCAATGCTAATTGAGTGAGTGAAGAGAGTCTGAAAGGAAAAAATGTCGTTCGTTCCAGTGAATAATCGGATGGAAAATAAAGGGAGAAAACAAACGTTGCAATCTCACGATTTAATTTTGCACGACGCTCCGGCCAAGAACTCATGATGCGAAGCAAATGTTGGACGAACGAGATGTTTGTCGATTTTGCTTCGTATCGTTCTATTCCGAGACTTTTTCACGGTCAATGGGACCTCGGTCTTTCGCTTTAGAACATGAAAATAATAAAACGTGAGTTTTTTGCTCGGAGCGTGCACGAATAAGGCTCGAAAATTCTAACGACAACTATAAATATATAAATAAACTATATATATATGTAAATGTACGGAAATCATGCCGAAATTTTGTAGACACTCGATGAACCATTCGTATGAATTGTCGAATGAAAAAGTGGCTAGAATTCTTTGGCGTGACTCGTTCAATGAAATTTATAACTAAAATATAAATATATAAGTGCACGCACGACGTGCTTGTGAAGTATGAGCCTGAAGTTTGCATCGACGCAATGCCACGAAATGAAAAAAAAAAAAAAAAAATTTAAATGATTCTGCATTTTTTTTTTGACAAATCGATTCATGAGATTTAAAAAAGGTAAGAAAAAAAAAACTGAGAAAAAAAAATTCGTTCCGGAACGAAGGGGGTTGATTTTTTTTTTTACATTTCGTGGCATTGCGTCGATGCAAACTTCAGGCTCATTGTGAAGGTACGGTTATCAGGAAAACTACAAAATGTATGTTTCATTACCGTAGACAAGTTTGGCGATTTGTAAGTCGCGCAATCGATGTTGAAAAATATATTTTTTACACCAACGAGTTTACAGAAATAAGATGGTGTTGTTGGTTTATTGAATTTTCGTGGAAACGATGTTGATATTTATTTTTAGGACTGCAGAAGTTAACTTTTGCTGCGACTTTGCGATTCGTGATGAAAATCCGGAATTTTCATTGATCGAGCGTCGAAGTGGTTGGTATGGAGACTAGACCGATGTCTTGTTTGCCCAATAATACTTGCAGCAACAATGTCAAGTCTCTTGATTCGAGAGCAGCGTTGAGTTTCGCGCCTGCAGCTTTGCTGCTGATTCTGTAAATATTGTCAGTGGTGGAAAAATTCAATTTTTTCACTTTTTCCTCCACACGGAGAGAAATGCGGGGAAATTTATGTCACCAATTAGGGTGGGGGTTAATATTACGAATAACCAAATTGTCGAACAGCTAATAATTAGGAATTTTGGTATTCATAGAATTAAATAAAAGAAAAGTAAGAAAGTCGAAATGAAATTTTTCAAATGACTAAAAATTCGAAATGCAAAATAGCGAACGTCAAAAATGGCGAACGTCAAAACGGCGAGCGCCAAAATAACGAACGCGGGTGGGAATAATATATACGAATGACTATATATTATTCCCATCCGCGTTCGTTATTTTGGCGCTCGCCGTTTTGACGTTCGCCATTTTTGACGTTCGCTATTTTGCATTTCGAATTTTTAGTCATTTGAAAAATTTCATTTCGACTTTCTTACTTTTCTTTTATTTAATTCTATGAATACCAAAATTCCTAATTATTAGCTGTTCGACAATTTGGTTATTCGTAATATTAACCCCCACCCACCAATTACTATGCTCCATAGTTTTCTGGTGACAGTTTCGTCCCTCTGAGAAATTTGAGCAAAAACATAGTAATTTTTCATATAAAATTGGGCGAAAAATGTCAAATTTCCGCTATTTCCGATAGAATTTTAATAAAAATTACTATGTTTTTGCTAAAATTTGTCAGAGGGACGACAATGTCACCAGAAAACTATGGTGGCATAGTAATATGTGATATAAATTTCCCGGCATTTCTCTCCGTGCATTGCATAGAAAAGATTCCGCAGTCCAAGATTTTGTTTACCTAACGTTGAAGCTTGAAATTGTTTACACGAGAAACGACTGACCTGCGAGAACCTTTAGCACGTTCCAAATCGACGTATAAATCTGTGACGACTCCGTGCAATCTCTCCAAAGTGTCAGCACCTTTGGTTGTCTTGGATCTTATCGAGGACTCGTCCCTGATGAGCTCCTGCCACTCGCTCGACAAATTTTCCTGCGGATCTGAACGCATTTCTAGTTCTTGCAGCGCGTCCAAGATTTTCACCTTTTCCGCGAGCGCGTGGGCGTCCTCGAGTCTTGGAATTATCAGCTGAAGAACTCGGCCCACGCTCCCTTCAGCTATGTCTGTGAAAACGACGAATCTTGCTCCAACGTGATGCACATTTTATTTTTTTTATCAATCGATTTATTATTCCATTTATTTACCGCAAAAAACTTCGAGCTTTATTTTTCTTTTCGTTGCTTCTCTGGTCAAGATGTCGCGAAGGATTATGATCGTAGATATATTCTCACCGAGAAACGTCGCACTTCCTTTCCTGCAAAATCGAACTCTAGTCATTCTCGCGAAATCCAAATACCAAACGATTCTCCGATACACTTACTTGTATTTGCATTTGAGAATCGTCCCAACGAACGTTGAGATGTAATTCAGACACGCTTCTCCTTCCACCAAGTGCGATCGTTCTGGAATGTCGGGCAAAGCCAGAGACAGCCATGCGTGCATCTGAAAGTAATCAATTGATGAAAAGTCATTATTTGAGGAAAGGTGATGCGATTGACCTTTCGAATGCACACCTATGGGTCAATCTGACCCAAGGCGTTTTTCGAATCGTTGTACTCCGGTAAATATGCATTTTTTTTTTGTTTTTTTACGAAATTTATTTTTTGACGAAAATTGGAAAACGTTCGTTGCCATTAAATGCCAAAAAATCGGTGCATATGGGTCAATCTGACCCAAGACGTTTTTCGAAACGTTGTACTCCGGTAAAAATCGATTTTTCGTTTGCTTTTTTTTGTTTTTTTGACGAAATTTATTTTTTGACGATAATTGGAAAACGTTCGTTGCCATTAAATGCCAAAAATCGGTTCACATGGGTCAATCTGACCCAAGACGTTTTTCGAATCGTTGTACTCCGGTAAAAATTCATTTTTCGTTTGTTTTTTTTTGTTTTTTTGACGAAATTTATTTTTTGACGATTATTGGAAAACGTTCGTTGCCATTAAATGCCAAAAAATCGGTGCATATGGGTCAATCTGACCCAAGGCGTTTTTCGAATCGTTGTACTCCGATAAAAATCGGTTTTCGTTTGTCTTTTTTTTTTGACGAAATTTATTTTTTGACGATAATTGGAAAAGGTTCGTTGCCATTAGAGACCAAAAAATCGGTTCACATGGGTCAATCTGACCCAAGGCGTTTTTCGAATCGTTGTACTCCGATAAAAATCGATTTTTCGTTTGTTTTTTTTTTGTTTTTTTGACGAAATTTATTTTTTGACGAAAATTGAAAAACGTTCGTTGCCATTAAAGGCCAAAAAATCGGTTCACATGGGTCAATCTGACCCAAGGCGTTTTTCGAATCGTTGTACTCCGATAAAAATCGATTTTTCGTTTGTTTTTTTTTTACCAAATTTATTTGTTGACGAAAATTGTAAAACGTTCGTTGCCATTAAGTGCCGAAAAATGGGTGACAGAAAATTTTTGGGGTCAAAACGACCCAGTATACACTCGAAGGGTTAAAAAGCAAAAAATGTTATTGCAGATACTTCAGCCACGGTGAAAGCTCCGGTGAGTCTGAGTTCGTTGTGAGGCCCGGCAGAAAGTTTTTCGCTCTCGTCCTCGTGGAGTCTGGCGTGGAGGGATAGCGCGTAAATTGGTAATCGGATTCTGCGACAACACTTTGGTTGAATCTACGAAAGAAAATCATGTTTGCACACACTCCAGGAAACTTGCGTATGGAAAATGCATTTTTTTCAGTTTAAAAATTATTTTCTGTCGCTTTTTTTCACCTGCGACGTCACGTAGACTTGCAGGGTACCGGATTGTCCTTCAACTGGTCGTAATCGAGTTTCCAGACGATTGGTATTCGACTGAAAATCAAAGATAACGTTCCAGTCAATTTTTAATCAGAAAATTTCAAACAACAATTTCCTGTCCCGCGTTTCGATGAAAAAAAAAATAATTTTATACAGTCAGATTCACGAAATTTATTCCTGGAGATTACATTTTTGTCCTAAAGATTGAGAGAACTAGAGATTTGACATTTCATTGCATATTTATTTACCTGGCATCGAAAAGTCGCAAGGACGTAATTCCCCTCCTCAGGATTGCAGGCGGACAGACTTACCACAGCGTTGTTACTTTCGTCGACTAATTCTATCGGAGTATCTGATTGTATCAAAACGTTGTCGATTGAAGTGTCTAATTCCACCGATAATAGATACGAGGCTGAATCTCGATCCAAGATCATTCTGGAAAACGATGATAGAAACTTTTCTTCCCATTTACCAACAAAGTAATTCGGCTACGAAAGGATTTATCCAAATTTGCAAAAATTAGAGCAGTTGGACGATTTTTCGAAAAAATTCAGATTTTCATAAAATTCGAAAAATCATAAAATTCAAACGGTTCAACCGATATTTTCCAAATTCAATACCAACCTTTCTATTATGATGCTCTATCGATAAAAAAAAAATGAGTAATAAATCTTGAAATTTGCGGAAGTTAGAGCGTCAAGTGATTTTTTTTGAAAATTTCAAAATTCCGTAGAATTCGTATTTTTTTTAGCAATTCCAACAAAATTCCCAGAGAATGAAGAGCTCGTATAGATTCAAATCTGTGCAAAACGGGAGCCCTGTATCTCGAACCCGTATTGTTCCCATTTCCCAACAAAGTAATTCGACAACGAAAGGATTTATCCAAATTTGCAAAAATTAGAGCAGTTGGACGATTTTTCGAAAAAATTCAGATTTTCATAAAATTCGAAAAATCATAAAATTCAAACGGTTCAACCGATATTTTCCAAATTCGATGCCAACCTTTCTATTATGATGCTCTATCGATGAAAAAAAAAAGAGTGATGAATCTTAAAATTTGCGGAAGTTAGAGCGTCGACAGGCTTTTTTTGAAAATTTCAAAATGCCGTAGAATTTGTATTTTTTTAGCAATTCCAACAAAATTCCCAGAGAATGAAGAGCTCGTATAGATTCAAATCTGTGCAAAACGGGAGCCCTGTATCTCGAACCCGTATTGTTCCCATTTCCCAACAAAGTAATTGGACAACGAAAGGATTTATCCAAATTTGCAAAAATTAGAGCAGTTGGACGATTTTTCGAAAAAATTCAGATTTTCATAAAATTCGAAAAATGATAAAATTTAAACGGTTCAACCGATATTTTCCAAATTCGATGCCAACCTTCCTATTATGATACTCTATTAATAAAAAAAAAATGAGTAATAAATCTTGAAATTTGCGGAAGTTAGAGCGTCGACAGCTTTTTTTGAAAATTTCAAAATGCCGTAGAATTCGTATTTTTTTTAGCAATTCCATCGAAATTCCCAGAGAATCTCGTTTTCGATGTTTTGGGACATTTTGAGCAGATTGACGTTGAAAAGTGGAGAAAAAAAAATTCCACCGTCACATAGCTTCTTCGATGAGGAAGCAAAATCGACGAAAACTCCATTTTTACGACGTTGTCCCAGGGCAAAAATGAACTCGGGATCCCAAGTATAAATTTCTTCAAAAATATGACAAGACTCCATTCTCACTTGCCTGTGGCTAACCGACAATATCAGAGGCGACAAAGAATCGTTACTGATTTCCGGCGTCTCAATATCTTCGTGCAGTTTTTGCTCTAATTGTTGGATTTCCGTTTTGAGTTTAGCGAGTCCACTGTCGTTGGATTCAGCCTCGAGAGAACCCGGTGGTTTCGTAGTAAGGCCAAATATTCTACCGGAATACGTGGTGACAAGAACTTCCGGATGATCCGGGGATCCAATTAATCCGCCGCCAATGCTGCTGATACTTTCCCCAGAATTCTGGAAAATTACAACAGCAACTGCAAATAATTGGCTGTACGCAGGAAAATCGATGAGATTTGTGTGAGAAATCGTTCTTTTCCAAATGAAATAAAAAAACTACAACTTGGCAAAAATATTTGTTGCGTTTTCATGAAATTATTGAAATCTTGATAAATTCTCATTTTTGTAACATCAAAAAAAAAAACAAACTTTTTTTTTTTTTTTTNTTTTTTTGCAGAAACTCACGTAACGAAATTTAAGGGTCGGCGCTGTGTCCTCGTCGTCCGGGAAGCCGTAAACATCGACCGTGCCATCCTGTCTGCCAACCAGAATGTCCAGACCATCATCCAGCTCGTACGTGTCCAGGCAAGTGATTTCAGAGCCAGTGACGTTAATCAACCAAGTTATTCTGAGGGTCTTGTTACCCTCCAGCACCAAAAGGCCAACTTTACCGTCGATCGTTCCCACGAGAACTTTGTCCATCGATTCTCTATCCCCTTCTCTGAGTTCGAAAATTGATTTTTAAAGTGAAAATGCATTTGCAACAAAAATTCGAACAACTTACGAGAATTTCGTGTTTTTCAAAATCATTTTTTTAGTTTTGTCGAAAATTATTAATAATTAAAGGAAAAAAATCCCGAAAATTCAAATCTGAATCTGAATCGCATCCCAAAAGTTGCATTCGTCGTGTTCGAAAATTCATCTTCAAAGTGAAAATGCATTTGCAACAAAAATTCGAACAACTTACGAGAATTTCGTTTTTTTTAAATCTTTTTTCTAGTTTTGTCGAAAATTATTAATAATTAAAGGAAAAAAATCCCGAAAATTCGAATCTGAATCTGAATCGCGTCCCAAAAGTTGCATTCGTCGTGTTCGAAAATTGATCTTCAAAGTGAAAATGCATTTGCAACGAAAATTCGACCAACTTACGAGAATTTCGTATTTTTAAAATCATTTTTTTAGTTTTGTCGAAAATTATTAATAATTAAAGGAAAAAAATCCCGAAAATTCAAATCTGAATCTGAATCGCGTCCCAAAAGTTGCACTCGTCGTGTTCGAAAATTGATTTTCAAAGTGAAACTACATTTGCAACAAAAATTCGAACAACTTACGAGATCTTTGTTTTCTTTTTAAATCATTTTTCTAGTTTTATCGAAATTTATAAATAATTACTCTGAGACCTGTAGAGTGCGAGAACTGTAGGGACGCTAGGAAGCCTCAAAACAGTTGGGCTCCTCGTACCATAAAGGACTCGTATCTGAAAGGCAGAATAAAAAAAAAAAATGGAATAAATTTCGCAGAATTGTGAAAATTTTGAAAAAACTCGAAATAATTTCAATTTGGAGGAAAAAAAAGTTGAACATCTTGTGGATGGTTCGATGAATAATTACCGCGCGATCTCCACAAGCGAGAACTGCAAAAATCGAGGATCCATCGACCGGAAGGAGAACCACGTCGTAGAGCGTTTCTCCGGCCAAATAAGAATCCGCATCTTTGCAGTTCAGATATCGGTGATAAAGGTCGCGAGCGCAAGCTGCCAAATCCGGCCCGAGAATGTATCTTTCAACGATTAAAAAAAAAAAACAGTCATTATCGATTTTTTTTGTTTATCTGAATTTTATAATCAGCCAAAAATGGTTGAACGAAAGTGAACAATTTTTTATTTACAATGCTGATATAGGATCGATGAGGCTCGTGTCAAACTCCAGAAACATTTTGCCCTTTCGTGTAAAACCTTTTACGGAATTTCCGTAAGCGATGAAAATTTTATCTCGAAGAGTTCCGAGCGTTCCACCCAGAGCCATTCTCCGTATCGTCGGGCCCGGGAGCGACTTGAACGAAAGTTGCAATTCTCCTTTTTTCATCCCTACAGTTTTTTTTATTTTTTCATATTTAGTAAATCGAAAAGTTCAAATGAATTCGTCCAATAAAATAGAAATTCTGAAGCAGAGTTTTTGTTCGGACATGCGGAAAAATTCGTCGACGATTTTCAAAAATACTCAGTTTCTTGAAATAATATTGAAAAAAAAAAACAAAAAAATTACCATACACATGGAGAATTCCGTCGTGATCGGCGACGGCGAATTTTTGTGTTTGCTTTGGATCTGCCGAGGGCAAAATTTTCGTCGTACCTCGAGAAGTAACACCAACAGTCGCGTAATCAACACGCGACAGAACGAGTGACATTTTCAAAATAGAGCTTTTTTTTTATTATTTTTTCAACATTTTTTCAGTTTTTTTTTGTAAGTTTTTCGATTTAGACCCCGTGGACGACAAGTGCACGCTTTATTTTTGTTTTCGAGTTAAAGCGAACGACACAGCAGCTGGATTAAACGTTTTGCTCTGACGCGTCGTTTGTTATGGTTTTCAAACCCTGGTACGTATCGATTTTGCCATGGCAACTAGTCTTCCAAATCTAAACAAGGATTCATGCATTTCCGGTCTCCCAATGCCGAACCGGAAGTCCATTCGTTTATTAAACATTTTTTGAGGAGATTGAACACGAATTTTGAATAAAAAATACATCTTTCAGTTGGCGAAAGCAACTTGTTGACATTTTCACAAGCAATTAATTGGAAAATCGTAATATTATCAAAAACATCGATAAAATGGTGCGGATGAACTGAAAATTCGTAACGAATTGTTAATGAAAGAATTTTCGTAGATTTAAAATCGCATCAAAATCGTGTGAACATCGTTCGTTTCGGTGATCCTGGTAACTTCAAGGTCACGCTAGGAACATTTTCCTAGTAAGAAAAAAAAATCCCCAAAGAGTCTACAGTCTACTTCAATTTTTCTCGTTCAGTTGCGATGGTTTTTTTATTAAATTCGAACTGAACAATTTATCGTTCGAAAATATGCATTCCTCAAATTTGATTGATTACTCCATTTTCCCATAACGCGAATTCACATGTTGAAATAATTGTGACGCAGTGCTCGCGCGTACGAACTTTTTGAATGTGCGATAAGGAACATTTCTTGCGGATTTTATTGATTGTCGCGAAGGTTTCGGTGCTGCGAGCATGAGTTGAGATAAGACACAAAATGTTTTTTGACACATGTATATAGTCGACGTTTAATCATTGACTTCCGCGTAGATAAAATCGACAATTTGTAGAGCTCGTCTATACTAAAAAAATATATAAATATCCAGAGTGCTTGGCCACCGTATCAGTCCGAAGGCCGGATATTCCTTTTAACCACAAAATGGAGTTTTAATTCCGGTGCACAAAATAAATGGGATTTACTCAACGCGTTTAAATAAATATCGAAAACATGGCATCGCTCAGTGGGTTTGTCGAGTTTTTCCAAAAAGGAAAGGTACTCCTAAATTCCGTGAACTGCAATATTCACACTCGTTTAATTTCAAACAAGATTTCACAGCAAAATCGTAAACAAATTCTTTATCTCACGAAACTTGCAATGTTATCGATATTTCCTTCTTTTTTTTTAGACTTTTCGACCTAAAAAAAAATTCAATCATGGAACTTTGCGCTATTCGTTGTACAAACAAGCACAAGCCTCTTTGAACTCTGGAATTAATCTCAGAACCGTCGTTCAATTACCGCCGGGTGAAGATCTCAATGATTGGATCGCCGTCCACGGTAAGATATCCAAAGAAATTTAATATTCCTTTTGTTTTTTGCCCGACGATCGATTCGTTCGATTCTCGTATTTCAGCTTCAACGTCGACGATAAATTTAGCGAATCTCATTGCACAAGCAACGATATATTTGCACGTGTGATTCTAACAATTTCAATGACGTTTCCTTCCGTTCCAGTGGTCGATTTCTTCAATAGAATCAATCTCATCTACGGCACTATTTCCGAATACTGCGACTCTGCGTCTTGTCCAACGATGAGTGGCGGCGCACGTTTTGAATACTTGTGGGCGGACGGCTGTGGCAAATACAAGAAACCGACTGCTCTACCGGCTCCGCAGTACGTCAGTCTCCTCATGGATTGGATCGAATCTCAAATCAACAATGAAACTATTTTCCCCGTTTCTACCGGTACGAACAAGTTGGAAAAATATTATCCAAGTTTCCCAAACCTCCGAGCACGTTTTTCGACACTTTTTATTCGTTCATGCCTCAAGATTAATCAAGAAATCATAATCGTACGAGGAAAACTCGTTTATTGAGACTTTTGGTCACGGGACAAAGGCCACGATTTTTCTTGACACGTTTCATTGCGTTTCGAGCCTTTGCATACACACCGGGTCGTTTTGACCCGTGGAATTTCCTGCCACCCGATCGTTCGGCATTTGATTTTCGTTTTCATCAGAAAATAAATTCGGAGCCTTAAAAAATGGACAATTTCGTAGAAAAAACGTAAAATGCATGTTTACCGGAATAAATGGATTTGAAAAACGCCTTGGGTCAGATTGACCCAAGATGCACTCATAGCAGGTGCGTGCTCGAAGCGTTAATATCCAATTGGGACGAAATTTCATTTCCAACGTGATGGAAGAATAATTTTCTATTTTTGTTTTCGTCAGACGTGCCATTCCCGAAAACCTTCATACCGTTGTGTAGGAAGATATTGACGAGGCTCTTCAGAGTCTTCGTACACGTGTACATCCATCATTTCGATCGCATCGTCGCGATCGGGGCGGTGAGCAAATGGAAATAATTTCTTACAACATGCAAACGCTTCGTCTGCGAAATGTCTCGAAATTTGTTTGAAATTTTTTAGGAAGCTCACGTCAACACGTGCTACAAGCATTTTTACTACTTCGTGACGGAGTTCGATCTCATAAATCCAAAAGAATTGGAACCTTTGTCCGAGATGACTTCGAAAGTGTGTAAAGATTCGACAGCCTCGAGCTCCCAGAACTCTGCGTCGTCGAACAACTCGAGATAATTTATTGTTTTTTGTTTGTTTTGTTTTTTTTTCATCATTCGACTCGACGAAAATAATGTCCCAAAGAATTTATTCAGCTGATGGCACAAGTACTTTAGCATTATCGTGTTTTTTTTTTGACAACATGATCATTTGCTTGCATTTTGCTCAAACAAAAGAAAAGCTCGACCTTCCAGTGCTTTTCAAACTTGGAACGACTCAGGATTCGTAAAATATCAACTTTACACCGATCGAAACGTTCGGTCTCCACGATCGGTTCCTCGGATCGATCAATAAACCAAACAATGATATTGCATTATATTTTTAAACGCCCAAGTCGTTGATATTCGATGATCTAGTTGTCGACTATTTGTACATCACTCGAAACATTTTGTTCCAACATTTGATACAGCTTTTTCGTACCTTTACATTTTTATAGGGAAAATTTGATATTCTAGTCGGAGTTAAAATTAAGATTGGCATTTTCATCGCTTCCTTTAGGGCGGACTGGGTCTCCGACGAGGCAGTCGACGAGCGTGCGTTGGGTGTATAAAATGGTATTATTAAAGCTTAAAAAAAAAAACAAATTCATCGAACGATCTTTTTATCCCTTTTACTAAAAAGTTGGTGAGTCTGGCGGTTCTGGGTGATGGGAAATTTCCCTACGCGTGTCCTCGCGATGAGTGCTCGTCGATATCGTCCCTGGAAATTTTTTTATTCGCCATTTTCATGAAAATAAACTTTCAACCCTGAGATGCTAATTTACTGGGACGCGTTTTTGTAAATCTAGATACTCTGGGTGATGCCGACAAATGTCGCGTGCTGCTCACCTATAAAGAAACGTGTTCAGCGTCTAAGACGCTGCCGTCCGTATCGATAAATTATTATACATGAAAAGAGCGCTGCAGCGCTACTAGAAAACCGCTCGCGCGCGTTAGCGAGCGTGATGCACTCTAGTTTTGTAAAAAGTTGGATTTTTCAAGAAGAAACGTTGAATGTCGTGTTTTAGGAAATAATTACGATTTCGAGGATCAAATGTTAGGGGCGTCAGGGTCTAAGGAAAAAAACACGAAACGAGGAAAATCGAGATCGATCGGGATATCAAGAAATTTCGATTTATTTATCGAGCGATCTTTTTATTTTGTAAAAACTTGGATTTTTCAAGGAGAAACGTTGAACGTTTTAGGAAATAATTTAGATTTCGAGGATCGAATGTTGGTGGCGTCAGGGTCTAAGAGAAAAAACACGCAACGTGGAAAATCGAGATCGCTCGGGATATTAAGAAATTTCGATTTATTTATCGAGCGATTTTTTTATTTTGTAAAAAGTTGGATTTTTCAAGGAGAAACGTTGAACGTTTTAGGAAATAATTTAGATTTCGAGGATCGAATGTTGGTGGCATCAGGGTCTAAGGAAAAAAACACGAAACGGGGAAAATCGAGATCGCTCGGGATATCAAGAAATTTCGATTTATTTATCGAGCGATCTTTTTATTTTGTAAAAACTTGGATTTTTCAAGGAGAAACGTTGAACGTTTTAGGAAATAATTTAGATTTCGAGGATCGAATGTTGGGGGTTTCAGGGTCTAAGAGAAAAAACACGAAACGTGGAAAATCGAGAACGATCGGGATATTAAGAAATTTCGATTTATTTATCGAGCGATCTTTTTATTTTGTAAAAACTTGGATTTTTCAAGGAGAAACGTTGAACGTTTTAGGAAATAATTTATATTTCGAGGATCGAATGTTGGTGGCGTCAGGGTCTAAGAGAAAAAACACGAAACGTGGAAAATCGAGATCGATCGGGATATTAAGAAAATTTTTAGCGTTATTTTCACGTCGATTTTTTTATTGTACATTCGGAATTGTAATACATTTTATTTTATAATCCGCAACGATTAATTCGCGTTGCATGATTTCACTTTTGCGTTCGATATTTTGTCACTTGCCATTTCACGTGTAGTTTTTTTTTTTTTGTTTTTCTTCATGAAATTTAATAAACGCAAAAGCTTTTTCGACTACGATTTATTTCGTGGAACAGTGAGCGATTGTACTATTTTGTTTTTTTTCATGTCTCACTGTGCGGGAGTAAAATTACAATTTCTGGGAAAACGATGCTCTCGAATGTTGATCGTGGTCGGTGGAATTGAAATTTTACTCGGACAAGCTGTGCTCACAGCTCAACCAAAGGCTTTAACTCGTTTTTTTCTCTTTCTTCTCGCCGCGACTCGAATTCGTTCGGTATCGCTTTAAACTCTTATCCAGTACATGCCTGAACGTACACGATTGTAATCTGTGAGGTTTTCGATCTGGCCAACAGCCGCGATCACCGGACAATGATCGTAAATGTATTTCATTCCAACTTCTTGAACGTTCTTCGCCGTTACGCTCTGCAAATGAAAAATAAAATCATTAAACAAATGAGAAATAACCCGAGGAATCGGAGCTGAGTCGAAAACGCTGACAAGCTCGACGGATCATTATTATTGCGAATAACTTTTCCAGCATTTTTTGAATTTTTTTTTTTCACTTTTCGTTAATTTTATTCGCTACGGCGTGTAAAAATTGAAAATTGCGAAAACGTTGACAAGCTCGACGGAAGATTATCATTGCAAATAACTTTTCCAGCATTTCTTGATTTTTTTTTTCACGTTTCGTTAATTTTATTCGCTACGGCGTGTAAAAATTGAAAATTGTGAAAACGTTGACGAGCTCGACGGAAGATTATCATTGCAAATAACTTTTCCAGCATTTGTTGAATTTTTTTTTCCCGTTTCGTGAATTTTATTCGCTACGGTACGTGAAAAGTAAAAATTGTGAAACCGTCGATGGGTAAATTCGACGAGAGTCTTTGGATATCAATAAAATTCCATCGAGTCATTGATTTTCAATTTTTCAAAAAGATTTTTCCATAAAATACAGAAATTTGGATTCTCCCGCCGTATTCGGCGAAAATGTAGTCGTGAAATTTGCATCAACTCACGTCTATTCTGGCTTCGAGCTCGTGGAGCGGAATACGCCTGTTGTAGCAGAGCATTTGGCGACCAATGTCCTCGCAGATAGCGGTCGTTCCATCGAGCTGCAGCAGCATGTTCGTCTTGAGAATATTTTTAGCCCGAGCGACTTCTTTCTCGGTTACGGAAGTGCACAGCCGCATCCATTCTTTTTGAATGTTCCAGACCATGTTCTCGGCCTCCATAGGATCGCACACAAAGTAAACTCCCCAGAGACCAGTGTCTTTGTAGCACGTGTTGAAACTTTGATAACTGTGGCAGAGATTTGATTCGGCGGAAGCTCTGGCCAAATTACTGGCGTTGTTGACGCCACCTCCTTGGCTACGGTCCCACGCGCCCATCAGAGTGTTGGCGACCATCAAGGGGATGTTGTCCGCATCGGTCCATCCAGCTCCTGAAAATTCGTTCATCAAATTCTTTCAAAAATATTAACTTTTCGTGTTTTTTTTGCTGCAGAGACATTTTTCGTAGTAAATTGTTAACATTTCATGGCTGAAAATTGATTTTTCGAGGAAAACGAAAATCGAGGAAATCGGTAAGAAATAATTGGGGTCAAAACGACCCAGTGTGCAGTCGGAAGGTTAAAAATATAAAAAACATGGATTTTTTGAGAAAAATTGAGTTTTTTTTTAAATATTGAAATTTTGACAGTTTTTCACCCTCGATGGCGAGTGCCACATGTGCCAAGGGCATGGAATCATCACGAACGAGGATTTCTGATCCGGTGTAACGGCAAGGTTTTGGAAGCGACGGGATTTCATCGTAAATCGGTCCCTTCATTTTTCCAAAGTGTTTGTCCGCGAGGTCGACCAGTTGGGCATGGTCCACGCCTCCGGCACCTGCCAGGACGAATCTACACAATAATTCTCTTATCAGTATCGACAAAAATCAATAATTTGCTGCTCCAAAGCACGAAGCAGTGACTAGTGACTCAATTGGCTTTGCGATCGAAATCTAAGCCTCGTTCCCTATTTTCCAACCTTTTTTTTCGTCGAATATTCACCTTGGTGGTCCGTAGTGCTCTTTGACGTAAGAAACCAGATCGTCACGTGTGATCGACTTGATATTTTCCGTGGGTCCAAGGATCGTCCTGCCCAAGGGAGTTCCCTGGTAAGCAGTCGCGTGCAAATGATCGAAAACTACTTCCTGGAGATTGGTTTCAACTTCTTGCATTTCCCTCAGAATCACACCACGTTCTCTCTCGATTTCGCTCTCGCCAAGCTTCGAGTTTTGTATTATGTCGCTCAAGATTTCAATGGCTTTGGGAACGTCCTGAGCCAGACACTTGGCGTAGAAAACCGTTTGTTCGCGACTGGTGTACGCGTTCAAATGGGCTCCCATGTTTTCAATCTCAAGCTCCAAATCGGTCTGTGACCGCTTTGCCGTGCCCTGGAACATAAAACAAACAAATAAACAACTCAAGTTGTCAGTTTAATTTTACTACGTTAAAAAAATGAAAAGTACCTTGAAGGCCATGTGTTCCATGAAATGGGCAACGCCGTTATTTTTGTCCGTCTCGTACCGGCTGCCGGAGTCGATCCAAAGTCCGACGGTCGCGGTCGCCGCTCCGCTGTCTTCGCTGGCGACCCTCATGCCGCTGTCGAGGGCGGTGACCCTCGTCGGTGGCTGATTTATCAGCGTCTCTTTGAGAGAAGCCGCGGTGGATCTCCATTGTTTGCGAGTCTGTTACGGAAAAGAGAATCAGGGACGTTGACGAAATTTGCCTGACATTCGAGTGAAAAAGAGTCGGAGAACGATTTTTTCGATTTATTTTTCGTTATGAATGCTATGGAAATATTCGATGCACGTTATTTGACAGTTGAGTTGTTAAAAAACCGGAAATGGTCTATTTTTCATGTCAGAATTGCGAAGGGTAACGATAAATCGATTTGTCATTTTTTTATCGATTTCCGAATCCACCTCGTCGTATTGTTACGTGCGTACGAGAGAGCTGGACCTTTTTGCGAAGAACAACAATCGATCGTTACCGAGAAAATAAAACGTCAGCCGGAAACTGTCAGACTGCACAGTGAGTGAGATTTTTATTGTTTTTATTTTCGATAATTGTAACACGATTTGTAGTTTTTTACAGCAAAAAACGTTACGTAAGGTCAGTCGCAATAACGTTAGAGGTACATTTCGTCGTCTGCCAAATCAGCGGTACGAGAAGCTACTTTACGTCATTACGATTTCGAGCCTCGAACAACCAGCAGCTTCGATTTACCTTCTAACGATTTTATAAGATTTTGAGAATTACTTTTTTTCACTTACCTTTAATAAATTCGTTCGGTCTGAATATGTACGAAGCGCGTTACCGATTTTCAGCATACGAGTCGCCATTTTTTCTAGCGAAAGCGGAGAGGACTCTCGAGCAGACGAGAGAGGCTTTTTCGATCACGGATTACACGCGAGCATTTTAGATCGTACGAGAGAATCAAAACGACAAAATTTTCATGACGATCGCAGCGCCATAACGTTCGAATATTTATAATAGCGGGAAAACTTGATTTTGTTTGAGGCTCTCGTCACTTTGTGTGTTGATTTGTTTTTTACAAAACTTGGAATCTCACTTTAATAATTATTGAATTCAATCAATTTCCACTGTGGTTAAGAATTTAAATAGAAAATATGCTCAAGTTTCCTTTTGTCGTTTCACCCCAAAAAGTCATGATTCCGCCATTATTTATCGAAAAATGTAATATGAAGCATCCAACATTTATTTACGTGAAAATTCGAACAAAAATTAAAGGAATTAGTTTTTTTTTTTAATTCTGATAATTAACAAAAAATTATCGATTTATCTTTCACAAGCAACGATCAAATCAGGTTACATCCTCGATGCAGGCTATGCAACTTTCTCCAGGAGGGAAATCGTATGCATGGGGAAAGTATACTGACCGATCTCCCGACAATTCTAGCGAGACATAAATAATTGACCTAGACTCGAGCAAATAAATGCAAAAAAAAAAAAATGTATTTTGTTTTAAAAAAAAACTCAAAAAATTGATATTAATTTCGAAAATATTGCCTTTGAACCGAAAAAAAATTCTTTTTTTTGTCAATTTCTTGTTTACAGTCGCAGAACTGTTGAAAATTTGACAACAATGTTGGAATTGCACGATAAAAATAAATTTGTCACATTGAAGTCCAAAATTACTCCAAAAAAAAAAAATCATCACGTTTTGGGTAAAAATTCAACGTGCAGAACAATTTATCATTATGGGGAAAGTGTAAACAGGCGTGTATGCATAAAAACCTGTTTTTCGATGCTGCTTGGGTTGTAAGAGGATTCTTTGCCGACAAATAGTCATTGCTCGTTGCACCGTAGATTGATTCGGGTCAGGACTGTGGACAGTTGGACAAGGCTCGGAACTGTTTATCAAAATTACTGTCGAGGTGAGTGATAAATTGCAAAAATGGATTAAAAAATATTTAACGAAATATGAAGAAAAAAAAAATCAACACAAAATTGTAAAAAAGGAAAATAGTTTTGAGATTTTTGAATACAAATTTAAAAATTGCAATTCCATGATATTTTTCTATTTTCTCTCGCAACAAAAAATTGAAGTTGAAAAAAAAAAATTGACAATTTTTTGGAAAATTGAAACATTTGTTTGCACGAAAAATTGCTGAATTATTTAAAACTAAAATTTTTCGTGCAACTCGATTTTTTCAGAGCGACCAGTAAAAATAAAAATGGAAATAACTTTCAAAACTGTGGATGGCAAGATCGGAGCCAAATTGGATAAAATGTTTGGCGTTAAATCGAGCTTTTTGAGAGTCGAACCTGGTCATTCTTTGCTACCACCACATTATGTTTTTTTGGCAACGAAAATTCGTGACATGGAAATTCGGAATGACGACGTATGGATGGCCTCATTTCCACGTACAGGTATTCTTCATTTGTCATCAATCCAATGAAACGTTATTTATCATCATAATTGATTTGAAAATAATAACAAATTACAATGCAGAATGATTATGAATATTGAACGATTTACAGGCAGCCATTGGGCTCAAGAAATGGTTTATTGCATCAGCAATGGTTTTGACTATGAAAATGCAAAAACCCTCTTACTCGTTCGCAATCCACTACTCGAGTGAGTAAATTATAAATTCACTTAAAAAAATTTGAAAAATTCAAACTTTTCTCTGTGAATGAAAAGGGCAAAGAAAATATTCTGAAATTGAAGGAAAATGTTGATCGTTCCCTACATTATTTTCTGTTAAATAAATAAATAATAAAAAAATGTGAAAAAAAATGAAAAAAATGAAAAAAATATTTCAGAGTAATTTGGAAAAGGAATTTTTAAGAACGAGAATGCTTTGCACTCAAAACAAACATTTTTCCATTTTCGTAGATCATCCGCTCTGATGGTTACCGGTGACCACGTGGAGATGTTTGCCAAACTTGGCAACTCGGTCGATAACGTGGCGAAAATACCCAGTCCTCGATACATAAAAACTCATTTGGCGTGGGATTTATTGCCAGATCAAATTGACGAAATAAAGCCGAAAGTAATGTTCGATATTTCGTGTAGTTTTTTAAATTAATTTTCCCAAGATCTGTGATTCAAAAAAATCCGTGAGAAAAATCGATTGCGCAGCATAAAATTCCATTCTGTTCAATATTTTTATTTTTATATTTTGTGTCTTCTCGTCCGTGCCCCAAATCATTTTTTCCGATTAAGGAGAAAAAAATTAATCAACCCTGTCAGTGGACACGAAAATCCTACAATTGCGCTCAATAATCTCGATGAAATCGCATTTGAAATCAAGAAATTTCTTCCATCACAGAAAAATAATTAAACGACTAAAAATCGTCATCGATTTTTTAAGTTTTTTTTTTTTTTTCAATTTTTTACATCGCGATGTGATTCGTTTTGATAAAATATCGAACGTGACAACTTAATCTAATGATTTTCAGTCACACATTCAAAATTCATCATCTCAGTAAAAACTTAATATTTCTTGCTCATTTTATTTTCAACTGGGCATTCAACAATTCGAATTGATTGTCATGCTGACTTTGATTGACGTCTTATTACCATTTCAGATCGTTTATGTTGCAAGAAATCCCAAGGACACGTGTGTGAGCTTTTATCACTACTGCAGATTACTGCACAATATGGAGGGGACTTTCGATGACTTTGCTGAACTTTTTGTCGAAGACAATGGTAAAAAAAAAACAATGAAAATAAAAAAAAAAAAAAAACGAACGAGGAGACTTGGAAAAATTAATAAACTGTGAAATTTTTAATTCGAATACTTTTTTTTTTGTTCAGCTCCATTGGGACCATTTTGGAACCATGTGCTTGGATATTGGAAGCGAAGAAATCAAGAAAATATTCTTTTTCTTACGTACGAAGAAATGAAAAAGGTAAAGCCACGTTTTTGGCTAAAGTTTCAAAATCGATAAATAAAAAAATGATGAAAAAAATGTTTAATCCAAGGACCAAGCAGCTGCAATTAGAAAAACTGCCAAGTTTCTGGGCAAAAGTGTGACCGAAGAGCAAGTCGAAAAATTGGAGAGACATTTGGAGTTTTCGAAAATGGCTGCTAATCCGGCCATTAATTTAGAAGGAATCATAACGAACAATGATCCGAGTAATCCGGATAATAAATTCATACGAAAAGGAAAAGTGGGCGACTGGAAGAATTATATGTCCGAAGATTTATCACGAAGATTCGATGAATGGACGGAAAAAAATCTTGCAGGCACTGGCCTCACTTTCGATTCCGTTGGATCTTGAAAAAATCGTAAAACCGACAGACGCCACGAAACTTGTTGAAATTTTTTTTTTTTTTTACTTCATATATTTTGTTTGCGAATAATTTTCAAATTTCAATGAAAATATTAATCATTTGTTCGTAGTACTTACATTTTTTCATCAATTATGTGTTTTTAATATTTTTGTTATTTAATGGATAATAATAAATAAAAATATTAATCATTTCTTCGAAATAATTCAATTTTTTCATTAACTATGTATTTTTTATATTTTTTTTATTTATTTGATAAATAAACATTCGTTGCAAAAATATAACGAACAAAAAGTCGATGAGAATTTTATTTACAGACGATTTGCATACCAGATTTCCCTTTCGTATAAAAAAACTCAATTTACAACGTTATTCCGATACATGGATCTTTTGCATGCACAGTTCATCGGAGTGTCGGACGAGAATCTTCCATTTATCACAAACAATAACTCTCGAAACAATGCTCAATTTTACGAGAGAAAATCTTTGCCTTTTTTACGAAAATTAAACTTTGATCGCTTCGAATGTGCGGAGAGGATAAAAAACTAAAGTCATTGAATCGTATTATTTCGGCTGATAAACGATCGAATTGCACGCTTGAAATAAGCCCAAGGTCTGCAGAATTGTATCGATGGTAAAGAATGTGAACGTGTTGATAGCAGTGTTTATTTGACGTTAGAATCGAACGTACGAGTGTGTATTGGATGTTTATCAAAGTGCCATATGTAAGCAACATACTCGCCATTGACATATATATTGATTCTCGAAATATTTTTAATACGAGCAAAAGTCATGACTGCATAGTTGGAAAAAGAATACGAAATAATTCGGTCTGCTTTGAGGTGGACGGAAATGATATTTTTTGCATGTTTCGTCGCCGAAGAATCGTCGCGAATTTGTGTCAAGAAAAACGTGAATCCTGTGGCATAAATAGGAGTTGATCGTAAAGCGATTAATCAAAAATCCAACAATATTTCGTGTAGACAATGAAAAACTACTGTGAAAAAAAAATGACTGATACTTTCGTACAACTCGCGAAATTTTAATCATTTCGCACTCCATGTTCCTCGTGTATCTTTTTCTGGTTGGTTTCTCATCGATGCAGTGACTATCAATCAACGGAGAAAAGATCGAGTGCAGAAAACAGACACTACACACTGCAAAGTGCAAAGATGGCGTGCAAATTTGCGGTTCTGTCAGAGTAGTCTCGTCGAGACACGAGAATAATAAAAAAAAGCTTCACCAAGTTGGCAAGAAAAGGGAAAATTGTCATTCTTATGTATGTGAGAGGATTTTTCAGTGAGAAATGTCAGTCCAGGCGACTCTTTCGCGACAGTTTTTAAGAGTGTGAAGGACTGCAAAAAATAAAGAACACTCGTGACAATATAATCTCGCGTTTTTCTCGTGATATCGAGCAGCGAAATCATTGCGCGATGTTCGCGAATTATTTTGCTACTTTTTTCAGTGTCAAATGTGAAAAGTGACACCCCTCAACCAACGTTTAACCTAAAAATTGTTACTCCGAACCTTCAAAAATAATCTTCGAAATATTGTGTTCCCGTGTGAAAGTTTTCGCGCATAATATTGTTGGTTATAATCCCATGGATTTATTAATACGTAATAAATAATAAAACGACCGTTTTATTCTTTTTTTTATTTCATTCGTCAAATATATGTGACTCATCGAGGTTATTGCAATCGCGAAGCTTCCATTATCCACGCGTATAAACAACCCCAAACGAAAATAACAAACTAAAGTGCATTTGAATAGTGTTTTCAACAGAGAATCTTTCATGTTCGTTAACCACTGGAAGTTTAAGTGAAACACATGAAAAATGCCTAAGATACGAACGAGACAGACGACCGGAGGCTCCTGGCTCCATCAGAGAGAGCTCGGCCTCCGCTTTCCGCTCGGACACGGCGATCGTTTTTACAAAACTTTGTATTCCTCCATCCAGCCGGTCAAGACTTGGGATCATGGTGAAAATCTCTGCAACGCCATACACGGCGCCGTCTTCAATCTCGAATATTCTCCCGACGGGTAAGCAACAAACTTTTCCAAACATTTTTCTTGCAATTTGTCGAAAAGTATTTTTTTCATTCGTTATTCAGGGAATTTTGAAAACCACGCCAATTTCCTGCGTCGATTCAGTTTTTCACTCGCAATAGAATCGTTCAACAAGCTCCGTTGGAAAAAAAACCAAATTTCGTTGCATTCCAACGACGCCGACTTCAACGTCATACAAAATCGCTCATTTTTTTTTCCACAGATCATTGTTATTGGCTGCCTGTGAAAAACGGAGCATTTTGATGTTCGATCCACTCTGCAGACGGTTCATACACGCCATAGACAATGCGCACACCGACTCGGTCAACTGCGTAAGGTACGAGACAAAGTGCAACAAAGTTTTAGAATCTTTTTGTCGATTGAGTCGCGCCTTTGAGCTGTTTCTCTGAAAAGTTTACGCGGAGACTTGTTTTTCTTGGATTATCATGCGACGCCGAGCACCGAAGTTGAGATATAAATTTTAAATTCGCCGACTACAAACCCTGATGCAAATTTCATTGCTCTCCCAGATTTTTGGACCAACGAATGTTTGCGACATGTTCGGACGACAGTACGGTAGCTCTTTGGGACGCGAGGAACTTGAAACAGAGAATAAGGACGCTGAAGGGTCATTTGAATTGGGTGAAAAATATCGAGTACAGTCCGAACGATGGTTTGCTGTTGACGAGTGGATTTGACGGTAGCATATACACATGGGACATAAACAGGTAATCCATCGATTAGTTTGATCGAAAATGGAATTTCGATCAAATTTCCGACTCGATCTGTTGGAATTTTCATTCCGTCGGGACGAACGATCTAGAGAAATGAAATTTCTGCAAATTCTTTCAATTCCTCTTCCTAATTTATGGGACGAACGTTTTTTACAGTTTCACGGAGAACAGTTTTATTTACAATCGGGTGTTTCACACAAATGGATTGATGCGTACGAGGCTCAGTCCAGATGCATCGAAAATGCTTATTTGTACGACATCCGGCTACCTCATAATTATCCACAATCTCAAGTTAAGCACACTCTCGCAAGATCTGGCTGGCTTCAAGGTGAGCAAAGCAACGAAATGCTGTCTCTCCTTCTTCTTCGAGATTCTTCTCCCAATAATTCAATAACTAAATAAATATTGTAACCCTTTGCAGCCAAACATGTACAGACTGATGCAATTGTCACAAACGACGATACCGGTTGCGGCTAATTTCACGCATCTCTTCTCCAATTCTCGAACTCACAACAGAGTCGAATTTTTAACAGACTTTCCAGTCGGCGACGACGCCGAAGTAATTTCGAGTCTCCAGGTGCATCCGCAAGGCTGGTGCGTTTTGTCGAGAAATGTTAGCAACGGCGAAAAATCTGAGGTAAGTTGATGAATTTTGGAAAACAAAAAAAAATGCACACAGTCCTCACTGCAGTCGTTTGTTTGAGATCCTCGACGAATTTGCGATTCTTCTGCTTAATCCTTGTCCGAGAATCTCTCGGCAAAAATAAAATCAGCATTGTTACNGACGACGCCGAAGTAATTTCGAGTCTCCAGGTGCATCCGCAAGGCTGGTGCGTTTTGTCGAGAAATGTTAGCAACGGCGAAAAATCTGAGGTAAGTTGATGAATTTTGAAAAACAAAAAAAAAAACAAAAAAAAAACACACAGTCCTCACTGCAGTCGTTTGTTTGAGATCCTCGACGAATTTACGATTCTCCTGCTTTATCCTTGTCCGAGAATCTCTCGGCAAAAATAAAATCAGCTTCGAGTGCACGCATCCTACAAGTAGATATTGGGTCAATTTGACCCAAGCCATATTTCGATAAATATTAATCGTTTATTTTTTTTAAAAACGCTCTTCGTACTGAATTATCGATATTTTATGACTCGAAATTAATTTCAAATGCCGACGGATCGGTGCCAAAAGATTCGTAGGGTCAAAATGACCCGGTGTGCGATCGAAGCTCCAAAATAACGAATTTGCGAATATACGACTATTGCGGAGCCTTTCCGAATATTTATTAATTTAATAATTATAATTATAAATTATAACGATATCATTATAATTATAATTATTGAATTATTAATTATCAATTCATTTAGTAATTATCATTTTTTATATTTTTTATTTATTTATTATTAAAAAAATATAAAAAATATAAATAATTAATTTAGTAATTATCAATTACTGAATAATTAATTAATTAGTAATTAATTAATTATTAAAATAATATAATAAATAATATAATATATAATAAATAATATAAAATAATATTTTTTTAATAATAGTAATTATTAAAAAAATATTATTAAAAAAATATAAAAAAATATAAATAATCAATTTAGTAATTATCAATTACTGAATAATTAATTAATTAGTAATTAATAATAATTATATAATTATTACAATATATGATTATAATTATCATTCAATTAATTATCAATCAATTAATTAATTAGTAATTAATTAATAAGTAATTAATTAGTAATTAATTAATAAGTAATTAATTAGTAATTAATTAATAAGTAATTAATATTTGTAATGATAATGAATAAGGAGAATTGAAGGAAAGTTTAAAGAAAAGTTTGAATTTTTTAGTGGACGTGTATTCACGACATTCAGGAACGGGACAACGCCGAGATAATGGAGCAGTTGAAGGAAAATGATGAGACACCGAGCCAGTTGAGCGAGCCAATCGAGGAGGATTTCGATATGGCGCAACAACCGCAACCGTCGCGTTCAGGAATAACTTCTTCGTTCGTGATTGACAGTGCTAATCGGGTGAGAATAGTGCAGACAATGTCAGAGGTTAGGAACAATGCGTTTGTATCGACGGACGCTACGCAGCCGGTGAGGCCATCGAGAACGAACAATTGGCAAGAACTGCGACGGATTAATTTACGTTCTAATTCGCGGAGTCCACGCTCCGAGAGACACGTCGTTAGAACGAATTTTGGAGTTGTTGAAATAAGTACAAACAGCGTCGGCGCGACGACCGACAGCGAGAGAACCAGCAGCAACAACGGCGAGGACGAACCACGAGGTCCCAGGAGCCCCGAGAGACCCGAACGACCCGGAGAACACGTCGATCACCGCGATCAAGATGTTCGCTTCGAAACTGCCGATGAAGATTATCGAATTCCACGCACTAATCCACAAATTCACGATTGGCGGAGACGCAGCATTCTTGAAAATGGCAACTTTTCATCCGCCAATGTCGAACTACACGTCAGCTCGACCGACGTTTGGGAAGCTCTCGTTGCCATCAGAGAAGCTCGACTCAGACGCGAACGAGAACGAGAATTCTATCCACTCGCTGCTCGACCCAGCTGGATCAATCGATCCAACACCGTCGGGACACCACGCGCATCTCACACTGTCGTTATCATTGGTGATCGTGGCAGGCCACAGACTCAAAATCGACAGGGACAAAATCCCATGTTCGCTATTCCCAGAAATCATAAAATTCATCAAAACGTATCGAGGCTAACGCATTACATCGAAGAACCCAATGTCGGCTCGGGCTATATCAAAGAATTATGCTTTTCCGCCGATGGCAGATTGATCTGTTCGCCTTTCGGCTTCGGCGTTCGTCTACTCGCTTTTTCCGCCGATTGCCAAGAACTTTCCAATTGCGTTCCCGCCCCAAACAAATCTGTGCAGCTCGCTGAACTAGCCACCAATTTGAGCCACACCGACATCGTTGTCAGCACCAAATTCTCACCCCGACATTGTCTCCTCGTGTCTGGTTGTCTCAGTGGAAAAATCGTCTGGCATCAACCGGTCGTTTAGCTAAATCAATTGTTCGCCGGATCCTGTTTTTTTTTTAAATTTTTTTATACCATTTTTCGGGCTTTTTCGATTTCATCAGATTAAGAAAATATTTTCTTTCTTCTCGAGGATGAAACGACGTGCCTGTCGTCTCGCTAAGGGAATTGCAACTTCCGGTTCCTCTTTCTCCGATGCGGTTGACTCGGAAATTCGACGGATTTCATTGCCGACGTTCGAAACACAAGCCCAAATTTCATTTTTTACTCATCGCTCCATTTCGAGCGTTCACAACTCAATAAATTGCAAAAAAAAACGAAAAAAAACAAAAGAAACGAATAAATCGAAATTTGGTTGCGTTCCAACGATTCAAACTCGAGTGACTTAGCTTTTCGGTCCGTGAACGAATTGTCGACGGTCTGGAACGAAATGGGAAAAGAAGGAACCGGAAAAGTAAAATGCACGTTCCTTGCATCGTTGAAACGGCGTCAAGATCGACATTTCGATGACAAAACTTGTCCAAAAAGTTTGAGAGGTCGCCCTTTCCGAACGTACGGAGAGATTTTTGAAATTTATTCATTCACGTCCAAGAGTCAAATGTTTCGAACCAACATTTTCCAAACACTTTGCTCGTGCTCCGGGATCTCGAATAATGAATTCCAACGAGTTTTTGGTCGAAAATTTTGAAGGAAGTTTGAGGAAAACTAGAAATATGTATTCTCGAGCAACTGATAATTTTCGTACGATCGTTTTTACGTTCAGCAAAGTGTGGACGGAGATTTATTTTGAAAAAATGGCCAAAGAGCTTCCGAACGAATGAAACTTTTGGCTGGGAACGTCCGCGTTCAACTTTCAAAATGGTTCGAAAAATTGGAAACAAAGACAGTGACATCGCCGTCGAAAGTTTATTGATTTTTCTTCCAAGTCATTTCGACCTCGATCGCATTTTTCATCCCAGAAAATTCTCTGAAAATCAAATTTCTAGTTTCTTTCAATAAATCTTTCGCTGTCAAGCTTTTTTTTTTTTTAACGTATGTTGCTTTAACATTTTGAAAAGTTTACTCGAACAATTTTTCTCATTCGTATGAAAATTACGTCGAAACATTTTGAAATTCTGAGGATATAAAAAATATTCCAATTTGTTTTTGACGTTGTTGTGCTTTTTCGAGATTTCTGGGCGAAAAAACGTTTTGAGTCCGTTTTTTTTTTATATATTTCATTCTCGGCGGCACATCGGGGCATCGCGAATTTTGCATTTTTTTTTTTTTTTATTTCGCGTGAATCATTTTTCCCTTTGAAACTCACGATTAGATTTTAGAAACCTTTATTTTTGTTACTTACGTTGTTGATTGAAATAATCGTAACACACAGGACCTCGTGGACTTTTTGTAGCTGGATTGTAATTGAAAACGATGGACTCAGAAAAAAGCCATTGGCATCGTTATGCGAGACACGACGAGAGATTCTAAATTTTCAGTTTTTCTTCGTGACGTTTAGTTTTATTTTCAATTTTTTGCAAAGCACCGTTCGAACGGATTGAAAAACAGAAAAATGTGTCTTCTGATTAGCGTTCGAATCCCAAGAATCATGAAAATCTCGAGTGACTCGGAGTCTGTGACTTTGATAATTATTGCGTGTTGAATTTCCATCCAGGAAACTCGAATCGGCACATTTTTTTCGTGCGTTATTCGAAGAAAAAACGAAAAATGAATTGTCATTCCGTCGAGTTTGTCAAATCAATGGAATGGAGAAAAAATTCCTGTGACGAGTGTAAATACGACTGAGCGAAATTGGTCGAAACTAAATTTCTATTTCGTGAAGCAGCAACGATCTTTTGGCTTCATTTCGCTTTTCAATCGCTCGCGAGCAACGTACCATTCGCATATTCGCACGAAATACAAAACACATACAAAGATACATCGATGTGCGTTGCTCAACGAGCCTCACAGATATTTCTGTGTCTCATTTTTATTTTTCGAGGTATTATTATCGAGAAACGACTTTATTTAGAGTTTTTCCAAAATTTTGCACAAACGTTATTGGCACCAGAGCTGACAATTTTCGTCGTCGAAGAAAACATTTTCTGACGTTTAGAATTTGAGATATTTCATTTCCAATTTTTTCCATGTCTGTGGAAATTCAAGTCGCGATTATTTTATTTTTTTCTTGCAATTTTTTAACGAAACGTGACTTCACAATTTACACACGCTGGACGAGCAAAAATATTAGGAAATTGGTAATGAAATATCTCAAAGTCTAAACGTCGGAATATTTTTTTTTTCAAAGAAGAAAATTGTTAGTTCCAGTGGCAAGAACGTTGATACAAAATTTTGGAAAAATCCTGAAGAAGCTCGTTTTGTGATAGTAACAAGTTGATTTTTTTTTTCGTCTCTCCTTCGCCCTCTCCCAACGCAATTTTTCCATTTTATGTTTGGCGACAGCGTCTCATCGTGAGAAGTGTTTCATACGAGATCCAATAACATTGATATCATACGATTGTGTACAGTAGTTAGCGTCATAATTGTTTTGTAAGATTTTGTTTTCTTTTTCTATTAATATAATGATGAATAAAAAAACACACATAATCCACCACGAAATGGTTATGTGCTATTTAATTTATGGTGTGAAAATGATTTTTCGAGCTTGTCGAAAGTGGCCTCATTCGTTTCCATGTCCATTTTCCAGCTGATACTTTATCGCTTTCGATTTTGTCGAAGACGAATCTGCTCCTTTCAGTCATTCACGAAATAAATTCGTGACTTTCTCGACTATTGAATGATTTTTCTAATTACGACGAACTCTTCGAAATGTATTGGACAAATGGTTCATTAAAAAACACAAATAAACAGAATGTGAGGTTCTGCATAAACTTTTCGAAGGCTTCATCGTGCTCTCGTGTGATTTCTTTCGATGGAATTTCGTGAAAACTTTTCGTAACGATCGGTACAGATCGATTTCGCTTAATTTTGCTTGAGAACGGTTCGAGATACAGGGCTCCCGTTTTGCACAGATTTGAATCTATACGAGCTCTTCATTCTCTGGGAATTTTGTTGGAATTGCTAAAAAAAAAAAACGAATTCTACGGCATTTTGAAATTTTCAACAAAAATCTGTCGACGCTCTAACTTCCGCAAATTTCAAGATTTATTACTCATTTTTTTTTATTAATAGAGTATCATAATAGGAAGGTTGGTATTGAATTTGGAAAATATCGGTTGAACCGTTTGAATTTTATGATTTTTCGAATTTTATGAAAATCTGAATTTTTTCGAAAAATCGTCCAACTGCTCTAATTTTTGCAAATTTAGATAAATCCTTTCGTTGTCGAATTACTTTGTTGGGAAATAGGAACAATACAGGTTCGAGATACAGGGCTCCCGTTTTGCACAGATTTGAATCTACACAAGCTCTTAATTCTCTGGATATTTTGTTGGAATTGTTAGAAACATACGAATTCTACGACATTTTGAAATTTTCAAAAAAAGCCTGTCGACGCTCTAACTTTCGCAAATTTTAAGATTTATCACTCATTTTTTTTTTATCGATAGAGCATCATAATAGAAAGGTTGGTATTGAATTCGGAAAATATCGGTTGAACGCTTGGAATTTTAAGATTTTTTGAATTTTACGAAAATTTGAGTTTTTTGAAAAATCGTCCAACCGCTCTAATTTCTGCAAATTTTTTAAGATGTTGTGTGTGATTCTTCATTTCCTCTTTACTTTCTAGAAAAGTTGTCGCAATTGTATAATTCAAAGGAAAATACAAAAAGCTGCGTTTCTCATCTTCGTTTTTTCGTAATGAATTTTTTCAAGGGAAATGATGAACGAAAAACATTGCTCCATGCAAATTTCGCCAACAAAATTCAAGTTCTCATTTCGACAAGATTACTCAAGAGAGAGAGAGAGAGAGTGGGGGGAAAGTTTATTGGATCGTTGGTCGAGTAACTTGAACGGTTATTCGTGGGAAAGTTTTTTTTAGGAAAATCGTTTCGCTTTCCTTTCGTCTGATTCCGAAAGCAGATATATTCGGCCATGTAGAAAAATTGGATATCGAATTTTCATATTTCTTCGTATCATCGCGGGCTGGGGTAAAAGGATCTTGGTAAATGGGATCGCGCGAGGAGGAGAAAAGCCCAAACAGCTAGTCGCGTAAAATGCCTTAGTTTTTTCTGCTTCTCTCTTCCGTCATTTTCTCTCAGAGATTTATCGCGTAGTTGGGAGTCCACGACACGAAGAGTTCAGATCAAAGTTGATCTGGTGAATGGCGCGGCCGTGACCTTAATAAAAAAATCGAACGAGTGACATTTCGACGTGCTAACGAAATCTTTCGGGGCTGGTCGATTTTCGAACTCGAAAAAATAATATTGCACACTTGGAAGAACTTTCAAAGTTTCGGTTCTCAATTTTTTCGTACGATAAAGTTAAACGATATTATGGCGAAGAAACGGAATTTTATCGACGTAGAATTTTTGGAATGCCAAAAATTCGGTAATACGTGAACTACAAACATCCGTCGACTGCACTAGACGAATCGTTCATTATTCTAGAGCATAAATCACTGACTCGCTGGAACCCTCGAAACGTAAGATGAATCAGCCATTTTTCATCAAAGCCTAGCGCAAAGCAAACATCCCCCAGAATCCCTTAATCTGTAGGATTACGAGCATGTTTTGAGGGAATATAAAAATCGGAGAGAAAATTGTTCCTCGAAATGAAAGTCTCCAAGCAAAAATGCTTCGTGTTCCGTGAGATAAATCCACGTTTGCAAATTTCCAATTTTATTCATGATTAGATTTTTTCATGCGCATCAGTAACGTTGAAAAAAGTGAGTTGGCAACTTGAAAATTCATGAATTTCGGTAAAAAATTATTTTTCCAATAATTGACTTTTTTTTTCACATTGAATTAAAAAAAAACAATAAAAAATATGGAAAAGTTTGATTCGGAAATAATCTCATAAAAGAAAAAGTTTTAATGAAAAAAAAATTCTTTTCCCCGCGTTGAAATAAACGTCGACACCAAAATATCAGGCAATCCTCAGACCGGAACAACACGGGATCCTCACGCAGTAATCCCGAGCCATCGGGCGACGAAATTTCTAAATTTTCTTTCGTTAATTCGGCAATTTTTATGTGAAATAATTTTTTTTTTGATTTTCTCGTGATCGTAATCGATAGCCCAGGATTCGCTACCCCTAAAAAGTACCCCACGAGTTATCAATCCGTACAAACGTTCACGAGACAGAACGTTTCGAAAAAGTAAAAATTTGCACCCACGTGCTAAAAATGTCAGTCCAGAGGTGTCAACGGGTCAAGTATAAAATGATGTCGTTTTTATTGCTTCCAAAATATATACGTATATATTTATAGTACAGTAGCCACCTTTTTCGTTGTACATATTTCGCGTATGATTAAAAAATGATTATCATGACTTTGACATATAAATATAAGGATATTCGTTATAAATAAAGGGAAGATGAATTTTCATAGATGCACTGAAAATAAAATTTTGTTAAAAATCGTCGATATTTTTTTGAACACGGTGAACTAAATGTTTATTGAAAATTTCGAAATTCTCGTTATTTTGGCAGTAAATTTAATTTATAATGAAATTGTCAGCAAAATTATCGATTGGAAAAACAAAAATTTGCTTCCGAAGAGACTTTCTAGAATATTTCTTGCTGTGAGGACACAATTTTTGGGATTATTAAAAAAAAGCGTTCAGTTGAACGTATCGAACAAAATATCGATTTTTTCTAACAAAATTTTGTTTTCGATGTAAACAAAGAAATCATATTGTTGTATAAAATAGCTTTCGACACGATAAAGAGGTTGGACATGATGAAGAACCATAGAAAACAACAAAATCGATTCTACCACCAATTAACTCGGAGTAGAAAAGTGTGAGGGTGAAAAATCGTGGGAATGATTTATTGTCTAAAAATCTCTACATTAGTTAACTAATGAATAATGTACTCATTAAATTAAGTGAGAATAAGGTTGGCATTTGGCTCGCGGTACAGTCGTGTCCTAAAAATATTAACTTTTAATAATCTGTCAAAGTGTTTTCTCGATAAATATTCATCTTCGAGCTCTTGGAGGCTGTGCAGTGAACGTTGGTTCGTAAAAATAGTCGAACGTGACGACGATCGCAAAATTTGAGCTCCTTGGGACAACGACTGTAAAGCTCGACACGTGCACCACAAAAGTTGACGTGAATGGATCGTTGTGCATGTTTTTTTTTTATACATTGAGAATGATGGTGATTTTGTACGTTGCAAACTTGAATATGAAAGCGGAATATCGCGAGGAATTGTCGTATCGTCAACTATTTATTTAAAAACTAACATACGTAACAATTTTGAATGGTTGAGCTTTGAACGCGATGACGGATGATTTATCGAGTTGGGAAAAAGAGCCACAAACTCGAGGATCGGAGGATCAACACAGAACGTTAAATTTTGCATGACGTTGGAAACGTTTGAACAAAATTATCAACCATGAATTTTGACCTCGAAAATGAGGAAAAAAAAATGTGAAATCGATCGGGGCGTCGTTGAGCCAGTCGAAGGATTTTTCTTTTGAAAATTGATTCAGCATTCATTTTATTATTCAATCAAATCGCAAGCACCAGTTTTTTCAGATGTATCTCGTAATGGAATCCACCAGGCAATGAACAGAAAAATGACGACCCCATGGTTTCATGAGTTGGATCGAGCGTGATACGTTCTTACGACGAGAATCCCGGACAGTTTTGTTTTTTTTTAATGATCTTGGCACGAAATATTTAGTGACATTGGATGGAGCTGGATCAGATCGCGTAGTACAAAATGATGGTTAGTACGATATACTGAATATTTGCGATGAGCATCTCGCCTGTGCTGGATTGTTCGTGATCGTCAATTGGAACTGCGTGATGAGTATGATTGTGAGGATGATCGGTATGTTGGTAAAGGTCGTCAGATAAATCGGCACGATTATGATCATGTTCCGAATGAGAGGAAAGATGGTGATGGTGTTGAAGGTCGAGTCTCATGAAGTCGGTGGTGTTCGGAGCCTCGTAACTGACTCGTACTTCGTGATGATCGGAAGATCGTTTGTTTCTATTCAAAGGTGTGAGTCTCGTGATGCCGCCGTTGGAAACGAGGCGATCTCTGGGTGTTCCGTAACTGTGATTTTCTGCGGTTGGTGGATCATTGTCGATTCTAACTTCGCCAGGAATCGGTGGTGGCAATTCGCCTTTGAATTTACCGAATTGGGGCGTTTGGCTGAGGAGTTCGGAGGTCAATCGACTTCTGGATTTTTTGGTTTCTTCGAGGCGTGGTATGGAGCGTGCCAGACTGGTGTCTTCGATGAGTTTGCCATCAAAAGTAACGAGAGTCGGTTTGCGTTGATTCTCTTCGATCTTTTTGTTGTTGAATTTGGGGCCGCTGCCAATCGGTGGAAGATAATACGAGTCCAAACGATCGGCAGCCATCTCCATGTCGTCGAGATCGTCCAGTCTAGTTTTTCTTCTCACGTTTTGAATAATTCGCAATTTTTTTAAAATCTGTTGTTTTTTCGCGTTATTACGATCCAGCGGGGAGGGCACGAACATCGGCTCAAACGCTTCTTCACCGATATCGTATGCACCGTCATTCGTGTTTTGCTCATCCGGCTCATCCATCGGATAATCATCAGGCTGATTAGGGAAATTAGCCATTTCTTGACTTCTTCCGGCGCTGGTGTCACGCTCGAAATTTCTTATGATTGGTTTGAAGCCGCTCTCGATGACGATGGAATCGGGATCGAAGCCGGTGTTCCTTGCTGGTTCGATAGCGCTGGACTGGACGGTGTTGCTGTTCGAAGCGATAGTATCCTCTTCGAGAGACATTTTTGATTGGAATTTGGAACGTTGTTTGGTATCGTCGAAGGCCATTAATTTATTAATTTGAAAATGATTTTTATCGGTACTTTCGTTTTGATTGTCAAGGTTGTAGTAGTTTTTGTTGATGTTGCTATTGTGGGAAGGGTTTTGTTTGGCGTTTGGAATATTTTTCGTGCTCGTTGCATGATGAATTGTTTTTTTTCTCTGCTCCATGAGCAACGGTCTCGAGGAGGATGGCGAAGAGGCTGATTGTGGTGGTGCCAGGTCCTGGAGCCCGCCGGACGACACCATCATCGAAGCAACGATCGGACGTGGTTGGGACAATTGTTGGACAATGGGTCGTCGGATGATCATTATTTTTGGTCCGATTTTGTGCGGGTTGGTGGTTATTATTGTCGGATTACTCGGGGTCGGCCTGGAATATACGTACTGCGAAGTTCCCGGATGAGAAAAAGCGTATTTCGTCTGGCCGTAGCTCATGATCGGTCGTTGATCTGTAACGAGGTTAGATGATGCTTGGTTAGATGAAGATGAGGATAAAATGGTGATCGGAACCGTGGCCGTTTGGTGAGCCTCCTGATCGTGTTCCAGCTGGTTGGTGCGATGTTGTTGCCCAAAATTGGGCAACTCGCTCAGTGTGGTTAAGTCGGCAGTGCCATTAATGCCATTGTTACCAGGAGCAAACGATTTCGACCAATCGTTGAAAGAATTTGAAGCTCGATCGGTCGGTATCTCGCGATAGTAAGGAACCGTCTGGCTAGATTGTGCCAACGGCGACCTCATGTTATGAGGTCGCAAGTGACCAAGACCATGCTGATGAATCGATTCAGTGTTAAGCTGTGTTCTCGTAACACCGTGCGACAAATGAGGGTAATAATTATGATGATTCGGTTGTTGTTGTTGTTGTTGTTGATAATGATGATTGTAATGAATTACGTTTGGTTTTACGGATTGATAATGATGCAGTCGCATTGGTAAAGCTTGCTCGCTGCTGTAAGACTGAGCAGGACGAATGTTGGAGTGTTCGTACGTCTCTCGCGTCTCGTGAGCCATTCCGATCGGAGCGTTAACTCGCGGTGATGATGTTAATTTAGCTGCTTTGTTATTGTTAATCTCGCTGTTTGACATTAACAATTTGCCGTGTACACTCATAGCTGGATTATTGTTAGACGCTGAGGCGTAATGAGGGTAATTCGCATGCTTATTGTGAACGTGATAACGCAGCGCTTGTCCCAATTGGGAATTGGAATAGGACTGTTGATGAGGATGATGATTTGCATGGTGATGATGATAATGATGATGATGAACAAGGTTACGATGATGCTCGTACAACTCTGGCGCGGGTGTTACCTTGCTCGAGACACGGATACTAGACGCCCCTTCCATATCTGACACTTGATCTTGCTGAACCTTTGGTGGCTCTGCATAAACCGCTAGATTCTCGCTCGCCTGGACCGCTTCGGGCTCTTCGCAACCATCGACCACGTTGATCCTCCAGCCGAGGTGACGATGAGTGAAACACTTGAGAGGCAAACAACAAAAATTCCACGTTGCCTCAATAAAAATTAAAAGCAAAAAAAAAAAAAATTATTTCTCAATAAAATTGAAAAAATTCGATAGCTAAACCGTTCGGTTGCCTCGAGTCTAAACTCAAGCCGAACAATTGCTTCACTCTGGTCGAACGAGCGTGAAATTTCAACGGTTAATTAATAAAAATTAAAAAAAAAAAAAACAAAAGCAAATTTTTATTTCTCAAGAAAATCGAGGAAATCCGAAAGCAAAACCGTTTGGTTGCCTCGAGTCTAAACTCAAGTTGAACAATAGCTTCACTCTGGTCGAACGAGTGTGAAATTTCAACGGTTAAATAAAAATAAAAAATAAAAACAAAAGCAAATTTTTATTTCTCAAGAAAATCGAGAAAATTCGAAAGCAAAATCGTTTGGTTGCCTCGAGTCAATGCTCAAGTCGAACAATTACTTCACTCTGGTCGAACGAGCGTGAAATTTCAACGGTTAATTAATAAAAATTAAAAAAAAAACAAAAGCAAATTTTTATTTCTCACGAAAATCGAGAAAATTGGAAAGCAAAATCGTTTGGTTGCCTCGAGTCAATGCTCAAATCGAACAATTGCTTCACTCTGGTCGAACGAGTGTGAAATTTCAACGGTTAAATAATAAAAATAAAAAAAAAAACAACAGCAAATTTTTATTTCTCAAGAAAATCGAGAAAATTGGAAAGCAAAATCGTTTGGTTGCCTCGAGTCAATGCTCAAGTCGAACAATTGCTTCACTCTGGTCGATGGAGTGAGGAATTTCTACGGTTCGCTGAAACGTTGAATGTGCAACGATCGAGCAACTTGAAGTTTCGTAAGAAAAATTCGAAAATTTTTCTCACATCTCGAAAAACTCGTCAAAATTTTTTTCCCTCGAAAAACTCGTGGAAGCATCGAGCAGAGAAAATGATAATTTTCTGACCTGATAGTAAACGGTGTCGGGAGTGTTTGCGTCTGGTGTCCATTCGACGAAACCGGGTTCTCCGGCATCGCACTTGAGATTCAAGGTTCGCTGGAACGCTCCGAACGATGTGTACGTATCAGCTTCGGGGAGGCTTGGATCGTGAATCCAATTGCAGAGACGTCCAACCCCGGTAGCCCGGAGACTGCTTCCTTGTCGAGAAACTCCCGCAAAGATCTTGACTTTCTATTCCCAAGAAAATCGATCGAAAAAGAAAGAAAAAAAAAGAAAAAAAATATTTATTATTGAGAGAGAAATTGGTGAACAACAAGAGAGTCGGAAGTTGGATGACCAACCGCTTTTTCTTCCGGTGTCTTGTGCTCGTAACCACCAACGGGGTCGTCAGTTATGTAGAACGGATGGTAACGTGCCGGGAATTCAGGATTGTCACCCGCCTCCACAACAAAAGTGTACTTCCGGCCACGAACTACATTGATCTCGGGTATAAGGAGACCATTTATGTACCACGATATACCCCAACCGACGTGACCTGTATGGAGGCATCACTTTACCATTTTTTGTACCAAAACAATACGAGGATCAATCTCCACCAATTCAGGGGGGCGACGAGTTCAGGAGGCCGAAATTTTGCTGTTTTTCGTGAATTTTTTTAAACAGCGGAGGAATAATCAGAAAATTTTAAAACTTGGACGGTGTTTTATTAATGGTTTTGAAGTGCACTTTAGAATTTTTTCAAAAAATTTTTGCCGGAAATAGTGTCGTTAGAACGTACTATCCATGGACGATTGCCATTCCGAGTATTTTGCTTGCGGGCATTCCTAAAATCGCAATTTTTATCTATAATCGTCACTATTTTGTTTTTTTCGTTAACAACATATTTCCTAAGAATATGAACCAAACTGTAATAAAAAAAATTGAAAATTGCATGTTTTTGAGGTGTTTGAACACAATGTAATGCTTTATAATAAAAAAATCACCTTTTTTGCATATAAAAAATATATTTTTAATAACAATATAATCCCAGAATCAGGTTCATATTCTTGGGAAATATGTTGTTATCGAAATTAAAAAATAGTTACGATTATAGATAAAAATTGCGACTTCAGGAATTCCCGCAAGCAAAATACTCCGAATGGCAATCGTCCATGGACAATACGCTCTAACGTCACTATTTTCGGCGGAAATTTTTTGAAAAAATTCTAATGTGTGCTTCAAAACATTGATAAAATAACGTCCAAGTTTGAACATTTTCTGGTTATTCCTCCCTTGTTTAAAAAAATTCACGAAAAACACTGAAATTTCGGCCTCCTAAACTGGGCTTCCCCCGTTAAGATGATAATCAGTGTGAATATTTTTGTAAGAATAGAAAAATGAACGATGCTCGAAGCTACGAGGAAGCCAAATTAGAGTTTCTCATAGAGGAAGCTTCGAGCATCGTGCAACTTGATGAACCTGAAGTTTGCATCGACGCAATGCCACGAAATGGAAAAAAAAAAAAATTCAACCCCCTGGACAGGGTTGTTCTGGATCGAATTTTTCTTCTCAGACTTTTCTTTACCTTTTTTTAATTTTACGAATCGATTTTTCAAATAAAAAACGTGCAGGATCATTTTTTAATTTTTTTTTTTTTCGTTTCGTGGCACTGCATCGATGCATCGGGCTCATGCATCTTGAGCATCTTGGGGAAGCAATTTGCAGCGTTTTTTTTATTTATTATTTTTGTGATTAATGAAAGGAGAAATATTTTTTCACGTTACGAAATTATTTCTTCGACAAATGCTCGAAAAAAATTACCAGTGATTGCTGGATAACCGTGTTTGCCTCCGGTGGGTCCAAGCTGGGCGTACAAAACACCATCATCCGGTTCGTAGCATTCAATGGGTGGAATTTCCCATGCGTTTGTTTTAGCCACTGGTGCTGGAGTCGGTGGTATTTTTTGTGTTCTTTTCGTCGTAACAACGTGCTCCTGTGTCATCAACATTTTTCGTTAAAAAATTAGCAGCTCGGGGCAAAGGTCGACGACATTTATACGAATTCCGGTTTCTGAATAATTTTGTTGCATGGAAAATTGTAAAATTATTGACGTTGAACTGTCGAAACAAAAAACGTCGAAACTTGGCTGGCTCGATGTGTTGGAAACAATTTTTTTCATAAACAAAAAATATTGCAGAAAAATTCAAACTTTGTTTCACCCTGTCAATTGGAACTGATTTTCTTTGTGCATGCCAAAGTAATTGTCGAGCTGCATTAATACCTTGTTGCTGCTTTCGCCTTGAATAAGTTGCATGTCACCGTCCGGCATCGGGCAGTTCCACGCAGGAGGTCGACCAAATTCAATGAATTTATCCGTCTTAAGGTAGTGGCTGTGGAAACTGACTTCGCGTCTTTCATTGAGAGGACCGATAGCCCAGACAATAGCTTGAGAACCGTTTGTTATGATTTGTCGATCGAGTTCGTCGCTGGCCTTTAAGGGTCTCTGATAAGTCACAATGCTGTAACCATTCACCATCGCTGCGTTCAACAGACGTACTGAATTCGTGTTGACCTTGAAAACAAAATAATTATCAAATATTAAGAAAAAACAAAACAATTTCAAACATTTTTCTTCTTCTTGCTTCCTCATAGAGGAGGCGGAAAATTTCCCCAAAACATTGAAAAATCATATCTAGGAAAAATGTCCGGATGTGCGTGTGTGTGTAGGTTCTGGGACTGCAAAATTCAAACGTTTATAACTCGAGAACGGTTCGAGCTACAGGGCTCCCGTTTCGCACAGATGTTAATCTGTACGAGCTCTTCGTTCTCTGAGAATTTTGTTGGAATTGCTAGAAAAATACGAATTCTACGGCATTTTGAAATTTTCAAAAAAAGCTGTCGACGCTCTAACTTCCGCAAATTTCAAGATTTATTACTCATTTTTTTTTTTATTAGTAGAGTATCATAATAGGAAGGTTGGCATCGAATTTGGAAAATATCGGTTGAACCGTTTAAATTTTATGATTTTTCGAATTTTATGAAAATCTGAATTTTTTCGAAAAATCGTCCAACTGCTCTAATTTTTGCAAATTTGGATAAATCCTTTCGTTGTCGAATTACTTTGTTGGGAAATAGGAACAATACAGGTTCGAGATACAGGGCTCCCGTTTTGCACAGATCTGAATCTATACGAGCTCTTCGTTCTCTGGGAATTTTGTTGGAATTGCTAAAAAAAATACGAATTCTACGACATTTTGAAATTTTCAAAAAAAGTCTGTCGACGCTCTAACTTCCGCAAATTTCAAGATTTATTACTCATTTTTTTTTTATTAATAGAGAATCATAATAGGAAGGTTGACATCGAATTTGGAAAATATCGGTTGAACCGTTTAAATTTTATGATTTTTCGAATTTTATGAAAATATGAATTTTTTCGAAAAATCGTCCAACTGCTCTAATTTTTGCAAATTTGGATAAATCCTTTCGTTGTCGAATTACTTTGTTGGGAAATAGGAACAATACAGGTTCGAGATACAGGGCTCCCGTTTTGCACAGATTTGAATCTATACGAGCTCTTCATTCTCTGGGAATTTTGTTGGAATTGCTAGAAAAATACGAATTCTACATTTTGAAATTTTCAAAAAAAGCCTGTCGACGCTCTAACTTCCGCAAATTTCAAGATTTATTACTAATTTTTTTTTTATCGATAGAGCATCATAATGGGAAGGTTGGTACTGAATTTTGAAAATATCGGTTGAACGGTTTAAATTTTATGAGTTTGAGAATTTTTTTTTTTTTAATAAAAAGGATCAAAGTTGCAAGCTTTTAACATTGCGAGCTTCTTTTCTAAGATAGTTTTTTCTTCCTATCGTCGCCCTCCAGCTTTACTGTATTCTCAAAACCTAAAAAAATGGATTTTTTTTTATCCAGCCTAATACGTATAGATAACAGTGATCGAAGGATGAATATCGAAGCTTCGATGTTTCATGGACTTTCGATAGGAATTTCGAGACTGGTGTCCGCTTTCGCACTGGGATTTACCCAAGTCAACTCGATGATCCTCGGCACAAAGTTTCGTAGACACGTATATACCTGTCGAAGATTTAATACAAGAGGAAAATCCCTTTACCTGTATGCGAGTGTCAGGACAACTTCCACGTCCGCCGGAACACTGAGACTTTGCGTCGAGGAAGTAGTCGACAGCGTAGCCTTGTAGAGTTTGCTTGTCGACCCATGCTACGACAACATCTCCTCCTACCATAACGCTTCTGTCAGGAGTGGCTGACAGTCCGAACGACATGTATTGTCCAGCATCTGAAAACAAAATAAAAATTTAATTTTATTCTTCATTTCATCATTTATTTCTCCGAGGGATCGGAAAACATTGAAAGAACCGGAACTTCCGATTTGTTATGAGGTCACGAGGTATTTTTCAAATTCGACACATTTTTAAGCAGCCAATTTGTCTAATTATTCGTCCTTGGAATTTTCTCCAAAATTGTCGAAAAAGAAATTCAATTTTTTGACGTCAAAAGTGTCAAGATTTTTGGCAACTCGTGCTGTGAGTGCATCAGGACCAAACTCACCGAGTTTTCCGACCAGCTGAACAACGATACTGTCACCGGCAACGGCCCAACGCACTTCGAAGGCCAAGTTGTCTTCGAGCACCTCGCAGTTGAGTTTTGACTGCAAATTTATCGTGGAAAATAAAAGAATTATTGGTTTGAATGAATTGTAAGAAATGAGGGCGAGAATTTTCGAAAAATCCATTTAAAAAATTCATCGGAAAGGATTTAATTCGATTGAATAATAAAAAACAAGTTGAGCGCATTCGGCACATTTATTGTAAGCATGCTCGTATGAAACGTACAAAAATAGAAAAAATAAAATAATACTTTGCTTCTCAGCTTTATGCAGTTGTTGTCAAATATATATTATTTAATTTTTTACGATAAAATCAATTCACGTGCAACTATTTGAAGTTTGTGAAATATTCTCGTCAGGAAAAAGGTTAATCATCCACTTCAGATTGTACGAAATAAAACTTGCATTTAGTTGCACAAATATTTTTTTCAACGTCGTATAAAACGTAAGTAAATATATTATTATTTTTTTATCTCTTTATATTAAACATTAAATAATGTGACGAAATTTTACTTTCTGCCTGATTAAATGCAGCAGTGGAATTACAGTTATTTCGCCTCCTGGCAAGTATTTATTAGAAACGCATCGCGAGCACGTGTTCCTGATTGCCAAACATTCTTTTTCTTATCACAGTCTCCGTATAATACTCTGTTCCAATGGCCATCACGCCATGGATTTTTTTTTCCCTCGTCGCGAAAATTTAATTAATTGTTATTTTCTTAATGATCTGCTTTACATTACCGTCGATTATAAAATTTGTAGAAAATTCCACGCGAAAATAATCGTTTTGTCGTGCAAGTTTTTCTCCAATTATGAATTTTTCGCCGGACTCGATTTATCACGAAATTTTTTAACTATTCGATTATCCGATGAAGGCGATTTTAATTTCTAACGTCAACTGATAACGATTCGCAGAATTTCCATTTTTCGCAATTATCTGCTTCACATTACCGTCGATTATAAAATTTGTAGAAAATTCCACGCGAAAATAATCGTTTTTCGTGCAAGTTTTTCTCCAATTATGAATTTTTCGCCGGACTCGAATAATCACAAAATTTTCAAACTATTCGATTATCCGACGGAGACGATTTTAATATCGAACGTCGAGTAATAGCGATTTTCACGATTTTCCATGCTAATCATCGGTCTTCCCTGCACCGACAACTTTTTCCGAATTATTTTACGATCGGTTGGTTTTCCAAACTTTAAAAATAACGTTTTCCAATTTTTGTCAAGCGACCTTCGTGAATTTTTTGATCACCCCCCATAACAAGACGCAAAAAAAAAAAACTGTGCGATTTATAATTGCCAGAATATGAATCTTTTCTAAATTATACACGTTCGTCCACGCAATGGTGCTCGGAATACTTGCCAAAAATTTTGAACAAAGAAAAGGACTTTGGCCACACTACTACCTTAAGCCAGACGACCTACCGATGGCCAAATTTTCAACGTGTTAATTATTGACACGTCAAATAAACCAGCACGATTCTGTTTGCTACGTAAATGCATTTGTACCTCAAACGAAATAATGAATCGCATAAATGTACACGGAGAAAAAGAAACAGTTTATAACACAGTGGTACACAGTTCGCATTGGACTCGAAGCGATTGCACTGCGATATTGACTGAAACACAGTGCTCAAATTACAGTGCAGTCCAAAGTAAATTTTAACCGATTTTAACAATTCAAACACTGTGTTTTCAATTTATCAAAACTTGAAATTTGACAGTTGGGGAATGCGCCAGTGATACCTGCATGAATTGACACAATTCATGCAGGTATTACTGAGAACACTGATTTTTGCACAGTATCAAAATGTAAATAAACTAGTGTAAACTGTAAAAATGTCAAAGTCTACAGGTAACGTCACAAACTGTCGAAAGAAAAGTAAAACTACCATGTGCCACACTGTAAAATTGAATCGATCACCCTGTACTCAATACAGTGTACACTGTAACTTTCACAGCTGCGTACAGTATGAAAATCAGTGATCTTATGTTAATTTTACATCAGAGCAATTTTACTGGGTACAGTGGCATATAGACAGTACTAAACTGTGAACAAGCCAGTGTAACTGTGAAAATGACAGTTTTCACAGGGAAATTCATCATTTTTGGAGGCATTACTCTGTTTTACTGTAAAATTAAATGTGGTTCCCGGTTTTTTAAGCAATTTATACTGTGATATTAACTGTTTCTTTTTCTCCGTTATAACGGGATATTAATATAATAAATAAACCGCTCGCCAAATATGGCAGAGCTAAAATAAATAATTGTCAATCCCGTGGAAATAAAATCGGTTTCGAGATTCCGTGAAAATTTCGGAAAGACGAAAAGATGAGAAATAAAACATCGAGGGAGAAAGACAAGAGTCAAAAATGGAAAGTAATGGAGAAAGAGGGCTCTGAGAAGGAGGTTTTCGTGAAGAGACTTTTGTCGTTTCTTCACGCCAAAAGTTTTCCAAAGTAGTTGACGAAAGAAAAAAACTTGGTCGCGAGCTTTAGGAACAAAAGTGAGAATACGAGGCACGAGGATTCGGATATAAGAAGAAAATGGCAAGAAGGTCGCGCAGCAGCTGTCACAGGCTCGAGAGATCAGATGCTGTTAAGCCGCACGCAGAAATACTACGAGACCTCGAAACATTCGACCAACAGAATCAAGAGAAAAAAATATTTGTCACCTCTCGTTCGGTCACATTTTTTGAAAAACGTCAAATTATCGATATGGCAGGATGAAAAATAGTCAAATTTTCGAGAGAAAAAGAAATATGTACTTTTTGTACTTGCTCCGGTGCGAAAAACAAAAAAAAACGACCATTGTCTTATTTTTTTTAACTCATTCTCCACGTTCGTTCAATTTTTGCAAGTCGATCGTGTCGTTTCAATTTTTGGCAACTTCTCCGGCAATTTAGATAAGAAATCGTTAGGGAAATTATAGAATTACCACAATCCTCCACCATAAATTTCAACACTGAAAACAAAATTTTGTTGGAAAAGATCGACATTTTGTTCGACACGTTCGACTAAACGTTTTTTTTTGAATAATCCCAAAAATTGTGTAATCGCAGCAAGAAATATTCTATAAAGTCTCTTCGGAAGCAAATTTTAGTCGTTCCAATCGTAAATTTAGCTGACAATTCCATTAGAAAGCAAATATTCTGCCAAAATAACGAAAATTTTAAAATTATCGAAAGATATTTAGTTGGCCGTGTTCAACAAAATATCAACCATTTTTAACAAAATTTTATTTTCAGTGAAGAGATCTCCAATTTATGGTAATTACGAATAATCGATTTCGATGTTGTTGGTAGAAAAATTCATCGAGAGGAATTCTACTCGAAACTCGGAAATTTTCTAATTCTAATAAATTCTCACGACTCCAATCTCCTCTCCCTACGTTTATCGATCATCTTAATGAAATCGAACACACTGAAAACAAAATTTGGTTGAAAAAGATGGATATTTTGTTCGATACGTTAAACGAAACGTTTTTTTGAAAAATCCCTAAAATTGTGTCATTGCAGCAAGAAATATTTTGGAAAGTCTCTTTGCTGGTAATTCCATTGGGGTGGGGGTTAATATTACGAATAACCAAATTGTCGAACAGCTAATAATTCGGAATTTTGGTATTCATAAAATTAAATAAAAGAAAAGTAAGAAAGTCGAAATCAAATTTTTCAAATGACTAAAAATTCGAAATACAAAATAGCGAACGTCAAAAATGGCGAACGTCAAAACGGCGAGCGCCAAAATAACGAACGCTAGAATAGAATAGAATAGAATAGAATAGAATAGAATTCGTTATTTTGGCGCTCGCCGTTTTGACGTTCGCCATTTTTGACGTTCGCTATTTTGTATTTCGAATTTTTAGTCATTTGAAAAATTTGATTTCGACTTTCTTACTTTTCTTTTATTTAATTTTATGAATACCAAAATTCCGAATTATTAGCTGTTCGACAATTTGGTTATTCGTAATATTAACCCCCACCCCCATTGGAAACAAAATATACTGCCAAAATAACGAAAATTTTGAAATTATGAAAAAATATTTAGTTCACCGTGTTCAACAAAATATCGACGATTTTTAACGAAATTTCATTTTCAGTGCATAAATTAATAGCGAACATAAGAGTCGACTCTCTGGTCGCCTTGGAAGCTTCGAAGTCGTGCATAAGAGGCTTGCTGCTGGGGTTGTTGTTGTTGTTGTCGCTGTTGTCTTTCAGCTCGGGGGATGGAATCGCGAATATGGTGATAAGTAGTGCTACCGCCTGGATAAGTAATTCTACGAGGATCCGAATTGGCTCGTGATGAAAGAGTTTTATCATCGAGGTCAGTGGTTTTGTAGGATCGGGTGGTCGAATGTTCTTCATTATTGAGATCGCGCCCTATGGCAAGGTTTTTCGAGTTTGTTTCGTCGCGAACGCTGCTAGAGGGAGAAAAGGGAGTGGTTGGTCGTCCATGGGTTGTTGCCTTGACGGATTGGTGCTGCTGAGGGGTCGAAGACGTGAATGCCAAAGTCGAGGCAGCCGCGTCTTCGAGTCTCACGCTTTTGGGTACTCGATATTCCAACGATTTGATAATCTGGACTCTATCGTCGGAACGACGACGAAAAAGAGCAGGACGATATGTCGTTGGACGCTCGTAACGTTGAGAGCCAGCGAACAACGAACTTGTTCCAGGCGTCGAACCACTTGCTGCACCCGAATTTTTCTCGTGGAATGGACCACCCGAGGCTGACACTATATCGTCCAATAGAACTGCTCGGTTGTTTGATGACGGCAATGTTAACCCACCAAACCCAATGGAAGCCTGTCCCTGCCCCTCGCGCAGATTCTGCAACACAAGGACAGAGACAGGGTTTGTTAGACCTTCGCGATAATCGACTCTTTGCTTTTTCTCCTTTTTCACTAAATCAGGCAAATCTAATGGCAGTCATAGGACGATCTATTTAATTCTGGGTCGAAAAGCCTATTATTCCAAAATCCACCAGATCCTACGAGAACCACATAACGAAAAAAATGTCCTGTCACTTCCTCGTCGATTTTTCGAGTCGATTAATTACCTGAACGTTGCCTTGTCGCTAACCTTTGATATTTTTCTATTGGACTATTCAAGCATGCAAAAAAATACCTGCAAAATTTCAGAGTCCATTGCCAACTATTCATCACGATAAATAATTGATGAAATTTCAAATTTAAACTCACGGCTTATGGGAATTTCGCCCCGAACCAGATCTGAGGCATTCACGTTTAGTTTTTACGATTAGATATATTTTCAATCAAAATTTTGATACGTTGAGAAAACCCTGAGGATTATTTATAAAAAAAAAAAAAAATTTAGGATGAACGAACAATTGCGATAAAAATCATCGATTTAGGAAAGTAATTACTTGATAAGTTGGCAAATCTTCTGCTGCTCACGCTATAGCCACATAGTGCGACAGTGCTGGACAACCTTTGCCATAGCCAACAAAAAATCCTATCGATTCAAATATGTCAACTGTGAGGCTCAGACAATTTGTAAGTCAAATCAGACGGAGGATCGAACAACGCGTCATAATAAAAAGTAATCCATATAAATGATAATGACACTCGTCTCAAAAGTCAGCGAATTCTGTTATAAAAATAAAATAATATTCACGTTGATCACACAAAAGCGATTATGCTTCATTTAGTTCGCCAGATTTTCTCAACCCGTCAAAGTTGCTTTCTGAGTTTTGTTTTATGCCAAAAAAGAAAAAATTGGACAACGGACCGAGTTGATTGAATGGAAAATAGTTGACAAAGGAATGTAAAACGGTTGGCAGGCGAACTAAATATTTTCATCGGTAAGAAATTCGTTTTGAGCTAAAAATTTGTGTTCTCACGAGACGTCGAGTAATTCCGAGTGAAATTAGTTTCGTGTCATGTATTGAGAGCCTGCGGAAGTACGACAGTCAATAAAGGCTGCGCTATAGCGTCAAAAAACAACAATTCGTTTTTATTAACTTTCTGTGTGAATTCTTCGTCAGGCGAAATAAAGTCGAGTATGCAGCGATGAAAAAAAAAAACTATTTCTTTGACGCTGCACCACGTTTGAAATATTTCACAGTACAGTGGAGTTGTATCGCCGCATCGGGTTATGAAAGAATTTTGCGATACGTGCGGAAAGGGATACACAATAATCGATCGAAATATTCGGACTTTGTTAGCAATTTTTTTTCTTTATCGACTATCCATATACCGCGTCCACATCATGTTCAGGCAAAAATTGTTAAATTATCTGCACTCGGTAGTAGCGAATGAAATATTGAGGGAAAACGCTGAAAGGAATGATGGCTTCGTCTATATGGAACGACGCGTTTCAGCACACACCGCGCGGCTTTCAAAAGCTCGTACCTTCCGGAGATGGGTTTTCAAAAATTGCAACCGATGCATCCATTTTTTCGATGAACGGAAAGAAACAAAAAATATTGCGACAAAAAAGTCCTACGACGAAAAAAAAAACCAAAATTCAGGAAACAAAAACACGGCTCGCGTCGAATTCATTTTTCGTTTCCGATAGAAAAGATCACTTTCCATACTGTCAGAGTCGATTTTTTAAACAAAGGTCAGGAGCACACCTTGTCAAGGGTCAAGGGCAATTCTGAGATTATTACATGCAACGATTTCATATTCGAACATTGTCAAGCGACTGGCAACCCTGGAACGGTAACCTGGGGTCAAAAACGACCCCGCGAGTGACTTTAAATCTCGCGCTCCCTCCGTTCTCCCGTTTTTTATCGTTTTACCGCATTTTTGACGAATTTTTCAACTTTAAGGAAAATTGCCCCAGGCCCATGTGATCCTGCATTAAAAAACGAAAAGAATGAGCCCAAGTTGAACTTTTTTCGTTAAATTTTACCGGAGATATGAATTTTTCAAAATTCGGCTCATTTATGACCCCAGGCTAACGGAACAGGTAAAAAAAAGCGTTACCCCGTTCGAGGGTTGACTTTGGTCATGGTAGCGTTTAAAAAGTATGCGTTTTACGTTGCAACGTCATAATAAAATCCGTGACCTCCAGACAACTCTAAAAATTTAGTGACAGCTCGTTACATATTACGGAAACGAAAACTGTAAATATTGAGAAATTAATTTATTGAATTATTTGTATTTCCCATTTTTTATCTTGCCCCGAGAATTATCATTTCTCTGTAGCGACCAGAAAATAAAATTTCTACTTACTTCGTACATCACTGTCTGCTTTTTATGACAGAAATTTTTTATTATCTTTGTATTTGTAATTTTGAGCGGATTTTGTTAATTTTAATTTGTTAATTAATTTTGAAGTTGTTGAGTGGGGCGAGCTTACCTGAGGTGAAACACCCAGCATTTTTAGGGATGGTGGAACATTGAGCTTGGCAGGAATAAGTACGTGACCAAAATCAACGGTGAAAGCCTCGCACCACACACCGAAATGTCCGAGCTGATGGACAGTCAGATCACCGGGTAAGGTAAGGACGATAGTTTTACGTTCGTAACGTCGAAGTGGTTCGGTCCTGCCATTTTCGTCGGGTACGCGTTCGCCTTGAGGGGTTGGGTAGGTTCCCGCACCGACCCAAAACTTGGCGTCTGTCGAGCAAACATTTTTTATTTTCATTTAAAATAAACGATAATGTAGAAAATGAATTAGTCTAGTGGAAAGAAAATGCTGAGAAATATATTTTTAAAAAAACTTCGACTCCCCAAAGGCGAAGAAAAATTGGACATTTTTTTTTTTTCGTTTTATTAATTTTGACACAATTTCAACTTTTTACATTTTTTCAAAGAAATTCATTTTTAGTTTGACAATTTAATGGTGTTCGTATGAACTCGAGGATGACTTTTGGTAAATTTTTCAAATACTCTGGTGAATGACGATCGAGAATGTTGCACGTGAGAGTCGTGGACGAAAATTTCAATGGTTGAGTTTATTATTGTGCGATAACTTACCGGGTGCTTCGCCATCGTAACTGAATCCAGGAATGAGAAGAGTCTGAGCATCAACGACGACTATGGGCTCGGAACTAACGCCATGGACTCCAGCCAATGCGGCAAGCTTCTGTGGCCTCGGATAGTCGAAGCCACGTGGTATTCTGACATCTCCGAAGTTAACCTTTCGGAGCGATTGAATTCATAAATATTAACGACCATGAAAATAAATTTTTCAAGCACTTTATTGAGGATTAACATTTCAAGTTTTTTCTTTCGCATTCTTCCGTGCTCATATGCGAAATCCAGCGGACCGACAAAATCAATTTCGCACAAAAAATAAAGAAAAATCGTAAAAAAATTATCATCGATTTTTTTGTTTGAAATTTTTTTTTAATTTCAACGTGGCAGGGAACGAAGTGCCAACTCGTGTAAAGTCGACGAGAAAGGGAAACGATATTACTTTGTGTGTGTGTATATACGGAACTCTCACTTTCTCGACAGGCATTTGCAAGTTTGCTGTGAAGGTTTGTCGCATTCGACCGGAAATCATGGGGAACAAGTGCTGCTTGTTTTTTTGCTCTTTACTACTGTCGTGCAACAAGCTGCGTGATCAGGTTCATAAATATCGTGGCGAGAGAACGATCGAGAGAGTAAAACATGGAGCGATGTGTGCCCCACTTTAGGAGACCTTGGGGAGAACGCGAGAGGTTTTATTTCTACTGTCTGATCTCATTACACGCTGTTTTTTTGTCATTCACCTTTTAGCACTACAATGCACAATGAGAGTACTTTCACAATGTATACGCACTCTCGACATTTTCATGTCACCCATATACGGAAAGGTGTAATTCCGACCGTTTATGAAGTAGTAAATTTCACGACTATGACCTGAAGTTACGTGCCAGGGAATAATAAAAAAAATTGCCTAATTTAATGTGACCAAAAAAATCATTTTTATCGTTAAGGAAATTGGATCACGAGGATACGCAGGGTTGCCGTGCTAAACCATGTTAAAAACATGAAAAAAAAACGTTAAGAATTTAATAAAATTTGGTAAATATATTCTTTAATAATATAAATGGGAATAGAAATTTTTTCAGATTTTTCGACCACGTAGTACTCGCGTAATTGAACACTGAAGTTCAACAGTACGTGCAGAAATTCGATTTAACTCTCAATTATTCGATAACCATGTGGGAAAAAAATTGTGTGTCTATACTTGATGCGAAATAATGTTGTCACCAAATTTCATGAATTTCTGATTGTTTTTAGAAAAGGATCCAGTCGAAATTTCAAGGGGCTACAGAGAACCAGGAAAAAAATATTCGCATTAATAATTTCGTACATTTAACACGTTGAGTCTTATGAGAAATGTCAGTTTCCATGTTATTTTGCAATGAATTCTTATAAATTCTTAAGAGAAATCACAGTTTTCATTGTAAAATACAATGAAATGTATGAAATCGATGGAAAATTCATGAAATTACCAATGCCAATATCTTTTTTCTGGTTCTCTGTGGCCTTTTGAAAATTTAACTGTATCTTTTTCTCATCAGAATCTACTATGGTACCAAATTTTATTAAATTCTGAACGGTAATTATAATCAGAAAAAAGATATTTGCATTGGTTATTTCATACATTTGACATTGAGTTTTATGAGAAATCTCAGTTTTCATTGTATTTCACAATGAATTCTCATCAATTATTATGAGAAATCACAGTTTTCATTGTAAAATACAATGAAATGTATGAAATCGATGTTAAATTCATGAAATTACCAATGCCAATATCTTTTTTCTGGTTCTCTGTGGCCTTTTGAAAATTTAACTGTATCTTTTTCTCATCAGAATCTACTAATGTACCAAATTTTATTAAATTCTGAACGGTAATTATAATCAGAAAAAATATATTTGCATTGGTTATTTCATACATTTGACATTGAGTCTTATAAAAATCTCAGTTTTCATTGTATTTCACAATGAATTTTTATCAATTCTTAGGAGAAATCACAGTTTCCATGGTAAAACACAATGAACTGTATGAAATCGATGGGAAATTCATGAAATTACCAATGCCAATATCTTTTTTCTGGTTCTCTGTAGCCTGTTGAAAATTTAACTGTATCTTTTTCTCATCAGAATCTACTATGGTACCAAATTTTATTAAATTCTGAACGGTAATTATAATCAGAAAAAAGATATTTGCATTGGTTATTTCATACATTTGACATTAAGTTTTATGAGAAATCTCCGTTTTCATTGTATTTCACAATGAATTTTTATCAATTCTTAGGAGAAATCACAGTTTCCATGGTAAAACACAATGAACTGTATGAAATCGATGGGAAATTCATGAATTCACCAATGCGAATATCTTTTTTCTGGTTCTCTGTAGCCTTTTGAAAATTTAACTGGATCTTTTTCTCATCAGGATCTATTACTGTACCAAATTCGATTAAATTCTGAACGGTAATTATAATCAGAAAAAATATATTTGCATTGGTTATTTTTTACATTTAACATTGAGTCTTGTGAGAAACCTCAGTTTCAAAATGAAATTGATGACAAATTCACGAAATTATCATTGGAAATATATTTTTTCTAGTTCTCTGTAGCCTCTTGAAAATTTGGCTGGATCTTTTTCTAATTATAATCTACTACTGTGCCAAATTTTATTGAATTCTGAACGGTAATTCCAAAACTGACAGTACCACCTTAAATTGGACGGAAAAGTATAAGGAACATTTATCGCGATGACTTTCATTTTGACTTGGAATATTATCGTTGAGATGCGGACATTAAAATATATTCAATTTCGTCGTTAATTGACAGGAGCTTTGAATCAAGTGGGAACGGATGTTTATACTACGTCGTTGAGAATAAAAATAATAATAAAATAACTTACAGCGAATTCGTCGCACCAAACGGAGAACCATTTGATATTGTTCAAGGTCTTGCCTTCTGGTAGAGTCAGTGTGATACCCTTCTTCCGGTATTTTCTGAGGAGGTCAGTCCTGCAAAAATATCATGGGGAATCGGTAAATCATAAATTTTTTCATCACTCTCGATTTATCGTTCTGCTAGAAAAAAATTAAAAAAACTTGTTAATTGTTTGAATAATTGATTGGCGTTAATCATCGTGTCAACTTACGTTCCACGCTCGTCACGAACTTGAAAACCATTGCCGTTCGGGGTCTTGGAGGTCCCGGCGTAGAAATAAGCCGCTAAAATGAAACACTCGGTTACTTTTCCAAAGAATCATGTCCCGTTCATTATTTTTGACAGTTTAGCCGTGGCTTGGCCGACCGGATTAACAACCTGAATACCCGACCCCATGAATCATCAAAGTCGTAATATTTTTATGGGACTTTGGAATATTTAAAAATCGGAGAACTTTTTTTTTTCATTTCAATTTTTTTTTACATATTTATCGGAACGGAAAAACGTGGACAGTCGACATATTTGTTTTTCAGCAGTAAAAATAAAAACAACTTTTCAAAGAAACTTTTCCGCTTGCCAAAGATCGAAATGAATCTTCCGCGATGTCTCGAAACTGAAATTGGTGACGAATCGTCGTAATGACTCCACGTCGTCATGCTCGATAGTCTGCACTGAGACTAATCGTTGGTTCTAAGCAACTAAACGATGTCGATGAATTTAACAGCATTAAGCAGGCTTTTTTTCTTTCGCTGTATTTAGACGCGGATTGCAAGTTATAACGGCCATAAAGGTTTGGAATAACAAAAAGATTGGCGAGCGATTGGTCGCGACGTCGTTGCCGCTCTTTTGGGAAAGCCTGAGAAAAGAAATTGCCCGGACGACCGGTGTTATGTGCATCGGGGTCGCGGGAAAGTATATCCATGGATAGTTGCCCGTGCACTTTACGATGCAGTGGATTGCGGTGCATGGTCAGACGGTGTGCAAGTGCTTGTGTATATTTATACGCGCGTATCGTAATGCAACATCTCTCGACGCTCTTTTTAATTCAGATGAGGAAAGGGAAACGCGAGAGAATTGCAAATGTCTCAGCAGTAATGAAAGTCTCTGTAGTTTCGAATTATTTTTTTTAAACGAGCATCGAACATGTGCCTTTGATTAATCACACTTCCGAACGTCCGTCCCGAACTGTTGGACGTTTTGGCTCTTAGAATTAAAATGGCATCCGATTAATTGATGCAAAATTGTATGCAAAATTTTTTATCGATAAAATTCCTTTAAATTAGCATCAAACAAAGAGAATCGACATGTCCAACCGCTCGTATTTATAAAAATCACTATTTTCAGTAACTTCTCATGAGAGCGTGTGTTAAAAGTTGCAATTTTCAACATTTAATATTTCGATTTCTAAACGGTGAAGCCTCTTGAAACTTTGCATAAACTTTTACGTAACATTGAAGAAGCTTTATTTAATTTTTCAAAAAAATCGGTCGTACAATTTTTTCGAAATTTTGTTTATTATATAAAAAATACAGATTACCTCGAAAAATCTTGGATTTAGAGTATGTTGTTCTTTGGTCAATTTGTAACAACTTTTTTTTAATGAACTTGGGCTCGCAAAATAAAAATCGCAATTTTCAGTAATTTCTCATGAGAGCGTGTGTTAAAAGTTGCAATTTTCAACATTAAATATTTCCATTTCTAAATGGTAGAGCCTCTTGAAACTTTGCATAAACTTTTACGTAACATTGAAGAAGCTTTATTTAATTTTTCAAAAAAATCGGTCGTACAATGTTTTCGAAATTTTGTTTATTATATAAAAAATACAGATTACCTCGAAAAATCTTGGATTTAGAGTATGTTGTTCTTTTTAGAGTATGTTGTTCTTTGGTCAATTTGTAACAACTTTTTTTTAATGAACTTGGGCTCGCAAAATAAAAATCGTAATTTTCAGTAATTTCTCATAAGAGCGTGTGTTAAAAGTTGCAATTTTCAACATTAAATATTTCGATTTCTAAACGGTGAAGCCTCTTGAAACTTTGCAAACACTTTTCCGTTACATCGAAGAAGCTTTATTTAATTTTTCAAAAAAATCGATCGTCAAATTTCTTCGGAATTTTGTTTATTAAATAACAAATACAGATTACATCGGAAAATCTTGGATTTAGAGTATTTTGTCGTTCAGTTAATTTTTAACAACTTTTTTTAATCAACTTAGGCTCGCGCAACATTTTGTATGTGAAAAAAAGTGAAAAGAAAAATTTAGACTCGACCGTCGCCATACAACATCCGTTTCGATTATTTTGTTAACAATTTAAAAAACACTCAAATTTCTGTCACTAGTTTTCGTTTATTTTTTTTCGATATTCAGTCGCGTTTTTACGTTCGCTCTCCCGAGACCTTTGTCGTGATACTTTTGCTCGATAATTCGTTATTAGATGACGAATTAAAACTCACCAGGTGCCTCGCCATCGTACGTGAAGTCTTTGATGTACAATGTTCTTCCGTCTACTGCGTAAACCTCACCACTAACGCCATGATGCAATTCGCTCAATTTTCCAATGAGTTTGCCATAATAAGCGGCGCTGCATGCCTCTGTAATCAAAAGCATTGTTGGATTATAGTTCCAGCATGTGGTACAAATGATGCAAACGGAATTTAGTGTTCCAATATAATCGGCGTATGAATTATTCGCTTTGTGCGATGTCAAGGACATTTTCTCAAATGCTCGCGTCAATCGATATTTTCATTCAATCGGTACAATATCGTTAAGCACAGAAATTCATAAAGCACCGACCGATGGGCGACGATTTTAAGCAAACGTATAATGAGTAGCTCGAGAGGAAATATAATCGAGGAACAAAATCATAGTTTTTCCATAAATCGCCACGAAAAAATATTATCGTAATACTTTTCACATCCAGTTCGGTTCGATGGCTTTTGTGTGGCCAACGCACTGGAAATAAAATTTTGTTAAGAATGGTCGATATTTTGTTGAACACGGCCAACTAAATATTTTTCGATAATTTCAAAATTTTCGTTATTTTGGCAGAATATTTGCTTTCTAATGGAATTGTCAGCAAAATTTACGATTGGAACGACAAAAGATTGCTTCCGAAGAGATTTTGTAGAATATTTATTGCTGCGATGACACAATTTTTGGAATTATTAAAAAAAACGTTTAGTCGAACGTATCGAACAAAATATCGATCTTTTCCAACAAAATTTTGTTTTCAGAGATTTTTGCGCGAGAGATTTATTTGCATCGAGATTAAATCGATTGTAAAAATCCTACTCTCCTGTAGATTTGCGTTATCCCATAAAGTCGATAAGTCCTTGATCACGAGTGAGCACACGGATCCATGTAATACGAATATGGATGACCAGCAGCTGTGTTCTCGTTATGCAAGTAAGATATATATATTTTAGTACTAATTTGCTTTCGCAAGCGGATCATCTCGCGTGGGTAAGAGACACGTAACGGTCTTGGATTATTTGCCCAAGCTCATTAAACACTGACATTATATTATTTATACGAATGTATACCTGCGAATAGATCTTGTTGGAGCTTTGTACATAGAAATCCATCGGCGTAATAAGCAGCTACGGGATTGATAAGTTTTCGCAGTAAGACAAAAGTGACGTATGTTATGTTGGCAAGAGAAGCGTCGAGATTTACTCTTATAACGAGATCGTCTTGAATCTCGTGAATATAGAATAAGACTATGTGGAGGAGAAAAAAAAAGGCATTCACTCGCGTCCTCGAAAGTCTGCGGTGACGAATGGTCAATGGAGATTTACCATCGCAAGATTGGCACGCCGTTCAGCAACGCAGGCTTGGACAGTGGTCATCAGTGCTTCGTTACACTCATCCATACATATGAGATACATGCATGCTGCTGCTGTTTGTGTAGATAGGCAGGCACAAAAGAAGCTTAAGTCACAGAGAACGCATAGACGATTACGAGTACCTCGGGGACAAGAGATCCGCGCTGCTGCTTTTCTTCAGTCTAGTTAGAATCTATCGATGCAACGCGATAATCGCTACGTATACCGGAGCGCATGCACGCACGTGATTGTATTTACCCTGAGATCGAACTCCATGTAAGGGATCAGCAGGAGAGGACAAGGATGGAGAGGATGTACGAATGAAGGAGAAGGAGCACGAGATGAGCGTTTACAACGGAAAAATTGCCTCACCGCGTTCTAACGGTAGAAGCTTTCTGCATTTTCACCATCTACATCAATCCTTTGAACGCGTCCTTCCTCCAGCCCGCGTTAACATATGCAAAACCTTCCGTTCGAACAACTTATACTCCTCGTTTTCCATATTGATTTTTCTCTCCGCATTTGGGTCATTAAGGCGACGACTGCCGTGTAGACTTTAACGCCTCATATCGTCGTTGACTGGTTTGTCGATTTTTTAAGGACTTTGTATGCTAAATTTTCTATCGATAGATTTCATTCAAATTGAACCATCGTCTCATCATCTCACCATCGAGAAGTCGAGATATTTATTTATAAAAATTAGTATTTTCAGCAGTTTCTCATAAGAGCGTGTGTTAAAAGTTGCAATTTTCAACATTTAATATTTCTAATTCTAAATGGTGAAGCCTCTTAAAACTTTGCATACACTTTTCAGTAACATCGAAGAACCTGCGCGCTTGAGCTGCGTTTCAAGTTTAATTGCTTTTCATTATCCAAGAGACCCTGATACCAATTACCAATGAAAATTCAACAATTCGCATTAACTCCTTCATTTCATTTCGCGAATTGCAAATTGTTGAAAAAAAAACGAGAATCTAGAAATTTCCTTTGGTGGCTTGTGGTCAAATTTCAACGAAATCTCAATAGTTTTCTTCTGTTTCTTTTTACTTTTCCATTGACTGGATTAAGGTCGAATATACATCGCAAGATGTCCACGCGTCGAGCAGACTCTAAATCAAATATCCAATTTAAAACCAGACCAAAAATAATCACTATGAACTAAATTTTTATCAACCCACCAGAATGTGACCAATTCAGCAGTTATTAAGGACGTTGTATACAACATTTTCTATCCATAGACTTTCTTCAAATTTGCACCACACAAAGAGAATCGGGATGTCCGATAGCTCGCGCAATTTCAAGAGGTTTCACCATCGAGAAGTCGAGATATTTATTTATAAAAATTACTATTTTCAGCAGTTTCTCATAAGAGCGTGTGTTGCAAGTTGCAATTTTCAACATTAAATATTTCGATTTCTAAATGGTGAAGCCTCTTAAAACTTTGCATACACTTTTATGTAACATCGAAGAAGCTTTATTCAGTTTTCCAAAAAAATCGCTCGTAAAATTTTTTCGAAATTTTGTTTATTAAATAACAAGTACAGATTACCTCGGACAATTTTGGATTCAGAGTATGTCGTTCTTTAGTCAATTTGTAACAACTTTTTCTAATGAACTTGGGCTCGCAAACTATTTTGTCCGTAAGAAAAATTGAAAAGGAAAATTTATATTTGACCGTCGCCATACAACGTCCTTGAGCATCATTTTCAGGTGCAATTGCATGGAAAATTCCAGTTCATCGTTCCGAACATTGTTACAAAGTAAAATCTATACTTTTCCCATTAAAACTTTGCGACTCATGAGCGAGAGACATTGGAAAGTGGTTCGGAGTGATGGAACGAATCACGAAATTGAAGCTCCTTTCTGATTCGATTATAAAGGAAAAATAATGAAATTCAATCAATAGACAAAATTTTAAATGAATTTATTAATTTGTCGTTAATTAGTGCGGTACGTGGCAACTATATCACCAACTACGTTCTTCCGTTTCTCTATCGAAACGTTCCACGATCTTGTATGATGCTCGTGAATACATATATATATCGTGTTATGTATAATGCAGAAGGCAATTGGATGCTCTCGTGGCATGTAGAGCAAAGCCGGGCATCACGATATACCGCGGAATGTTGGATAGTGATTCCTCGTTAGATCCTAGCCCAAGGAGGGAATACAGCAATTCCAGAGGACCCACCATCTCCAACTCTCTCTCATTGTAGACCGCCAAGATGGAGGCGATCGTCTTGAGGCGAACTCGAGTCTCTAAACTTGTATACACTGACCGAATATATCTGTATCGGTGTCTCAAACATTCTCCAGTCATTTATAAAGATATATACTGTTTCTGTAGATACAGAGAGGACCGAGATTTCATCCTCTCAATGTTAATATTGTACGAACACCGTTACTCGTGTTTCTTTCCACAGAATCGATTGTAAACGTCAACCACCGGGCCCGCCCGCTTAACCGAACGCATTGCACCGCGCGAGAGCGCAGTTTCGCGTCCGTCCACTACGGGATTACTCTACTTACCTATTACAGCGCGGCTAAGATCGCGCGTAACTGGGCGCTCGTGTAATCGGCTTAACGAGGGCCGGAGCGAGAGAGACGAATTTTAAGGCGTTACACACACGAATCTGACGTTTCAGTCAAACTTGTGCTTGCTCTGTGATCTTGAGGCTCGGGATTCTCGAATTTCTGGTTGATGAATATTCCAGGATCTAACGATGCTTTTTGGAATGATTTTTTTTTTTTTTATTCACCAGCATTTACAGTTTTCGTTTCCGTAATATAACGAGCTGTCACTAAATTTTGAGGGTTGTCCGGAGGTCACGGATTTCATTATGACGTTGCAACGTAAAACGCATACTTTTTAAACGCTACCATGACCAAAGTCAACCCTCGAACGGGGTAACCCTTTTTTTTACCTATTCCGTTAGCCTGGGGTCATAAATGAACCCAATTTTGAAAAATTCATATCTCCGGTAAAATTTAACGAAAAAAGTTCAACTTGGGCTCATTCTTTTCGTTTTTTCATGCAGGATCACGTAAGCCTGGGGCGATTGTCCTTGAAGTTGAAAAATTCGTCAAAAATACGGTAAAGCGATAAAAAACGGGAGAACGGAGGGAGCGCGGGATTTAAAGTCACTCGCGGGGTCGTTTTTGACCCCGGGTTACCGTTCTAGGGTCAATTCACCATCATCGCGTATAAAATTCTGTTCCTCGTTGCCTTGATGGAAATTATCATCGATCCCATGAAGTCTGTTTCCCGTTCACGCTCGCATTTACGATCGCGGGTGACGCGGGAGGAAAAATTATGAAAGTTGAATAAATTCACCGTTTCCCAAGGAGTTTCCCATAAAACGTATCGGTTCCCGTAACTCGGTCACTTTGTTCTGTAAATATATGTATATACATGGGAAAGGTGGGAGACAAAAGATAAGAGCCTTCTCGTTAGGAGAATGATCGATACGAATTGTATATTTACGGATCTTTCTGTTTATATCGTACACATTTGTAGTCAAGAACTGGAATGCGCGAGCGACGAATTCGTTAACTATGTTGACTAAAGTGTCAAGTGAATCGTTCGATGGATCCCTACGGTTCATATCCGTCGGTCGTATTTACACAAAAACAAAAAAAAACAGGGCCCTTGTTAGACACGTCGTGCATGTGAGGAGCCGGACTAACGAATCTACAAGCCCCATAAACTGACAAAGATCGCTGAGCGAAATAATTCGAGTCGTAGTTCGTCATCGCTCGTCCAGCCTGTTTTTTTAATGGTTCAACTTTTCTTGTAAACCCTTTTCTAGGATTTTCCATACCGATTGGTCAAACGAGTACGAGTTCGAGCAAAATAGAGAGTTTTTTAACTTTGGCTGTAGAAATTTTCGTGCAACATTTTTCTCCGCAATTTACTTTTTCAAACTCACGACAAATTCGAATATTTATGGAAAACTTTTTTGTACGGACAGTGGAAAAAATGAGAGGGAGCCACGATTTATTTTTTCGCTCAAAAGGATTTTTAACGACGTCGAATCGTTATACATCGAGATTCATAGATCTAAATGTTTATGGAATAACTTGAACAACTCGAAACAGAGACTGGCAGCCAAGGCGGACTGAATATCGCTTTTACAGAGTGACGCTCGTTATATTTGGGGGAATCTTTAGTTTGCAAGCAATGAGGATCTCCATTCCATCTTGTTTGACCGGGTTCCAAGAGTTAAATTGTAGGGGACCGAGAGTTTCTATGCCTGAGAGACGAAATTTCGTAATATCGATTTTTCTGGGAGACTCTCATTATAATAATTATCTCCGACGAGGAAACCAGTCGTACACTTCGCGGAAGAGTTCTTTCGCGAGACGTAACAATATCTCCATATTATATGAATATAGATGTTCGCTGATCGAGCGTAGATGAGCACGAAAACGGAAACAGTATAATAAGGGACCGAGACTACCTGATTTCCGCATTGAAACTTGCGTTTCTCTGTCTGCGTCTCTCTCACTCCCTCGTCCCTTAGCTCTCTTCGTGTATATTACGAGAGCACCATTTTCTCGATGAGTTCTCGAGGGAGACTTATTATTTATCTGCCTCGCTGAATTTTTCTCCATTTTTCGAAAATTCATTTTCTCAGCATCAGCTCGACGATACTCTCGGAATCTTGATCAACATTTCCTTGTAATTAACACCGCGAAAGGAATGCGCGGCCTCCATGCTTTTTACATTGTTGCAGAATTTTTTACTTTTCCTACACACGTCGAACGATTCCTCACAGATCTTTCGATCCGCTCATTCTATAACGCGAGATCCATCAAAAAGCACTTTCATCGCTGATGTCTAGCGCCTGTGTCATCAGCAGCAGAATTACGCGCGCGGCCTCGTAACGACCGCGATGTTATCTGCTTATTTCTCACTGTCAGACATCACATTCCGAGGGACTATGTCATTCTCGGATCGCAGAAAAGCGCACGTGCGTGCCGGGTCGCGTGTCGTTGCACTCACGTGTGTTGTGCTTCTGTTTTTTTTTTTTTTTTTTTTTTTTTTTTTTTTTNNTTTTTTTTTTTTTTTTCATTCTCGAATATTGCACGGAGCCATTGTCATGGATGCACTATCGCATGTGATGCCGTGCGGCATTAATATTATTTGCTCAGTCTATTTATTCAGTCTAAAATTAATTTTCAGTGCAATTTTCATGTGCGAACACCGAATTACGAAAAATTAGGCCAATAAATAATGAGAAAAAAAATAAAATAAAATAAAAACGAAGAGAAAAGATTTTAGACATGAGAAACTTTCTCCGTTACATTTTTTGAGAACGCGGACCAAAGGATGTTGAGTCTAGACCGAAAAGAATGATCTGCCGCAATTTCACCATCAAATGTTGATAAAAAAATATTCTGGCTACGTAAGAAAATTAATTACTCGCAAAAGTTTTGGCTATTTTCGAAAATTGTTAAAAATATTAACGGTCAATGAATAATGAGAAAAAAAAATAAATAAAAAATAACGAAGAGAAAAGATTTTGGACATGAGAAACTTTCTCCGTTACATTTTTTGAGAACGCGGATCAAAGGATGTTGAGTCTAAACCGGAAAGAATGATCTGCCGCAATTTCACGATCATATGTTCGTAAAAAAATATTCTGGCTACATAAGAAAATTAATTACTCGCAAAAGTTTTGGCTATTTTCGAAAATTGTTAAAAATATTAACGGTCAATAAATAATGAGAAAAAATAAATAAATAAAAAATAACGAAGAGAAAAGATTTTGGACATGAGAAACTTTCTCCGTTACATTTTTTGCGAACGCGGATCAAAGGATGTTGAGTCTAAACCGGAAAGAATGATCTGCCGCAATTTCACGATCATATGTTCGTAAAAAAATATTCTGGCTACGTAAGAAAATTAATTACTCGCAAAAGTTTTGACTATTTTTTGAAAATTGTTAAAAATATTAACGAACATACGTGAAGAATTTTTTTAAATAGAAAGAATGAACATCATTAACTCTCCTGAGAATAATTATTCTAATTACAAATAAAAAATTGTCCCGTCTTTAGAAAAACTTGGATAATCTTTTTTTTCTTCGTCCTGCTTATCGATGGAATAAAAGTTGTAACAACAGTACGTGCACGCCACGTCTATGCAGCATATGTGTAAAGCATGTATTCGAGCTGCAGGAAGTTTAGTTTCATGGAACAGCGAGATGCAAATGATCACGTAACGTTTTCGATTCTCCTTGCGTCCTCGTCGTCGTCAGCATTTAGCGAAGTAACACGTACCCGCAGATATTGTGTATGAATATTTGTGTGCATGGATATATATATATATATATAAATACAGTGTAGGCTCCACAGTTGGGAGGGAGTGAAGAGAAGGGATATAAATTTCACTGCCTGTTATGCCGGCTTTGCTGACACTCGCCCGGGAACTTTCATATTTTGCGTTTATTCTCTCGAAATGGCGAATTTTCATTTTTCTCCAACACCTTTTCCACCGAGTGGCACGTTTCGATTTTTCCCTTTTCCCGAAATTTCGTGTAGCATCTTTATCGGTTCGAAAAGAAATTTGTGTCCGTGTGAAAAATAGATTGATCCAATTATATCGAGGATGTCGCGATCTTTCATTTTGCTTACACGTTACATTTCTACAGAATTTTCTACAGCAAGAATTTCTGCTTCCCTCTGATTTATCGCTTGATATCTCGCGCAGAGTGATTTTTATTTTTAAAATCAGAATCGCATTTCCGGGAAGGTTTCGTTTCGACGAACGATTCGTTATGGTAGTTCTGTCGGTTTTAGAAATACCGTTCAGAATTTCAGTAAATTTGGTACAGCAGTAGATTATGATGAGAAAAAAATTCAATCAAATTTTCAAGAGGCTACAGAGAACTAGAAAAAATATATTTGCAATCATAATTTCGTGAATTTGTCTTCAATTTCATTTTGAAACTGAGATTTCTCACAAGACCCAATGTTAAATGTAAAAAATAACCAATTCAAATATCTTTTTTCTGATTATAATTACCGTTCAGAATTTAATTAAATTTGGTACAGTAGTAGATCCTGATGAGAAAAAGATACAGTTAAATTTTCAAAAGGCGACAGAGAACCAGAAAAAAGATATTGGCATTGGTAATTTCATGAATTTTCCATCGATTTCATACATTTCATTGTGTTTTACTATGAAAACTGTGATTTCTCCTAAGAATTGATAAAAATTCATTGTGAAATACAATGAAGACTGAGATTTCTCATAAAACCCAATGTCAAATGTATGAAATAACCAATGCAAATATATTTTTTCTGATTATAATTACCGTTCAGAATTTAATAAAATTTGGTACATTAGTAGATTCTGATGAGAAAAAGATACAGTCAAATTTTCAAGAGGCTACAGAGAACCAGAAACAAGATATTGGCATTGGTAATTTCATGAATTTTCCATCGATTCCATACATTTCATTGTATTTTACAATGAAAACTATGATTTTTCCTAATAGTTGATAAAAATTCATTGTGAAATACAATGAAGACTGAGATTTCTCATAAAACCCCATGTCAAATGTATGAAATAACCAATGCAAATATATTTTTTCTGATTATAATTACCGTTCAGAATTTAATAAAATTTGGTACATTAGTAGATTCTGATGAGAAAAAGATACAGTTAAATTTTCAAAAGGCTACAGAGAACCAGAAAAAAGATATTGGCATTGGTAATTTCATGAATTTTCCATCGATTTCATACATTTCATTGTATTTTACAATGAAAACTGTGATTTCTCCTAAGAATTGATAAAAATTCATTGCAAAATACAATGAAAACTGACATTTCTCATAAGAATCAACGTCAAATGTAAAAAATAACCAATGCAAATATTTCTGCCTCTCTGTAGCCTCTTGAAAATTGGACTGGATCCTTTTCTAATCACGATCCACTACTACACCAAATTTGATAAACCTCTGAACACTGATTCCAAAACCGCCAGTACATACTACCTTGACATAGAAATCATTGAAAATTTCGAGGAGATATACTAATCGCTCAAACAGATCTGCTGTCAAAGTATATTTTCGAGCATCACAAAAGCTCAAGGTCTTATGATTCATGATAGCAGAGGCAGCTCGGCTTTTACAGCTAAATCGCTTAGCGTGAGTCTGCTAAATATAGCTATCCCTCTCAATGCCAATTCAAACCCAATAAATTGCAGTGCACTCTCCATTATATCAACGTGCTTCGGGAGAGAAATACGTGTATATACGTATATATATGCGAAGAGATATAATGAAGTGCTCGTATAAAAGATCAGCGGAAAGAGAGATTCGCCGAGGGAGATCTGAAAACGTAAGCGACACGATGTCAATGACCTCGTGACATTTTCAGACATTTATTATTCATATACGTGCATTTTCCAATATAAATATATATGCACACACACACACACACAAAAACACACACACACACACACACACACACACACAAATATAAAAATATATATATGTATATTAAGCATTCGCAGTGAGCAGCCACGGAGGAGAAAGCAAAGAGGCGGTGGCGGGTTTCGTGTAATTGGCCTCGTGTCGCAATAGTATTCCGACGATAGCCGCGCACCAAGTTGAGACGGTCTTCTTGAGTCTTGTACATTTTTATATACGGGCGAAGAGCGCTGTACGAGTCTGTATCGATACTTATATTTTCCTTCGAATTATTTTCCATACGCCAGGGGACTTTCGATTGAGAATTGTTCGACGCCCCGATAAATTATCGACTCGATGAAAGTTTTTTCCTAAGCTATGCGGTCATCGCGTCTCCAGAAGCTGGGACGTAGTTTCTTGCTTCGAACCTTTAGCAAATATGATTTGTTTCCAATTCCGAAGCTGCTTATTTTTTTTAATTAAATTTTTTTTTTTATTCGCATTATTTTATTTTTTTTAATTAATTTTCGATCGAGTTGGATCGTTCGGAAAAATCCGATTGCGTAACCCGGTTGTATCGATTTTATGAATAAAAAATTTGTGGATTTTTTTTTGTTTTTTTTGTTTGTGAGAGCAAAGTAAGATTTTGAAAATTTATTTATTTGGTAATTTTCGTTGCTGGATTGTTGTAATTAATGCAGTCGACTTTGGATAATGTTCTTTGTACCAATTCTCTGGCCAATTCGACAAGCTAATTAATTTTTTCTCCTTATCGCGGAATTAATAATCAGTGTGAATTTGAGTGATTTTTTTTTTTCGAGACTGCGCACATTTCGTAGCAGGAAAGTTTTTTGAATGGAATTTTAACTTTTATGGCATTGGAATTTTTTATCTGCAGATATTTTGTTAATCCACTAGATCGTCAACGCGTTTACCTTGACTAGCGTGATAACAGAATATTCAGAATGTGTCGAGAGCAGGACGAACCGTTATCGCAGAGTTACGAATTTTTAGTCTGTCACCCGAATTCCATAAACTATTATTTTTTGTCCTCAGGAATCGTCGACGTCATGTTGTCACAGGGACCAATGGAAATCGAAGAGAAAAAAGGTTTGCACGTGATATTTTCCGTGGAGCACGCTCCTCGAATGTTTCAAACAACTGAACAGAAGGTCAAGTATTTTCATTCAAGAATAACGTAGAAAAAAATAATCAAGAACTTGGCTCATTAAAATTTCATTCGTTTTCATATTTTTCACCAGCCGAGATCTCGACTTCTCAAAAGCATCCAATTAAACTGACAAGAATATATGTGTCTGCGATTTTCACGATATTTTGACCGAGCCCAGAGGCTGCAAATTACAAATTCAAATCTGGCTTTCTTTCTCACATTTCTACTGTCTTAATGAAATAAATAATTGACAACATGATTGAATACAAGAGCTGCGAAGAAAGTTTATTCAAAATTCATTTGATAAATCGTCTGCTGTTGAATTTTTTTCAATCTCATGTGTGATCCTCGATTATATTTGACCTTTCGACGTCTTGTCAGAGACTTTTAAATGCCAATTTAAAAAAGTTCATCATACGTCAAGAGTAGTGAGTCAAAAAAACCATGAGCTCTATAGAGAGGCTGAGAAGTTATTGTCGATCGAAAAAAAAGGAAAAGAATGAATGAAACTCATTTGCATTTATCATTTATTTTCAATGACGAGCGATGACAATCTCTTTCTGCTAGTTCAATGTATTGCTCCTTTCTGTTTGTACATTCATGCTTTCAGGCTCGTTTCCTCGAGTACACTCGAATACAAAATCTTGTGAGCATCCTGATGAATTTATGGTCCACTGAACTATTTTCGAATAAAACCAAAATTTTCGTATTTTTTTTTTTGGGTCTGGAAAAATAAAATTCCTACGGTTGAAAATGATGGAAATTTTGTTAATAACTTGACCGAATTTCCAGCGAAAGTAAAATTCGAATTATGAAAAGTAATTAATGGGGAATTTTATGGGGAATGACAAAAAATATGTATGAGGCACGTATCAAAGGCAGAAGGGAAAGTAGTCGAGAAACCGTCACGTCTATCACTCATTCAGCATTAACACCCGCGACGACTGACAGCCGGATAAACGGGATTTATCCGTTTCACTGCGGATGCCCGCAAAAAAATTGAATTTTTCTCAAACATCATTTATGTATTTCTTTTACGTGTTTTTTTTTTTCTCTAGCCCATGGAATTAAACGCGAGCGAGATTGAACACGGAATTAAAAGAGATTACACATAGTGGGTGCTCGGGCTGCATGCTTGTGCTGCGCATGAAAGTGTGCAGGGAAACTCGCGTTTGCCTATAAGAAGCTGCTCCTTCATCGAGAGATTCTAATATTATGATTCGCATCCAGAGTCCCGCGCTCACTCGTATCAAACAGAGCGTTAAAAGCGATACACAAATGAAAATTGCAAAGAAGCATCGGGCTCGGAACGCTTTAACCAAAACGCCTCGATTCTCACCACTTTTTTCTTCCATTCGTTTTATTTTTTCGTTATTTTCAAGCGAGTACTTTTTTTCATTAATTTTCCATCGACTTGAAAATTGTACAAATTTTTGAAATGGTAGATTTTTCGCTCGGGAAATTCTCTTTAAAAAAAGGTTGCATTTTACACGAAATTTTGGAAAAAAAAATGGAACGTGTCAGTGACTCGTATTCCAACATTTCAATTTCGACATTATCGATTTTTTTTTTCCGAAAATAATTTGTTTACTCATTCTGCCTAAAAGTTTGGTCGATGAAATTTCTCCAATCACGATGTTCTATCGACTGGAAAAAAGGAATTCACTTGTCGAAGAATCCCAGGATTTCTGACTGCTCAGTCTTTTTTTTTTCTCAACAAGTCGAACAACGTTAACGCCGAGCTGCTTTTTTAGGACATGAACGTAATACCGTCGCAAAGATTTGTTCACGGTGGCTAACCGAATACAAATTAGGGCAAAATAAAAGAGGAAGTTATTAAAACTTCCGATTTAAATTTAATGTCAAGTTTGGATGGAGTGAAATTTCTATAAACTTGCTCGTTAAATACAACAAATTATAATTTTGTGTCCCAATCCTCGTAGACAAACAGCTATTTTTTCCACGTCCTTCCTTATACTCCAGGAATTCAGAAAATTCGAAATTTTGACAGCAAATGAAAATTTCTTACATAAAAAATGGTTTGCGAGCCCAAGTTCATTAGAAAAAGTTGTTACAAATTGACTAAAGAACAACATACTCTGAATCCAAAATTTTCCGAGGTAATCTGTACTTGTTATTTAATAAACAAAATTTTGAAAAAATTTTACGAGCGATTTTTTTGGAAAACTGAATAAAGCTTCTTCGATGTTACATAAAAGTGTATGCAAAGTTTTAAGAAGCTTCACCATTTAGAAATCGAAATATTAAATGTTGAAAATTGCAACTTTTAACACACGCTCTTATGAGAAACCGCTGGAAATAGTCATTTTCATAAATAAATATCTCGACTTCTCGATGGTGAAACCTCTTGAAATTGCGCGAGCTATCGGACATCCCGATTCTCTTTGTGTGGTGCAAATTTGAAGGAAGTCTATGGATAGAAAATGTTGCATACAACGTCCTTAATAACTGCTGAATTGGTCACATTCCGGTGGGTTGATAAAAATTGAGTTCACAGTGATTATTTTTGGTCTGGTTTTAAATTCAATATTTGATTTAGAGTCTGCTCGACGCGTGGACATCTTGCGATGTATATTCGACCTTAATCCAGTCTATGGAAAAGTAAAAAGAAACAGAAGAAAACTATTGAGATTTCGTTGAAATTTGACCACAAGCCACCAAAGGAAATGTCTAGATTCTCGTTTTTTTTCAACAATTTGCAATTCGCGAAATAAAATGAAGGAATTAATGGGAATTGTTGAATTTTCATTGGTAATTGGTATCAGGGTCTCTTGGATAATGAAAAGCAATTAAACTTGAAACGCAGCTTTGCGGGCATGCAGCAAGAGCTCTCAACCACTTTTCCCAACTGTCGAAACAATAATGGCAAGAACTCTTTGTGGTAAATTGAAATTGATAGAATTACGAGCACTTTGGCATCTTCCAGATTACTCTCTGAATCGTCAAAGGATCGCACGAAAATTTGTCCTCAAGAAAAGTACAGCAAAAAAAAAAGAAAAAAAAAAAAAAAAAAAAAAAAAAACAATTGGTCCTCGTATTTCGCTAAATTCGTGCACGCGCTATAAATCGATCCCACATTTCTGCTTCGCTTATTTAGCGAATGGAAAACAACGTCGTGGAATCTTTCGTCTGGAAAAATACAGCAGATGATCGTTTTGCTGTCTAGACCAAGTACGCATGCCCTTGGTACCAATGTAGCGAGAGGAATTTGCACAGAAAGCACATGGAAAAAGACACGAAAATAAATGGTCGAGTTTTTCGTGAGAACGACCTTTGCGACGAGTACAAAAATTCAACCAAACTCGTGATATATTTTTTTTTCAGTGAAAAGACGATTTAGCATTCGTTGTTGAGAACCTCGTGAATAATATTATAGTTTTTATTCCGTGTTTATGGCGTGGAATAAAAAAGCGATTAAATCGTTGATGAAAAACAACTCGTACAAGTTGGCAACAAAATCAAGCACTTGGTCCGACATATTCGCATAGAAAAAGATTTCGTTCGCACAGTAAACACGATTTTTCCTCATTCTTGTTACGTCTAGCAACACTCGCATCTTTTTATTTACGTGGCACAAAATTAGAAGCGCGTGTCTACAAACTGTCGCGTGTTTGACAAACACTTGTCCGCACAGACTTGCCCGGTTCACGATTTACACCACACACCATAGAAATGTGAATATATGGAAAAAAAAATGCATCTCCCAATCCATGAATCTCTCGGTTAAGCCTCGAGCCAATTAATATCAAATTAACAGACAGCCGAATAATTCGAAAGTCTGTTGAAAAAATTCACTCCCTCATGTTACGATTTTTTACGGAAATTTTGCTGGATAATTGAAAAAAATGAAAAAGCCAATTTCTCAAGTAGCAAGACTTACGTGAGGCCAATAAGATAAACACTGCAGTAGCGACTAGACGTGAAGTGGACGAGACGAATAAGCACCGTGCTAAGGGTGCCGATAGAGATGATCGCGTCATGGCGTCTTCGTGGTTACTGTCTTCGAAAGTGTCCGAGAACGATCCAGCTAGCTTTTGTGCCTCGGAGCCAGCAAATATCCCACTACTCGAATGTATCAGGAAAGGAAGGTAAGGCAAGGCAAAAGTCCGGGCCGAGAGTTGTGGCCTCAAAGAGGTAAATACACGAGTAACAGAATGAGGGAACCACAGAGTTGTTTTCTTACCATTTACCTTGCTTCATCTCACGCGCCCATATCGCGTTTCATTTCTTCTTCTTTCAACTCTTTGCCCCCCTGTCATTGTGCTTTGGTCTCACTCGTTCGCGTGGCAAACGTCTGTTTCTTTTTTTTCTCTTTTAAATATTCTTTCTTTATTGCCAGAAATTTCATACACTCTCGTCCATCCGAGCGGAGAGATTGCCTCGCGAATCTCATCAGAGTGAAGAAAATCGGTGACCGTAGAGAAAATAAAGATTGAGAAAGAGTGGGCGGGGAAGACGAATCTTTGGGTTAAGGTTATGTGGCAGAATTTCCTGCCAATTATGTCGAAGAAGAGAAGCGGCGCTCGAGTCTCGAGATAATAATATTCAACCGGTAGTGGTGCGTGTTAAATGTCTGAATGGAAACAAATTTGTTTTTTATTTGTTGAGGCTTAATTGGGTCAAACGACTTTTTTTTTTTCGAAATTCTCATCAATGTGCATTCATTTTTTGCCATCGCACTGTTCGTGCTTGTGGATTCAAACAGGGTTTTACCTCCCAAGTAGATTCAACAGGAATTCCTTACAAACGGATTTACGGTTTTTTTTGCTTCCTCATGGAGGAAGCTGTGACGGTGAATTTTTTTTTTTTTTACAGTTTCCAATGCCAATGTGCTTGCAGTGTCCCAAAACATCGAAAAATCATGTCTAGAAAAAATGTGCGGATGTGTGTGTGTGTATGTTCTGGCACTGCAAAATTCAAACGTTCATAACTCGAGAACGGTTCGAGCTACAGGGCTCCCGTTCTGCACAGATTTTAATGTATACGAGCTCTCCATTCTCTGAGAATTTTGTCGGAATTGCTAGAAACGTACGATTTCTACGGCATTTAGAAATTTTCAAAAAAAGGCTCCCGACGCTCTAACTTTCGCAAATTTTAAGATTCATGACTAATTATTTTTTTATGAATAGAGTATCTTAATAGGAAGGTTGATACCAAATTTGGAAATAATCGGTTGGGCGGTTTAGATTTTATAGATTTTCGAATTTTACGAAAATCTGATTTTTTCGAAAAATCGTCTAACCGCTTCAATTTTCCCAAATTTTCCAAGACATCGTGTACGAGTCCGAACTTCCTCTTTACTTTCTAGAAAACTTGTCGGAATTATATAATTTGGTGGCAAATTCAAAAAACGCTGCAAATTTAAATTTGCAAATTGCTTCCTCAAGATGCTCAAGATCCACGATGTTTGAAGCTTCCTCTATGAGAAAGCCAAAGTAAAAAATATAGTTCCTCATAGAGGGAGCTTCGAGCATCGTGTTTTTTATCTTGGAAAAATGCAGCTTCGTTAGTTTTCCTATTGAGAGTGATTGTTGTATATTCCGGAGCTCATTACAGAGAGATCATGGGGTTCAGAGGTTCTAGAAATATCTTGGTGTCATGATAACGTTGAGGGGCAGAGCGATACCTGAGATGTCTGAGGTGGAGTGGAATTTCTGTTGGAGGATATATGTCCAGATTTTCGAGTTTTCAGAGATATCTTGACCGAGGGAAAAGAGGAGATTCGGCCCCACCCAACGTTTCGTAATAAATTAAGTAATTATTGAAAAACTGGAAAAATCATTATCTCGAAAAATCAAAACCCCGATGACGATCGGAGGCCGATTTTTTGTAGCGACAGAAATGTTTCATCGCGGAGGGAGACACTTGTGAAAAGTTAGTAGAGGAGTCCAGCGCTCCTGCTGTTTCTCGAGTAAACTTTTTTTTTCATCGACTGTCTGGGAGCGTTTGACTTTCAGCAAGTTTGCGATACAATACGCCGTTGAAAGTTTCATTACGCTCGAAACATTCTACAAAATTGGCATCTACCTTTTTCGCATCTACAAAGTAATGGCTTGATTGTAATTGAATCCATTGCTGGCTGCAAATTAGGAGAAAACAACTTTGTACGTCATTTAATTCGAAATTGTTTTGATTCAAGAGAAAAATTTGCAACAAACTTCAGACTTTAATGCCCGAGCGATGAACCGGATCATCGTACGTAAAAAAAAAAAAGTGCAATTGTCAGCACGAAACTTTTGTGCTCGCGTGCAGTTTCCTTCGTAAAAAAAAAGAAAAACTGCAGAAAATCGTCGGGTGAGAAAAAAGTTTGAACAAAAATTCAAAAATTATGGTTCCAACTCATCCGCCCACGTCGGCAATGGGACTCCCCCCAAATATATCAAGAATATAAAAAGGAAGAAATGAAATATTCATGTGTCCTGTGATTTTAAATTTTTAATTTTTTTTTTAAATTTTTCAATTTTTTAATTTTAATTTTGGATTTTTGTTTGTGACTCCAAAGAAGAATTGGCAGGTAAAATCTGAGAGAGATTGTCACGCGGCGAGAAGACGATTCATGATTCTGTGACGTTCGCGCGGAGCAAATAGCGTAGATTGCACTAAAGTAGTTACGGATTGAGTGAGGGCGGTACGAGTCAGAGAGCGGCAGGTAGTAGCATTAAGTGGTAAGTAGTGGTATGTACACAGAGACGGTGAGAGTCCGGGCGAGCGTGTTAAAGTGCTCTCTATTCTGTCATGGCTGGGCTGGTATGCGGGACGATGAGTTACGACGGAAACCAAGAGGTGTCCAACCTAGTAACCGCCTTCCTCGGTGCTCCGGCTCCCAACCACGTGTTTTAAATTTATTGTAACCATTTTTTTTCTAGCCCATAACAAAGAATGGTCCTCAGCGTTGATAAAATGTTGAGACACTCATTGTGACGTTTGGCAAAAGAAATGAATTGAAAATAATGTTGCACGATTTAGTCTCGACAGAAATTTACAGTTTGGAGGCTTGACAACAATTTGTTTTTAAATATTCGAAAAACTTGACGATTTTTCAATGAGCAGGGATCGAAAATTCATTCTCTAATGGGAAGAGACGATTGGCTGAAAAAATTCAGGTAATCAATAACAATAAATGTCAACTCCGGGAAACGGATTACTTTTTTGCTAATTTTTAGGGCGTCCATAGAATTAATTTACCAGCAAATGGATTGTCTTAGCTTTGGCTTTTTTTATCCTTGAAAAGTTTGCAGATAAATTATTCTATTGCACACATGTCACTCCCATAGCCCAAGGCTATGCATGGATACTCTATACACTCTGTTTTTCTTACCTCCATATTAATTGTTTATTTATTTTTTGTTTGTTATCCACCCTTTGAGTGTACAATACACGGAGAGAAATGCGGGCAAATTTATATCACAAATTACTATGCTCCATAGTTATCTGGTGACAGTTTCGTCCCTCTGAGAAATTTGAGCAAAAACGTAGTAATTTTTCATATAAAATTGGGCGAAAAATGTCAAATTTCCACTATTTCCGATAGAATTTTAATAAAAATTACTATGTTTTTGCTAAAATTTCTCAGAGGGACGACAATGTCACCAGAAAACTATGGTGGCATAGTAATATGTGATATAAATTTCCCGGCATTTCTCTCCGTGTATCGGAAATAGCGGAAATTTGACATTTTTCGCCCAATTTCAGATGAAAAATTACTATGTTTTTGCTCAAATTTCTCAATTTCTTTCTTTATATCACATATTACTATGCCAGCATAGTTTTCTGGTGACAGTGTCGTCCCTCTGAGAAATTTTAGCAAAAACATAGTAATTTTTATTAAAATTCTACACGGAGAGAAATGCGGGGAAATTTATATCACAAATTACTATGCTCCATAGTTATCTGGTGACAGTTTCGTCCCTCTGAGAAATTTGAGCAAAAACATAGTAATTTTTCATATAAAATTGGACGAAAAATGTCAAATTTCCACTATTTCCGATAGAATTTTAATAAAAATTACTATGTTTTTGCTAAAATTTCTCAGAGGGACGACAATGTCACCAGAAAACTATGGTGGCATAGTAATATGTGATATAAATTTCCCGGCATTTCTCTCCGTGTAGTCTCTTTTTCGTCTACAACGAAATCTCTATCTACTGTTTGTCCTTCACTCTCTTCTTTCCGCTATCCTTTGACATTTGTCGATCGTAACTTTCTGTACATTGGGGTTCATGTTCGAACTAGGGAATCGATACCTTAGACCTATATGAATATACCTCAGGAATTTCTCGCTGGATTGACGCCAGACCACTCCATATCTTCAATGGCCTAGTAAAATTGTGTCATTCCCTTTCTCTCTCTCGCTTCGTCTCTTCGTCCATGTTCGAATTTCCCAGCGCCGAGATATCTTGTTCGGTAGGTAGCTGAGCATGCATGTGGAAGTAAAAAGATTATCTGCTTGTCTCATTGAAACACATATCACGTTTCGACGTGGCCGTACCGGACCGACAGGTCCATGTGACCCTTGCCATTTTCCTGTATGACGTCATTCTCGAGTTTTCATTTATTTAGTATATTATCGGAGACGTGTGTCGTGAGCAGTGAATCATTTCGGAGTTTCCTCAAAAATGTCCAAAGTCTGGGGAAACAAAAATGTTGTTGGATTTGCTTGATTATATGGAAGAGGAATATTTTTATTTTCTTCCAGGCTTTTTCACATTTTATCATGGGCTCCAGAACGCTTTTGTTCCCTGCTTGTTTCTCATGCTAATTAATTCTTTGTTTTGCGACTTTGGACCCGAAAAACTACGCGATAATTTTATTTACCTTTGTTTTTATCTCGTTTTTCATTTTTTCTGCTTTCTCCTCGTTCTAATTTAGCTCTGTTCTAACTTAATTCTCTTGCTGCTGACAATCTTTCATTTTTATGAAGAAATCACGTCGGAATCAAATTATTTTTTTGTTTTTTTTTCAAGTGTTTCCTCGTTGCTTTTGAGAAGGATTTTTATTTTGCTTCCTCATAGAGGAAACTATGTGATGGTGAATTTTTTTGTTCTTCCAGTTTTCTATGTGAATTTGCTTAAAATGTCCCAAAACATCGAAAAATCATATCTAGAAAAAATGTCCTGCCACTGTAAAATTCAAACGCTTATAACTCGAGAACGGTTTGAGCTACAGGGCTCCCGTTTCGCACAGATATCAATCCATAGAAGCTCTTTGTTCTCTAAAAATTTTGTTGGAATCGCTAAAGAAATACCAATTCTCCGGAATTTTTGAATTTTCAAAAAAAGTGTGTCGACGCTCTAATTTCCGCAAATTTAAAGATTTATGAATAATTTTTTTTTTATCAATAGAGTATCACAATATGAAGGCTGGTATTCAATTTGGAAAATGTCGGTTGAACCGTTTGGATTTTATGATTTTTTGAATTTTACGAAAATCTGAGTTTTTTTTTTCAATTGGTCAACCGCTCTAATTTCTGCAAATAGAGTGAAATTAGTAATAAGATTTGTTACTAATAAAATAGAGCAAAATTAGCAACAAGATTTTTTGCTAATTTTTTTTTTTTTTTCATGAATAGAGTTTCATAATATTTTTGTTTTGTTTTATTGTGCATCGATCTTTATATCTTTTTCATTGATCTCAAAGCGTGTCCTTGTTTGGGTTTGGAACGGTTTGGATTTTATGATTTTTTGAATTTTTCGAAAAACTGAGTTTTTTTTTTTCAATTGGTCAACCGCTCTAATTTCTGCAAATAGAGTGAAATTAGTAATAAGATTTCTTACTAATAAAATAGAGCAAAATGAACAACAAGATTTTTTACTAATTTTTTTTTTTTTTCATGAATAGAATTTTTTTCATAATAGTTTTTGTTTTGTTTTATTGTGCATCGATCTTTACATCTTTTTAATTGATCTCAAAGCGTGTCGTTGTCTGCAATTCTATAAAGTCAATGTTCATTAAGTTAATTTTATTATCTCGCTTTTGTTACTCAATATTGCTTTAGACATTAATTATTCTTCGTATTATTCGTGACGTTCGTGACGTTCTAAACATACATCCGAAGCAGTCCAGGAGTCAGTGAACGACGACAAAGTAGAGGCGTTTCGCACTTGAGCCGTTGCTCGCTCGTCTTTTCCATTCCCTTTTCATCAAGCAAAACGTAATAGCATTAAACCGACGCCGTGACTAACGACATTCCCTGTATTACCCACTATGTTCTCTTGTCGTAACAGTGTGCTCTCTTCTCTCTATATATTACGTTTCATACTAGGACTTTGTTGTTGTGAAATCTCAGGCGAAGGACCGCGACGATGATGATAATGATGAGGATTCTGTAAGACCGTGCCAGTTGCATGCCAGTCAAGATGCAATACGGAGACTCGAATGCTGCATCTTCTGCGTCGAGGAAAATAAACCGGATTGGAATATCGTCATCGTCACTGTCGCATCTTAATAAAAATTCCATTTTTACAAATAAGCTCTCCATTTATTTTTTTCTACCTCGATCTTTTATTTTTCATCGAAACATTCCGCCTCCGGATCCAGTTCTCGAAATAATTGAGAATCTCATCGATCACTTGATTTTTCGAACTTTGTTTCGTTTAACGGGACACCCGCTCGAGGACGCACATACATCGCCAAGTTTTACATTTTTTCCATACCCAAAGAACGTGGCCAGCACTAAAACGACTTTACGTTTATTCAAAAAGACACATTTTGCTGTCAAACGTAATAAAAAGTTTAAAAAAAGGTTCAAATTACACGAACTGTGATTGCAGTTAAAACTGTTTCCTGCTAATTGCTGTTCTTGCTTGTTATGACTGCGCGCTGTGATCCAAAAATGAAACCGAACGAAAAATCAGTATTTTTCGAAGCAACACATTTATCCAAATAAATTTCTCCCAAATCGCCAAAGGCTCGAGGGGGATTTTCGAAAAAGAAAAAGCCAAACAGTTTCGTTTTTAAAAACATGGATGAAAAAAAAAAATTTCATGTTTAATAATCCGTTGAATTCTGGGAGACCTTTGGATTTTGTTTTCCTCACTTCTGTTCCATTGTTGAAAAGCTTTAAAAAAAAATTTATTCGATTTTTTCCATACGACTATTGTGATAATAAAATTAGGAAGAAAAAAGCGAAATTTTAATCATATTTTCGGGCTGAAATGAATAAAAATGTAAACAAAAATTAATCTGCATTGCTATCAGAGGCTGTCGCGTGTGCAACGACTATAAAGTCTGTGTAAAAACCGAGCTACTAAAAATAGGATAATGATTGTGTGGATTTTGTACAGGTCGACGAGCACTCGGTGCGTTCATAATGACGAAGATCGCGAGAGGGAGAAACGAGACGGAGCAGAGAAAATGATGGTGACGCGAGGCTACATAAGCAAGCCCATAGATCGCTCGACCGTTTTAGCGGAGCAAGGTTGACGTGCTCTTTTCTTCCGAGATAATTGCGCTATCTCCTTCTCATAATGTGATTACGGTATATTTAGAAGGATATTGATCGACAGTTGGTTTTCCTGCCATCTCCACACTGCATACAAATCGTAATTAATATCGTGGCGCTTGAAAGATTCTTATCGCGAGCTACGACAAAAATGACTTGACAAAAAATGACCATCCAGGATGAAATTTTTCTTTTCTTTTTAATCAATTCCAAAAACATGAATATCCAATGAGAGTAAATTCTTAACAATTGATATTGAATATTACGTGAAAAAAAAAAAAAAAAAAAAAAAAAAANAATCGTAAAAATAGAGAAAAATTAACGCGAACGAAATATTTTGAACGAACGACAGAACAAGCTGATGAAAAGAGCCCGTGGAGCTGCGAAGCGTCGAGAGGAAGGACAACGTTAATTCGTTAACATGAAAAAAAGCACGTGGAAAATTTTCAAAGCTTTTCAACATAATTCAAAGAGCAGGAGGCGAGACGAAGTGAAAAAAATGTCGTAAGAGGGATAAGCGTGCGGGGAGGAGGACGAAAAGGATATGGAAGAAAAAGAAACGATGTAGGAAACGCGAGAGAAAGGAGAAAAGGAGCGAGAGGCAAAGAGAGAGAGAGAGAAAAAATGTCAAAATTTAAGCGAAGGAATAGCACACACAATAAAACATTTCGTGAGTGCGCTACCGGTAAAAGAAATCTCGAGTGACTCGTGTCGCCGCAGTTGGTGTGTGCTATATATTATATCGTGAGGAGAGAAAAAAGCAAGTATAAGAAAAACGAGCGATGCTGGCGTTGCGCAAGGAAGAGGTGTGCTCCTTGCGCCAACGCATATAACGCGATGCTATGGGAGAATTTCTCGCGGGATATACATGTGAAAAAAAAAACGAGAGGGAATCTGAGACTGATGACGCGCGTAACTCGACCTCCTCGAATTCGTCTTTTTCTCCGCGGGCTTGTAATAATCTTTGATCCTTCAGCCAGGAAGAAAAAAAACTAAAACGAAGAAAAAAGCAAGGAAATTATCACCAAATCGTAATAAAAATCGTCTGTATCAGTTATTGGTCCTTTGTGTCTCGACGCCGATGTCGTTTTCGTCAGATAGAAAAAAAAAGTAATATTTTAGTACAAAGTACAAATTTTTCTAAAGATTCCACATTTCTACGCAAAATCATTCAACTTTTCAAACTCGTTTCAGGAGCATTCGATTGTTGCACCTATTATATGGATTTATTCTTCGATCTACGTAGTTACGAAGATTCAAAGGAGTTATAGGAACCCACACATTTTTATACAACTTTCTAATTGCTTTTTCAAACTTTCAAAATCAATTCAGTCACCAGCCATAACAAAATAAAATAAGAAAAATAAAAGACGAGGGAATTAATGAAAAATTGTGTATCTTCCGATACGAACACTTCAGCGATCTTTCAATTGCCTGCAGACGCGTTTATATTCGAGCATTTAAGGACACTGCAAAGTATTCATTTCATAGAGAAAGAAATTAATTTTCTCTCTTCCAGCTGCGACTCGTCGTAACGAATACGAAATTTATTAATTCATCCCAACGATCATGGATAATAGAAAAATTATTCTACGACGATGCTAATTGATTAAGTAGTCCTTTTCGTTTTTTTTTTTTTTTTTTTAATAATTCTCCGTTACGTTCAAAGTTTTCGTAAAATCTTTCTCGTTCAGCATCCTCAAAGACGTTTTGTCCATAGATATATGGATCTGAGCCTGTTTTATACAGACACGTATGTACGAAATATACTTCTCAGGTACCTCTGTGTGTTGTCTGATATTTAATACTTTCACTTGAACTCCTTGACCCGTGTACAATTGTGCGAATGCCGCGCGCGAGCGAGCTCACGAGAGAGCGATCTCCTCGCACGCATGAGAGTGTAATTTTTACATTTTTTCTTTTATTTTTATATTTTGTTTTTTTTTTTAATAAGATGCCTTCGGGCAACGTATAAATACGTGAAAACTACACGATTGCGGAGACGCGAGGACGCCGACGCAAAGCTTCTTCCACACGCACGTATGTGTCACAAATCTCGTTTCGATTCTTCCGAGTTGCAAATCCATACCTTTGAGAAAGTCGAGGCAGTAAGTCATAAAAAAAGCTGAATTTTGTGTCGACATAGAAATGAGGCCAAAGGTGAAAAATTTGCGCAGCTGCAACTTGTTTAGTAAGCGAAATACAGTTTTTTTTTTTATTTCGCACATTAATTAATTATACGAAATCTAGTTGCTAACGAAATGAGTAAACAAGAGAATACTCGAAACTCTGTTTTCGCGATGAAACGAACGCAAAAGTTGCGACATTCGTTTTTTTTCTCTGGATTTATGAAAATTTGAATAGCAACAATTTTTTCAGCGCTTTTTGCACGTTTGATGGAAAATGTGGACAAATTCATTTTCGCTGAAGTTAATAAACGCATTCATTGCCTCGCGAGGACCAATCACGATTGTTATAACAGAAAATTCAATTGTTCACGAGTTTTCATGTGAAAAATAAATAATTTTCATCGATTACCGATGAAAATCGGATATTCCGCTATTGTTCTCGTCATAGCATGAATTATTATTGCTACCTCTCGTTTTTTTATGTTTCAGTTGAATCACGACTTTGTCGAGTGGCTCGCCTTCGCCTCGCAGCAGCTCCTTCGTCGCGGTATTCAAGCTGTGGGAACGTGCCATCGCAACGAAGGAAAGTGCCTGACACGTGAAAAAAAAAACGTTTATCTATTTAAAAGGCACACGATAATCAAAACATGATATTGTGCGAGCATCTGTGACCGGCTCTGAATAACATTGTAAATGTATGTCTCGTCACACTATTTACGATACCAATCCCATTTTCTTCCCTTTACGATACCACGGTGTTCGATTTCTCGGAGAGAAAAATTAAATAAAATAAATATCGGTCAATGCGTTTCTGCATGCATTTTCATTGCACATGCAGTTTTGCTGGAATCGGGGAAATGGGTTTACCAAAGGACCCCAAAGGAATACCTATGAAAATTTTTAATGGTAATTGTTCTCAATGAATCGCTTCTCAATCGTCGTAAAAAATGTACACGACCTCGTGAATAATTAATGTAAAAACATACCAAATTGGATAATTCTGTCTCCGTTACTTTAAGGTATAACTATCGCAGAATGGGTTGATTTAGGATTTTCTTAAAATTTAGTGTAAATATTCTTGACATTAAAACGAACAACTTTCCTATGAGATGAAACATTTTCTGCCGTCTAGAATTTGAGATATTTCATTTCCAATTTTATATTTTTGCCATCTAAACGCATGTAAATTGAAGTGACGTTTCGTTAAAAAATTTGCAAGAAAAAACAAAAGAAACGAGACTTCAATTTACATGCGTTTAGATGGGAAAAATATAAAATTGGAATTTAAATATCTCAAATTCTAGACGGCAGAAAATGTTTCGTCTCATAGGAAAGTTGTTCGTTTTAATGTCAAGAATATTTACACTAAATTTCAAGAAAATCCTAAATCAACCCATTCTGCGATAGTTATACCTTAATCAGCTCAAGGGTGGAATAAAAAATGATGAGAAAATTGGGAAAATTTAGTAGTATGTTTTCGTACCAAGTATTCGAGAGGTCGTGTCAAAATTTCACGACGATCAGGAAGCTCGTTATTATAAAAATAACATTTTGTTAAGAATAATTATTTAAACAAATCCAAAAAATATTCATCAACAAACTTTGTTTCGTTTCCGTTGCTTTCAGTATGTTGTAGATATTTAAATATTGAGAGGTAACGAAAAAAAATTATCGCAAAGTTATACCAGTTTCCAGAAAACTAAATTTTCACTACATTCAATTTATTTATGTTAATTGTTCAACAACGAGCTTCCTAATGGTCGTGAATTTTTTACACCATCTTCAAAATACTTCATACAAAAAAATACCGAATTTTCTTATCATTTGCGATTTGGCACTCAACATCCTTAAAATCATTATTTGTAATTGTTTGAGATTTAAAACACGAAGAAAATAATCCACAACAAAAATTGTATTTTGTTCAATGAAATCACATTTTTTCAGTGTAATCGAATTGATTATTTCCCAAACTGAACGTTTTTTCAAAATGAAAGACACATTTTGCAAAGCCTCAGAAAATCCAAGGAAAATCTTATCGCAGTGTAAAAAATGCAGTAACGAGAGTTGTAAAAATGTAAAAGCTCACGTTTCGATAGGAAGCTTGCGAGTTAATTAGGTACTGGAAGATTGGTTCCAAATGAAATTGTGTACACACACACATCAATATATGAGGAGTTTTACCCAATTGATCAAGTTAATTGGTGCGAATTGAAAAAAAAATACAAAAATATACCAAATTTTACGAATTTTCTTATCATTTGCGATTTGGGTATCAACATCCTTGAGTATCAACTATTTCGCCCTAAAGGACGACGATTTTTTACATCGCAAATTTCACCGTCTCCGTTTAATTCGGAAAATATCACTTTCGCATAAAAATGCTGCATATGAAAAAGCAAATACGAAAATGGGGGGTAAGTTCTATAGGATCGGCGTTAATGTATGGGATAACACGTAACGTAAGCATGAATGTAATATTTATATGACACAATGCGATTGCGGAGTATAATTCTCGATATATTTTGACGCAACCGCAGAATCGTAACGCAGCGAATACTCAATTCTATACGGCAGGGCGATTATAGGCCTGCTGCGGTGTGATGGTTTCTCGGCAAATAAACTCTCAGCTCCCATGAATACCTCGATCGACGTTGGATTCCGAACTTTGCTATGCCTGCATCGAATATATTGACAATGAGTGCCAATCACTCGTACATTTGTAACAGTCCGAGTCCCTTGTGCTCGTCTACGTAAAAAGAAGAATTTATTATCGCGCTTAACCACGAGACGCGTCCGATTCGTGACAGTTGGAAAAATAAATAAGCGGAATATGAAACAATTGCTGTAAATTTGTAAAAGTACTTTGAACATTGTTGCGTGTATATTCGTCGTGGAAAGAAAATCAATGGCGACTTTCGAGTTGGGCAACGAGACCGATTTTCCAAAAATCTTTTTTTTCCATTTTTCAATTTATTTTTCAATATTATTTTTCGAAATCGAGTATTGACACAATTTTGTGGAAATTCTTATTTGTTTATTTGAAATATTGACCAAGTTAATATTTACGAACTTTAGATCTCGGCAAGAAGCTTTTCACTCTCGATGATCAACTTTTATGAAGAGACGAGAATAAACTTGATAATGGAATTTTGTAGTAATCAACAAGGAATTGTTAATCTAGCTATTTTATTTCGTAGAACTTGCAATTACGTAGAAAATGTGCGAAATATGTTTACTGATTGCAGAACTCCAGAAGTATATTCCTTCCAAGGGAAATAAATGCAGAAACATCAAATGTTGAAGAAACTGTAAATTCGTAATGTTTCTCATTCGCATGAATCAATTGATTCATTCGACTAAAATCGTCTTCGTTAGCGAAGCAGCAACTAAGCTACTGGAACCATTTTTTTCGTTCGAACCGATGGAGGAAAAGTGACACATTCGAAACGACAATTTGGAAATATTTTGTTTGCCGGATAAACAGCATTTTCTGCACTTGTTTCAATAAATATGATCACTCTGTTGGATCTACACTGGTCGGTACGCGGCGACGGACAAATCCAAATTTTTCTTTTCACTTTTTCTTACAAACGAAATGGTTTGCGAGTCTAAGTTGATTGAAAAAAAGTTGTTACAAAACTAAAGAACAACATACTCTAAATCCAAGATTGTCTGCAGTAATCTGCGTTTGTTATATAATAAACAATTATTCGAAAAAAATTTACGACCGATTTTTTTTTTGAAAAACTAAATAAAACTCGTCCGATGTTACATGAAAGTGTATGCAAAGTTTTAAGAGGCTTCAACATTTAGAAATCGAAGTATTTTTAATGCAAGAAAAAAACGAGCAAAAAGTATTCCATGCTTCGTGAACCAAGTCGATTTGTTTGCCTTATGCGCTGGACTTTTCTTTGAGCGATGAGTGGAATCACGATCAGGAAGATCAACCGACCTCAAGCCCATCTAAATTTTCCTTTTCACTTTTTTTCACATACAAAATGGTTTGGGAGCCCAAGTTCACTAAAAAAAGTTATTACAAATAGACTAAACAACAACATACTCTAAATCCAACATTGTCCGAGGTAATCGGTATTTTTTATGTAATAAACAAATTTTCGAAAAAACTTCTACGATCGATTTTATTGAAAAATTAAATAAAGCTTCTTCGATGTTAAATAAAAGTGTATGCAAAGTCTTGAGAGGCTTCGCCATTTAGAAACGGAAATATTTAATGTTGAAAATTGCGACATTTAACACACGCTCTTATGAGAAACTGCTGAAAATAGTGATTTTTCTAAATAAATATCTCGACTTCTACATGATGAAACTTTTTAAAATCGCGCGAGCTATTAGATGTCACTGTGCTCTTTGTGTGGTGGAAATTTGAAGGAATTCTATCGATAGAAAATTCAGCACACAACGTCCTTAAGCTAAAACGACTGATAAATATATTGATCCGTTTAATTACAAACTTTTCGGGGGTAATAGACGAGGAAATAAATGAACTGGAAGTAGATAAAATTCACGAGTATACAGCAGCACTGATTGATAAATAACGGGGAATTGTGCAAGTGCAAAGCGCGTTGGAGTTATACGTCGTGAATGAATCGTGCAAAAGTATAAATGGAACACAAATGAGCCAAGAACACAAATTACCCGAGGCCATAAAAATGTCCACAATTAAGTCAACTTTACGGAAGAAAGACGTCATTGCTGAGCAATTTAAAATTTCTGTAACTGTGAAGATTTTGCGTCTCTCGACTAGAGCAAATGGAGAAAAGTTGAGAGTAAGAAATAAGCAAAGAAGGAGCGAGAAGGGGGAATGAATGGGTGAGGATAGATTATGGTAGAGAAAAGTCTTCGGGGTGGGACGGAGGAAGAATTCACGGCGGCGTTAATTGAAACTACTGCGAGTCCTTCGATGTAATTTACCGCGGTGACGATAATTACAACAATGAGACTAACGACCCCTCGGGAATTGGTAACCGGAGTGTCACAGGATTGCTGTCATTTCTGTAATTCGAAAGGATTTCTCAAAGATGAAACATTTCGATTTGGGATCGAAAAAAAAATGTTTTTTTTTTCTTTTTTCTTTTTAAATGATACGCCCGAGGACTCTCGTCTGCTTTTTCTTCGACGCGCTTCTATTTTTATTCACTTCACTTTCGTTATTTCGTCGCGCGTACCCTAAACACGTTCCGTATCGCGTGCGTTGATCGGCTTGACAACTTTTTCCATGTTTACGTAATACAGAGAACCCGCGCGATGGTGTCGCCATTTTTTCAGCCTTCTTATTCGCTCTTACTCTACGCCCCACTTTCCATCTATATATAGATCCTCCGATTTTTATCTTTTTTCTCCTTGCTACAGTTTAAGCCAAACTCACCCTCGCACCAAAGTTGCAATAAGACATGGAACTTTTACAATTTAGTCAGGCTTCGTGGTGGATCCTCGTGCGGTACGTTTTTATACACGTGGGTCTTCGTGCTAAGACTGAACATTTAAATACTATTTTTATATTCCAAAGTCTAATTTTTCATTTTTTACCACTTGGTCGAGTCATTGCATAAAAAATCATTTTTCCATTTTTCTAGAATGTTTTTTTTTTCACACGACAGATGCCATGCTCGCATTTTCAGAGGTCACCAAAATGATCTACAAATATTTGTAGTTGCTGATAAAAAATTACCGGAAAAAAATAATTTTCTTCCGCTTTTAGCAGCCGAGAAAATGTCCTGGAAATCCTTCATTGATTTTTTTTCTTTCGTATGCTTTTTTACTTTTTATTCTTCATGAGGAAAAAAAATTGGAATGTCTGGAGTGAATTTTATCGATAAAATAGAGAGCCTCTACATGAATAATTACGTCAAACTTCCGTTATATAGAGATGAGAAGAAACGATATTTTTCGAGATGTGCGAAAGCTTTTCAAGAGAATATAAATATTAACGAAGCAACGGTTATGACAATACGTAATTTTGTTTTCTCTTCTCTTTATCGATTGATTTTTTTCAACTGTACAGGCCAGGTTGATGACCGTTGTGGGTGAATGGCACGTGTATGAAATACTTGACACATTATAGCTTGTCAGTTTTATTCTATCCACCATTGAATACTGTGAGTGAAAGTCACTAAAGAACATAAATATAGACTCAAGTTGAACGTGCATGGTCATCCGTATCGGTTGAATATTTCATAAATTATTCCTTTTATTATAAACTGCTGGCTTTTCAATTACAATGATTTAAAAAAATTAGTATAAAGTTTATACAAGTTTAAAAAATTTCTATGACAGTTGCTGGATTTTTATTGGAAAATAAAATTGATAATTTGAAAAAAATCATCGAACGTCTTTTCTCTGTCGGAAAACTGAGATTTCTCATAAAACTCAATGTCAAATGTATGAAATAACCAATGCAAATATATTTTTTCTGATTATAATTACCGTTCAGAATTTAATAAAATTTGGTACATTAGTAGATCCTGATGAGAAAAAGATACAGTTAAATTTTCAAGAGGCTACAGAGAACCAGAAAAAAGATATTCGCATTTGTGAATTCATGAATTTCCCATCGATTTCATACATTTCGTTGTGTTTTACTATGGAAACTGTGATTTCTCCTAAGAATTTATAAAAATTCATTGTGAAATACAATGAAAACTGAGATTTCTCATAAAACTCAATGTCAAATGTATGAAATAACCAATGCAAATATATTTTTTCTGATTATAATTACCGTTCAGAATTTAATAAAATTTGGTACATTAGTAGATTCTGACGAGAAAAAGATACAGTTAAATTTCCAAAAGGCTACAGAGAACCAGAAAAAAGATATTGGCATTGGTAATTTCATGAATTTTCCATCGATTTCATACATTTCATTGTATTTTACAATGAAAATTGTGATTTCTCCTAATAATTGATAAGAATTCATTGTAAAATACAATGAAAACTGAGATTTCTCATAAGACTCAACGTTAAATGTAATCTTTTTTCTGCTTCTCTGTAGCCTCTTGAAAATTTGACTGGATCCTTTTCTAATCATAATCTAACACAATGCCAAATTTAATCGAATTCTGAAGACTAATTCTAAAACCGACTGTAGTGTGTCACATGATCGGAAAGCAATTTATGGACGTGATGAAAATTGAGTTAAACCGACAAGATCCTTAGTTCTTATGATAATTCTGAGATGTCCTTGTTTCGAGTTGGAAAAAAAAAAAAAACAAATATGTTCGCTGCAGGGTGGTTGGCGTTGGAACAATCGTTTAGCTAATTTTATCGACAGAAAGAAAAAATTGAGCGCACGGCATTGAACATCTAGAAACCAATGTAATCCTCGCCCGTTTTACAGATATGCATCAGTTAATATTCCGCGAGCTAGACAGCGCGTCGAGGAAATTGTTAAATCGTTGTGTATATTAAAGAACGATCTATCTTGATTTTATGAACTCTTGCTAATTACAGACTCGCAGGGTTCAGCGGCGTCTATAACGAGCACCAGCGAAATGGTAATTTTTCATATATCTCTTACAAACCGTGACATCACGTCCATCCATTTCCAGCGAGTTGATTCTTTTCCACGATATTCCTCCAAGTATGAAAATTCATTTCAACAATAATATTTATCATTTGCACGCTTTTCTTTCCGCGCCGACTGGGCGCATATATAGTCGTGCAATATTTTCATTTCCCACGTTTTTATTAACTTGTATCAATAAAATACAACCGGTAGATTGTTCGATAAATTCTTCGCGTTCTATTTCCTGCTGGCCATCTTCTTGCCTCACTTTTTTGTTTGCTTCATTCAACACGTATCGATCGGTTGCTGGAGCACGCTGTAAATTCCTCGACGATCGAGACGTCGTTTCCCAATCGAACAGATATTTCATTATTCTCGATAGATTAATCCAAAAATGCATAATTTTTTAATTTCCAATCTTCATCAACGCCTTTGCCATTGGTTCGTTAAAATTTTTATACCATCAGCAGTAAGAACATTCGAGGGGACCACATATTTTGAAAGTGACAAAAATTCTGTTCCACATCGTTTAAAAATCGTTTGCTCGATCGTGATCAACGAATTATTGAAAATTTTTAACAGAATTTCGCTCTCGCGGTGTAAAATGAAGAGTTTTCCAAAAGCGAAGTATCAACCAATGCACGTTGACAGATTCGAAGGCTAATTGAAGCCTTTAGAGAGTTTTAACTCGGACGAGGAAGAAGACGAGTAAATTTCAATATTCAAAAGGATTTTTTATCCTTTCCTGAGCGTGGAGATTCATTGGTTGGATACATTGAATATTTCATCGCGGTCACTGGGAGAATAAACGTAGAATGATCCGGAGCCGGGAGTGATCAAGGAAGTTTCTTTCACTCACTTTCTCCGCTCTCTTTGGCGTGTTTATCCCCCTCCCTTGCCACGAGATCATCAGGCTCTACAGACGCCAGTGTGTATATTCTCATCGTAGAATCGTTTTGACATTGATCTGAGTTATGGCTCAACCCACTCAGACACTCTCTGAGCAATCTCCGTACCGCTGTTTCTATACCGACTCGATTCCGTGCTGATCTCATACGCGCAGCACTCTCCTCGTCCGTTTGTACACGCACTCTTCGAGGATTCGTATCACGTGCCTCGGGAAAAGAAACTGAGAAAGAGTCATTGAAAACTCTTTGCGACGTGGTTGCTGGCGACCGAAAGAACGACTTTTTTTTTCCGGAACCAAAATCCCCTGGTGCCCGCCCGCCTGTGGATTAAGGACTCTCCAGAATTCGAGAATTCTCATTGGCAAAAGAAATGCTACCTCATAAAAATCGCTCCTATTTTTCAGCTAAATATTTCCGACGAATTCTTCTTGAATGTTAATGTCGAGGAGGCTACGTCCTTTGCAAAAATACAATGAGAAACCTTTCCATGTTTTCACAGGCACACGAAGAGACAAATAATTATCAATCGTTTCGATTGAAAAAAAAAAAAAAAAGTAAAAATTTGTCCGATAAAAAATCACGAGCAGATTTTTTTTGAACGTTCTGTTTTGTCTAAGAAGCAGAGGCTGGCAACGTACGTCGAGATCTCGTCAATTTTACGTCAAATTCATTGGCTGGTGAGTTTTTTGACATAAAAACTTCATTTTTTTATTCGGAAACGCTGCGTCACGGTCCATCGATAAAACATCCCGTTATGACCGTGACCACAATAATGAATTCCTTGTTTGTAAGGAGAAAAGAAAAACTGCAGCCACGATCGCATGGACGAACGCAAAAATCGGTCAGAAAAGATTCCATCTCTATAAACAAGTTCGAATAACGCTTAAGATTTTATCTTTTACACAGCAATGCACATTTATAACGGAATTGGGAATGGAGAAAAGGAGAAGTTTTCTTTTCTTCCAAATGATTAACCAGTCCGCACGTAAGGATCAAATTCTTTAAACAAAAGCGTGAAACTCAAACTCCGTGTTTGTTTTTCTCCGGGAAAATCGTAAAAATGTATGAATGATTCATACACACGTGGCGCACACTGAGAGAAAGGAGGTCGATGTGTGCTGGCCTGCAAATAATCGACGAATAAATAAAGAATTTTCACGTCGCCTATTCGTGGATTAACTTATTGACGATATTTCCATATATTTCAAGGTCACGAAATATGAAAAAATTGAATGAAAAAATAAAAAATTCTTCAATACTTTTTCACGTTTCTTTTTCATTAAGATTTTCACGAGTCACCATTTCTGCAGTTCTCTCAAGGCACTCTTCGTACGAAAGGCCAAGGGCCAGGGAAACTTTGAAAAACCCAATCGATTCAGCTGCAGCGATTTTTTCGCCAAAGCCTGGCTGAGCGGTCACCCAACCAAGTATTGGCCTCAGCCAAAACTCCTCGAGGCGTTGATCACGCAGGCCAAACACTGGCCGCGTACCCATCGCCGCTCAAGACCGACGTATAAGTAGATACGGAACATTATTGAACACGTGGAGGATCGAGATAATAATAACAATGCGGAAATAGGCTTTGAAGCAGATGTTCTCTTGGGATGTGATACGAGTTCTTCGTCACTGATCGATTTAGCGACAGGATCTACTGGCAATCCTATTATATCTGGTTATAGTTGTATAACCAGAGGAAGGATCCCGTAGACTAGGACGATTGGTGCGCTTGTGTATATATGGCATGTTCGTCGGTGCTCTGACGTAGAGCTGCATGCGCTCTCTTGGTCGTATTCCTCGGAAGTAGTCAAGACGTAGGAGGCAACAGCAGAAGCAGGAGACGCGCGCGGCCGTCCCGGAAACTCGGTTGTCTAGCACAGTTAATTAATATGAAGCTACGGAGCAGTGTATACATCGGTATACACTAAGATATATCGAGACTATGTATAAGCAGAGACATCGCGTCTCTGGCTTTTGGCCTGTCCTCCCATATTATATCTATACCATAGACAACTCGGAGAGGGAGAACAGGACTTGGAGGCGGAGGCAATCAGATCGTGATTATCCGTCTAATTAATAGCCTCTTGCACACAGGGGTTATGAGAGCAAGTTCTCGCTATTCGTGTTTTATTTAATTATTTAAAATTGACAATCACAGCATGGATGACACCCCCCCGTCTTTCTCGTCTCCCATTATTTTCAACGGGGCTCTCAAGTCATCGATATCAAGACATTTCTTCCAAGGATATTTAGCTCCCTTAAGATTCAACCCGCAGCTGAAGCTTCCATAGAAATCATCGTCCTAAATGCTGCTCGCTCGAAACACACTAATTGTTACTTTTAAACTGTGTTTTCGCGTTTTATAGTTTACCGATCACCAGCTTCCCTCGGGGTATTTTCCAAATATTTTATCGTGTTATTAGAAAAATAAATCATTGCCAAGGTTAGCTAACGCTTTGACTCCGTCGGTATGAAAGCTTCGCGTCGACGATATCGCGAAAGTAAAGAGACTTGCTCTATTCGAAAACAAAAATAACTAAATTTATATTTTCCAAGAATTTTCCGAACGAATTGTGTGAAGAAAAGTTTGCTGGACGATTTTCAAGATTTTTCATTGATTCGGAGTTATAGTTCGAACCGAGTCAGCCAAAATGTCAGCAGCAAATTTGCTGAGATCCAAAAATACAAATATTCGACCATTCCTGCTTAGCAAACTCCCGGGCCTTGTGATTCCTCGTTGAAGGGTTAAAGGGTCTCAGCAGTTATCCGACGTAATGAATTTCCCGGTTCACACAATGGTCCAAATATTATTTTCATCCAAAAATAGCGAGTCTCCCTTCCCATTTATTTATCGAAAAATATCGCCAGTTCGAGCAGACTGCGTGGTTGACTGTAATATGCTCACCACGATGGAGATAATACTACAGGGTTGGGTATCACAGGAATAGTGCCTAAGGTGCTAACACGAATCTCCACTTGCTCGTCGCTCGCGCGACGAACGTGATCCCGTAACGCTCCCCCCTAAGCCAAACACACTGGTCTTTGTCTGTGCGCAATATGAGCTATGTCCATAGACCGGATGATACCGCACATGAGAATCACCGAGACATATAACAGAGAGAAACCGAGTGCAGAATAAAATACCAACTTGGACTGTATTCGGAGTTTGGAGGATTCTGTACAATTGGAATTTGTCAAAGACACTGATCGTCTCGTTTCAGGCCCACGACATCGATACTTTTGACGTAACATGCGTTTTCCATTGAGCCATCATCGGGCGAACCATGGACCAATGTCCAATCAACTTTCAAAAAATCGTGCACACGGAGAAAAAGAAACAGTTAATATCCCAGTATAAATTGCTTAAAAAACCGGGAACCACATTTCATTTTACAGTAAAACAGAGTAATGTATCCAAAAATGATGAATTTCCCTGTGAAAACTGTGATTTTCACAGTTACACTGACTTGTTCACAGTTTAGTACCGTCAATATGCCATTGTACCCAGTAAAATTGCTCCGATGTAAATTTAACATAAGATCACTGATTTTCATACTGTACGCAGCTGCAAAAGTTACAGTGTACACTGTATTGAGTACAGGATGATTGATTCAATTTTACAGTGTGGCACATGGTAGTTTTACTTTTCTTTCGACAGTTTGTGACGTTACCTGTACACTTTGACATTTTTACAGTTTACTCTAGTTTATTTACATTTTGGTACTGTGCAAAAATCAGTGTTCTCAGTAATACCTGCATGAATTGTGTGAATTCATGCAGGTATCACTGGCGCATTCCCCAACTGTCAAATTTCGAGTTTTGATAAATTGAAAATACAGTGTTTGAATCGTTAAAATCGGTTAAAATTTACTTTGGACTGCACTGTAATTTGAGCACTGTGTTTCAGTGAATATCGCAGTGCAATCGCTTCGAGTCCAATGCGAACTGTGTACCACTGTGTTATAAACTGTTTCGTTTTCTCCGTGCAAATGTATAAATTTTATTTTTCGTAAATAATAATTCGTTTTGTCTTTCTAATCCGTTGCTTGACAGGCGAACGGTATTTCACACTCGGTAAATATCTTTTGTTATTCCTTTATTACGCTCCGTTACTCTTTTCACCTGCTATGGACGTTCAAGTTGAAGCAACCAATCCGGAAAATTGGTCAAACGATTCTCTATTACAACTGGCCATACAGAGGATCGAAAATATATGTATATCGTGCGGAGAGATTTTCCGTGCTGTTGTTCTCGTGTGTAGGAATTCACGTGGTAATTGATTCGTCGTCCCAACACGGCGCGTATGCTATGTGTACACATTTCTATAGCGTCTCAAACGTTTTCCTGTGAAGCTCTGTACACGTATTTCTTCATTGGTACAAAGCTTTCCAGTACCAGATTTTAGCCGACGTCTAGTTTCGCGAAACGCTAGGAAATTACGTAATTTCCGGTCTCAAGCATCTCTCGACATTGCTGGATCAATGAGAGCTTGGACTCTGACATCTTCCTCCATTCGTTGCCTCTTATATTCGTTGATACACAGTAATACGTACTTGTCAATGACGACTCTTCTGATTCACTCTTTTTTACTCTACGAAACGTAACCCACGTGTTCCCTTGTCTTCGTCAACGCGTTTCGCAAGTTTTCCATGTTGATTTTCATTTTCCTCATTCTCCACACACTGAAAACTAAATTTTGTTAAAAAAAGATGGATATTTTGTTCGATACGTTCAACTAAACATTTTTTTGCATGATCCCAAAAATTGTGTCATCGCAGCAAGAAATATTCTAGAAAGTCTCTTCGGAAACAAATTTTTGTCGTTCCAATCGTAAATTTTGCTGGTAATTCCATTAGAAACGAAATATACTGCCAAAATAACGAAAATTTTGAAATTATCAAAAAATATTTAGTTCACCGTGTTTAAAAAAATATCGACGATTTTTATCAAAATTTCATTTTCAGTGCAGAGTCAAAGCAAAAGATAAATGGGAGACGATCGGTCAATAAAACTTTCGAGTGAAAGTGCTCAAGCAAAAAAATGTTGTAGTGAACGAAAAGTTTCGATGCCATCGGCAGATTTTTCGTCGTTAATTCGTCAAGATCGGAGGAAAGATTTTCCGTTCGTCCATAAAGTTAAATTTGCATTCTCATCCGTTGTAACGGAATCTTTGGTTAATTTTTTACGCGCAACATTCAGCCAGGAGGCGAGCCAGGAGGAGCTTGGCGCCAAATGGCTTGAGAATGGTGGGGATTGAAATTGTGCGACACGCGCGGTAATTTTCTAAGATACCGTGACATTTTCATGGCTCGATTTCTTTCGCGACGAAGCACTTTTCCTGCGCGTCAACTTTTCAGCACGATGCAAAATTGATGATGACGATGACCTGCTGCTGTTTCCTTGATTTTCATCGGACTCGTGACACAATCAGACGGAGTGTATTTTCACTGCTCTTCGTAGAATATATTCGAGGTGGTAGAATCGATATCGTAGCTTGATGAGTTGGTAGGAAAGAGAAGGAGGAAACGATTTTTTTTATTCCTTCGGCAGGCCTCAGTGTCACTGAGTCTGAGCAATTGACCTCGGAACGGTAAGCTAATTTTTGTTGAACACGATAAACTAAATATTTTTTAATAATTTCAAAATTTTCGTTATTTTGGCAGTGAATTTGGTTTCTAACGAAATTGCCAGCAAAATTTACGAGTGGAACGACTAAAATTTGCTTCCGAAGAGACTTTCTAAATAATTTTTCGCTGCGATGACACAATTTTTGGGATTATTAAAAAAAAACGTTTCGTCGAACGTGTCGAAAAGAATTTCCATCTTTTTCAACAAAATTTGGTTTTCAGTGGGAAAATTCTCGGAGTGTCATTACCGATAATTCGTTTGAACTTTACCGACATTCTTAATGAACTTATTTGAGACATTTGCGTATTGTCTCCTCTCTCCGTCTCTGCTATAAACTTAAGGGACGTGAAAATCTGTGTATAAGTACGTGCACATGTGTTGATATACATCGATGTGCATATAGACATACGCGTATTTATGTAATGAGCGGGAAAGTATACTTGTGTACTCTTAGCCCCGCCTTCTTCGGCGCCGAACTTGCAAGCAGAGCAGGAGCATGAGACAACTTTCCATACTCCCCACTCCAGGGACTCTGTCGGTCTTTGCAAGTAGTAGCGGCGGTCGGGCAAGTGGTAGTAGTCAGTGTTACAGCGGACGGTAGGGGTAGGAAGATGTTGGGGTTGTTGGTGTGAGTAAATACATAGTGATGCGTAGTGGAGAGGCTGTGAGGCCCACAAGCCCGCGTTGGCAATAGCGTACGCGCGTTGAATAGTTCGCGGGGGTGGTTGTGAGGGAGGGAGGAGGAGAAATGAAGGGGAAAGGGTGAGCGCCGGGGAAGGGCATGCAGCGTGGGTATAAGGAGCGGCGAGGGTGTGGGGAGAGGAAATGATGGAGGCGCGCGCGCTCGAGGCTCGGCGGCACAAAAGCCTCAACCCCCCGCACGCGGATCGATGGAAAGCTCTCCGCTCCCCTTGCGGCGCCACCGGCGCCACAGGGAAAACGTCCACCGCTCAGTCTGAACTCGGGTTCACTCAGTCCACAACCGTTTGCCACGAGACTTCGATCTCTCCTCGAGACACACGTCAGACAAAAACGAACACGTTTTAAAAATCAGCCCTTTTTCCTTGTAACTGGCGAACCAGCATCCCTCTCGCGAGACAGAAAGCAGGAGGTGGCGTTAAGTTTTATTTAAAACGTACCGGACCTACGAAATCGACAACATTTTTCAAATTCGTACTAAAACAACCAACAAAAACTTACTACACACACACACACCCACGTAAAACTATATACACATGTATACACAGCCATTAAAATAAACAGCAACAGTTCGACCAGGTGAAAACGAGCAAAGACATTGAAAACACCGACACCGTCGTCGTGAACTGTTTTTTAAATAACATACGAGTAAACACACGAGGCGAGACAACGCCAGGCTCCAAATAGTACGAGAAAACCTGTAAACCCAGAAACAAGAGGAAAACACCGAGCAAGAGAATCTATTTGCTGTTTGCTGCTCCGTTGTTGTCACAGCGTATCAAGGTAAGTCAAAAAATGGGGATGCTTTATATCTATACAGGAAAATGTCTAGAGCATACCTAGCCATATATGTATGGGAGTATATCTGTGTGTGTGTCTCTCTCTCTTCGTCAGTGTACGTGTATATCGAAATCATGCGTGTATGTACCTCGGGTATGGAATTGTATTTTCCTCATATCTGAATATTTCCAAGCTTTCTGATCAACGAATATATATTTTTGAAGCGATAGTACGTTAGACTCGACACATTTATAACTCTTTTCAATGTTTCATCGAAATACTGCTCCCGGAGAACGAAACACGAGCATCAGTTATCGGAAGTTTACGTCCCTCTAAAACCTCCGTACGTGCAGCAGCCTATTTCCTGTTTCTTGTGAAGAATGTTTTTTTTTTTTCGATTGCTTTAAATTGTTCGGAAACGAAATGCCTGATTGAGAGATTTTTTTTTTATCATCATTTGATCCGATTAATTGAGGTTTGAAGGTTTTTATGAAATGGGAATTGAATTTTGTGAAATTTCGAAAAATAGTCAAGGAAAAATCTTTCAAGTTACTTTTTTTTCAACGAGACGTCATTTATGTGACGCAACCCCAGTAGGTCGATTCCTAGACTGCCAAGGCCCACGGTAGTGACTGTGTGAGAACTCACGACTTTCGTTTTGTTCGTTGGACTGAATATATTAATTTTTCATAAAATCGCAATTCACACTTTTTTCTTCGTCCTTTCCATTCCGCGAGTCAATTATCATTGGTCATCACTTTCGTTCGATACAATCGCTAGAAACGTCATTTTGCAAGAATAATGCTATTCACGCTCGGGTATTTATCAGTTAATAAATGTTGTAGTTGTTTCGCAATTTGATGTCGAATCACACGAAAATTATCGACTGTCAGAAACACGTGAATGTGTTTTTCCAAATGTGCATTTTTTTTCATGCACAATAATGTTGCTGCTTTCTATCGACAATGTTCAAGGTCACAGAGACGTCGAGTATGACCTGTTTTAAGGACACGAACGTGACCTCGATTTTTCTCAAACGTAAATCCGAAGAGTAACTCTCTGCTCACTGTGACAAAAAAAAAACAAAAATGACCAATCTCTTCGCAGCATTAAACATGCTTTTTGTGTTTTTTGAATTTAAATAGGAATTCTCCTTGAACTCAAACGTTTATGGGATTTGTTGGTAAAAAATGCAATGAATTCTTTTCCTCGCGGTCTACAGACCGTGCGAAGGGAATTATTCAAACCGAGCATCTTTATTTACGTTGAAAAAATAAGAAACACCTATTTATTTATTTCCAGTCGTCTCACGATCACTCGAATTACGTTTTTCAATGAGAATAAAAATTCTGTGTCAATGGAATGGGTGGGGGTTTATATTACGAATAACCAAATTGTCGAACAGCTAATAATTCGGAATTTTGGTATTCATAAAATTAAATAAAAGAAAAGTAAGGAAGTCGAAATCAAATTTTTCAAGCGACTAAAAATTCGAAATACAAAATAGCGAACGTCAAAAATGGCGAACGTCAAAACGGCGAGCGCCAAAATAACGAACGCTAGAATAGAATAGAATAGAATAGAATAGAATAGAATTCGTTATTTTGGCGCTCGCCGTTTTGACGTTCGCCATTTTTGACGTTCGCTATTTTGTATTTCGAATTTTTAGTCATTTGAAAAATTTGATTTCGACTTTCTTACTTTTCTTTTATTTAATTTTATGAATACCAAAATTCCGAATTATTAGCTGTTCGACAATTTGGTTATTCGTAATATTAACGCCCAACCCAAGAAACGAAAGGAAAATAACATTCCGAGGAAAATAGGAAAAGGTTCGATATAAAGTTAGAGACATGAAAATGCAGCGGAAACGTCTTCGGAACTATGAAGAACCACGAGACACAACCACGAATAGAAAGAGGAGAGGCGCGAGGAAGAGAGTGTAAAATGAAAAGAATAAGAGATTTCAATATAAAGAGACATCGAAAAATAACAGCAACATTCTTGGTGGCTGCGGACGTTTTATCATCGGTGATATACTTCCGATGAAACCGCGAGAGAGCAAGACGACGAAAGGTTTGCGGCCTCTGTACGTGTGTTGCAGCAAACGCGGAACGAAACCCGAGATATTACTTCTAGCCTGAGCCGGAGTGATATCTGTGTACGTCAGTGTATGTGTATACATTTGTATGTGTGCGTATTATAAGGCTCGAGGTCGCCCATCGATTTCGATGGCCTACCTTTCCTCGGCCAACAGTTATACACACGCGTATGTGTGTATTTATATTTATACATGTATACAGAGGCTCGTCTTCACCCTCTGCGTTTGTTGAGCTTTCGATATACCCCTCGCGTTCTGGCTCACACCGTAGCATGAAAAAAAAAAAAAAAAAACTTGCAAGTATCGGGTAACTGCGTAGCTTACATCTTTTATTATTATTCCTTTTTATTTAACGCTTTTTTTTTGTTTGTACGTAATTTTACGGATTTTCTGTTAAGGACGTTGTATGGAAAATTTTCTATCGATAGAATTCATTCATATTTGCACCACACAAAGAGAACAGTGATGGCTAATAGCTCGCGTTATTTTAAGAGGTTTCACTATGTAGAAGTCGAAATATTTATTTATAAAAATCACTATTTTCAGCAGTTTCTCATAAGAGCGTGTGTTAAAAGTCGCAATTTTCAACATTACATATTTCCATTTCTAAATGGCGAAGCCTCTTAAGACTTTGCATACACTTTTATTTAACATCGAAGAAGCTTTATTTAATTTTTCAATAAAATCGATCGTAGAAGTTTTTTCGAAAATTTGTTTATTACATAAAAAATACCGATTACCTCGGACAATGTTGGATTTAGAGTATGTTGTTCTTTAGTCTATTTGTAATAACTTTTTTTAGTGAACTTGGGCTCCCAAACCATTTTGTATGTGAAAAAAAGTGAAAAGGAAAATTTAGATGGGCTTGAGGTCGGTTGATCTTCCTGATCGTGATTCCACTCATGGCTCAAAGAAAAGTCCAGCGCATAAGGCAAATAAATCGACTTGGTTCACGAAGCATGGAATACTTTTTGCTCGTTTTTTTCTCGTCTAAAAATCTAATTGATTATGAAATTTGAATTTATCGACAAATTGGTTTTTACGGTATTGACTCAGCGGAGGATAAAAAGGAGCGCGAAATGGTCATTGTTCGACACGGTTCAACGTTCATTCCTCAATGCAGTATTTACGTCAATGTTTACTCGAGAGATTGTAGAAGCAAATGTGCGGATGCGTCGAGGGGAAAGTCAGGGCTTGTTTTGTTGCCTCTGCGAGGGTCGGGAATCGTTGTCGCGAGGTCGCTCAGGTAAATATCAGGTTGGGTTCGTCTCCACCAGACGACAGTGGGATGGAGAACGAGAGAGACAGCAAATGTTCTCTCCCACTGCTTTCCACCCTCTCAGCGAGCGTTCCAGACGTTCCTTCCTCTCTCCGCCCTCCTCGTAGCCATCGTCCCGAGCTTCAATTTCTATATGTACTATGTATGTAGTATGTAGTGGAGTTTTACATGCATACCCTTGGCGGGTTTGTACATGGTGTGCTTCCCGTACCCCTTCTTTCATCCCGTTCCACCTTTTTTCTCTCATCCCTTTTCCACCATTCACACTTCCCCATTCGTCTCCTTCTCCACTACGCACACAAGGACCTACTATTTTACGTGGGTTCCGAACCACAGAGAGTACAGCTTGGGACACTTAGAAAAATCCATTGGTGTCGGCGGGAATCGAACCCGGGTCTCCTGGTTGGGAGCCGGGCTCGTTACCACTGAGCCACTGCCTCTCTTTTTCTATATGTACTAAATACACTCTGTATCTATGTACAAATATACGGGGCATTCCATTGAGAGCTATAAGCGTCGCAGTGTTTGTCCGGCGAAAGAAAAATGTTTGTTGCATTCCTGGACTGATTCTGCCCGCGCTCGAACAACACTCTTTATTCCATTTCTATTTGGATTATGACGATAAAGATGATTTAACTTTAACACGTAACGCAAACATCGATAATCTTTCTACTTGACTGAAAAAATAAATATAAACAGATCGATAACGTGATAAAAATTCTATCGAGTGAAAATATTATGGAAATAATAACAAAAATGAAACGTGTGCGAAACGAATGTGGAAATTGCTCGAATCGAATTTATGCATTTTTTTCCTCAATTGTGAAAAATCTCATATGCACAGTTTGTCAAATTTATTTTATTTTGACCCTAGAACGTTGACCTTATTTTTTAAAACCCATTCCGGTGACCTGGGGTCATAAATGACCCCAAATTTGAAAAATTCATGTCTCCTGTAAAGTTAAACCAACATTTTTCAGCTTGGGCTCATTCTTTTCGTTTTCTCATGCAGGATTCGTCCTGAAATTTGTCGAAAATGCGGTAAATGGATAAAAATCGAGAGAAGGTTCTAAGGTTCATTGGATTCGTTGGACGAGTGTCTGGAGCAAGACACCAACGTCATTGATCCATTGCAACTAATAAGAAAAGAATTTATGTCAGTCTCTCCCTGTTTTTCATCTCTCTGCACACTAGAAATAAAATTTTGTTAAAAATCGTCGATATTTTGTTGACCACGGTCAACGAAATATTTTTGGATAATTTCCAAATTTTCGTTATTTTGGCAGTATATTTGGTTTCTAACGGAATTGTCAGCAAAATTTGCGATTGGAACGACAAAAATTTGCTTCCGAAAAGACTTTCTACAATATTTCTTGCTGCATTGACAAAATTTTTGGGATTATTCAAAAAAACATTTAGTCGAACGTATCGAACTAAATATCGATCTTTTCCAACAAAATTTTGTTTTCAGTGCATGAATGTCGAGTTTTTCATTTCTTCGTACACAACCTTGGCCGTGAGTGGCACACCGAGTTTCGGTGGCACTAGTGCCACCTTCCGAGTCCCCAATATTCGAGGATCAAGCGAGTACTTAACTATGAAGCAGCAGCGAGGATATAAGAGCCGAGAGAAAAAAAAAGGGGGCGAAGAGAGATATGAGATGAAATAGGGATGCTGCGCTCTTTGCCCGATCAGGCGGACTTTCTGAGATATCGACCGTAAAAGTTCGGGGGCATTGACTTCGCCGATGCAATTCTCGTAGGATGAGATGGAAGCCTCAACCCTCGAGCACAATGAAACGCGGGGAAGATGGTTCGGAAAGCTTCAAATTTCTTGCTTCATAAAGCAAACGTCCCGCTAGTTTGTTTCCATTTTCAATTTCAATAGAAAAATGCAATCGGCTCTCCGAGCTCCGGGTCAGATTTCAGGTTAAGGAGATCACATTTCAAATCACTTCGATCGCAATCCGTATTGTGAATGACTGCTCGCACGATACACAGATTCGTTCCTCGTATCGTCTTCGATTTTATTCCCTCCGATGAAAAATCCTCGATTTCCTCGTTGCTTCGTAAAAGCACGCAGCTCTTCCGGTTAGTTGTGTTTTTTTTTCTTCAATGTTTCAATTTGGTTTGCTAATGCCAATGATAATTAATAAGCAACAATCTAATCAGGTGGTCGGTTTCAAATTAAAGTTTCAGTTTTTTTTTTTTTGACATTTCGATGGCGTTTTAAAAATCGGATCGATTGTTTAAACATTTTTGCACGGACTTTGGTGAAACGAGTCGGTCCTCAGAGACATGGAATCTTGGGCAAAAATTACATCGATTTATAAAACTTTATAAAAAGTTTGCAAGTTTCTGTGAAAGAAAAAAAAACAGACACACACACAAGATTTGCGGTATTACTGCGGAAGGCATCCTCGGAAATGAGTACTTGTTTATTTTCCGTCTCGCAAGCTCCGGCGCGATAGGTATCACCTTGTGACAAGTCTACGAAAGCCTTGCGCAGACAGGGCTTCGTAAGAATGAAAGTCCGTAACAATTCCTTCGAGAAAAATAGTATTTCTTGGAAGTTACTGAATGTTGATCTCGCTTATTCTTCTCACACGAACAGTCTCGGCAGCGAGCAACGACACGAGTGATTTCTCTTGGGGATTCATCTAGGACGCAACATGCTGTGGCGATCAAGTTATATCTACGTTAGGGCGCGAAGGTTCATCGTTTCCTACCACCGTCCAACCACGAATCCTCGTACATGAGATGTTTGCGACGACATCGCGTCAAACGACGAATAAAAAACACTCACTCGAGTATTTTGATTCAACGTTGCACGCCTCAGAGTTTTAACGAGCATTGGAGCTGCTCGAATCCGTAAAATTCAACGGAATGGGGATGAAATATTTTCCATGAGGTCCTTCGATGCTTTGTGGCAATCGTCGTCACGTTAAAAATATCTTGTTCCCTGCTTTCTGCAATAATCGATAAAACAGTAGTTCCACTTGTGAAAACACCTCGTTGCGTTGTCCTTTGAAGCATTTGGTCCTCGATTCTGCGAGCAGATGCTTGTTTTCGACAAACTTTCCTCGCCTTTGTAGATTCATACAAATCGAGAATTTCGAACGAATTTTAGTTTCCATTGTATCTGCTTATGCCTTTGACCGTTTTAACGAGCCTAGGCAATCGACCTCGAGGGAGGGTTATAAGAAAGCCTGGAAAACTTGGCGACACAGATGGCAATGTTTTTCATGGCGAACCATGGAGTTGGAAGCATCAGACCCTCTAGCTGTCGCGGTTGCGGATTATTTGTCTATTAAACCTGAATGACGAATATTTTTGATTGGCACAATTTATCAAAGTTCCATTTTAAATTTCTCCTGTCAAGATCCCTGATTCGCTTTTTTACGTAGACTTTTTTTTTCACCGTAATTTCCATCTTGTTTCAAGTACCGGGTACGAAAACCACAACCGCAAATAGGCGTAGAAGCTCGAAGGATACGAGCTTGCTCCATAACTCTGTCTCGTTTGAGAAAATTTATGTTGGATCGGGCAAGTGCCTACAGGTAGGGAACAAAAATTTCGCATATATCTCGCGTACCTCGAGAGGGAGTTGAATGGAGTCGAGAAGGGAGGTGCAGTCTTTGGCCTATCGAGTCAAGTTTTTGGCTACAGTTCCGTTTTTCTGACAATTATTCTGTCGCTAAATTTTCGGTGATACGAAATTATAAAAACGTCAGAAAAAAATGTAATTTTAATTTCGGAGTAAAGCGAATCTATGAATTTCTGCAGTTGTTTGCGTTTGGCTGTTGAGACTGAATGAAAAAACGATAAACTTTGATGTCGAGTTGGTCGTCGCCATAGCAATGGAAAAGTGACGTAGGGAGCGTCCTCATGTTGCCAATCACTGAACGTTTCACATTACGTCGTTTCCTTCACGCCCTACGGTTTCGTTTTTCCGGCCGCATACTCGCTTTGGCATATTCCGTGTGCCGCTTTCCAAATTAACGAGTCCCTTGAGCTCTCGAAGCCAAGTATCGAGAGTACGGGTGAAAAAAGTTTGCCCTTAATAAGAGTTGATGAAAAAGTAGGCAGTTGGACAGCGTTTCAGAAATCCCGAAATAATAAATTGATTTGATTATCTGTCAAGAAATAAAACTCGTGCTACGTGAATAGACATTTTTGTTAAAACGGCAGATTCAGCGGATACTAGCGTGGAAAGATTGAAAAGTAAATGCCAGGAGCGTTGTCCACATTGGGTCTGACAAACACCGGCCCATTCCACTCGCAACAGTACCGCAGGGGCATCGCGAGGTCTTCCATGTGGTGGCGAGAGGATTAAAAGTTGTGGCTCTGGCCACAGTGGCAGGTTGCTAGTTTTCGAGTTGTGTGGGTGTTGTGGTTCGGTTGAGAGACGTCGAAAGAGCTATCCTATAGAGATTACCACTACAAGCTCGTACAGCAGCTTGTTATATCATATGAGTAATGGAAGCGTAACTGCACTGCGAATACTACTGTATCAGTATAATATCCTGATCTGGGATTTCCAGTCTCATGAAGAGACTCTCTCGTTGGTTCCATGCGGCCCACTAACGGCAATGGTAACAAGCATTCACGAGAACACATTGTATCCAAAGTGCATGTAATACACCAAGTAATACAGACTCTGTGTTCGCCCATACTGACGCAACATTTCCTTCAATTAACTCTTCAAGTGGCAACAGTCGTTATATGATGATGATGTCAGGCAACAGCTAGCATCAGAATGAACCCTGAGGCTCAAGCAACCTTGGAACTGTCTTGCATTTCATGTCAAAATTGAGTTCTCTCCAAAGCCTTTGTTCAATCCATCCTTGCATCATTTCTGTTGAGTTGTTTTTCGTGGTGCACACGTGGTGCATAATACACGTCATCCAAAGGCAGTTCCTGCCAAATCCTTTAATACTGCGAGTCCTGATTGTGACGGGTGGGGGTTAATATTACGAATAACCAAATTGTCGAACAGCTAATAATTCGGAATTTTGGTATTCATAAAATTAAATAAAAGAAAAGTAAGAAAGTCGAAATCAAATTTTTCAAATGACTAAAAATTCGAAATACAAAATAGCGAACGTCAAAAATGGCGAACGTCAAAACGGCGAGCGCCAAAATAACGAATTCTATTCTATTCTATTCTATTCTATTCTATTCTAGCGTTCGTTAT
>JBAJMU010000002.1:3355622-3381921 GCA_037952995.1 Hyposoter didymator | reverse complement strand
ATTCGTACAAACGTGCTTGCTCTATTACACACAAACACGAAGATACATGGGGAAGAGGTTCGTATGGCCTGGCAAGAGCAGCTTAAATCGCACGAACGAGGAACACGCCACAGACCAACATCTCTGCGAGCTCTATCGTTGAAATATTACAAACCACGAGGCAACCAAGATATTGGTGGATTTTACATGCGTATCCTACTTATCATAAAGGGTGGCTCATGCATGCGGAGTTTTGACGCCTGGCTTCGAGAGCATCTGCATATGGTGAAGACTCGACGTCAGTGTCATTCCCACATCGCTCTTGCCAACTCCCCACTCTGACTCTTGCTGTTCCATTCGACCGCCACCCATTCGTTGAACAACAACACACTCGTCCTCTTCGTCAATCCCCCAACTTGCGTTGCAACTATCAACGTATATATTTCCGGGTGCTCTTGACTATCTTCGTGAGTTCTCTGCCTCGGCTGATTAATGCGCAACGCCAGTTGCGCAATTAACGACTGAGTGATACCTCCCAGTCTGTCTGATGATGCACGTGCGCATCGGAATGTGAGAATCCATGGATATGCGTCTTTTGGGGAGACGAGCAGCAAGTGAGATCGACCTCTACGGGTCGTAGATTAAACCCTGGCCCTAGTGTCATGTCCCTACGTCTCTAGACTGCATCATCCCTCATTAGTGTCTGCCAGCTTTTCGATTCTCTCGAGCTTCTTCATTGTTCCTGGATTTCACCTTTTTGGACAGAGTCCCTTCTCGTGCGATTCCTTAATGACAGATTTCCATTGCCATTCGATTCGTGAGTCTTTCACGCGTCACGGAAACGTTGGTTGCTGGATTGTCTGTAAAAAAAAATCAATGGCAGCTCGACGAGTTGGTAATCAGCTCCGTGGCGTTTCTGGCCTCGTCAAAATCACTGTAACCTTTGACATTGAAAAGTTACACTAACACTTTTCGTGGAACCTTCGTTGCAACATGATTCAATTAATTTGTAGAACACATTTTTGTCTCTTTAGGTTTTTCTTCCCCTTAAAAAGTCCAATCCCTCGAAAGTGAGAGTTTCAGCTTTACTTAAAATTTCGATCATTGCAAGTGCAGTCACGAGCTTCTCTCGTGGAGGTCTTAATATCCCGGAAAAGGTTTCTATGTAGATCGTCATGTGCTCAATATTTAGTCGTCCTTGCATGTTGCACTTTTGTCAATGAACATGTTTGACGCAATATTTTCGACTTTTTTTTGTTATTACGTCTTTGCGGATCGGGCCAATGTTGAAAAAAAAAAAAAAATGAATTCTACGGCAATTAGAAATTTTCAGAAAAATCGTCTCATCGCTTAACTCCCGAAAATTTCAAGATTTTGTCAAACTATTTCTGGTATTGAAACTGGGAAATGTCGGTTGGACGGTTTAAACTTAATGATTTTTCGAATTGTACAAAAATCTGACTTTTTCGAAAAATCGTCGAAATCATTCATTACCTTCTCACCGTAACAATGTCCTTTCGGTACATCGAACTTTTCCTTCTATTTTCGAGCTCTTTTTTCGTTCTCATCTCGTCGTCGTCGTATGACAACTCAGACTCATCATGACAGTTCGGGAACAAGAGAAACCAGCGTCGTGCATCAAGCCAGGTCTTGTGCCTTGCCACGTTTCCTGGTTCGTCTAACCCTCGGCCATTCATCGAGAGAGAGAAGCTTGATAGCTTTTTGATCGAATTGACGGACCTAGCCGGTTAACTAACTTCCTCCGTGGAGTAGGGTGGCCGAAGCTTTTTTTCTTTTTCTTCGTATATCAGAAGCTCGTGGCTGTTACCATCCCATCTTTTTTTTCCGTAGCTTCTATTTTTTCCCTGTCTTTCCATTCTCCACACAAACGGTCGCCAGTGAGAATTTACAAAATTGTCAAAAAAACAATCGTTCGATCTTTTGCATAAAAAATTATTCACTTGAGTGTTAATTAATTAATGAGCGTAATAATAAATCGATAAATCGCCACGTGACCATGTCCACAGGATGAAAAACTGCCCTGCATCCCATTCCCACGAAAAAGAAAGGATTTTTCCATAAATTCAGAAAAAGATCGAGCGTCGTCTCAACCTGCATCTTCAAAATATTGTCGCCTATGAAAATATCACTTGTTTTTTTTTGTTTCTATCGATAACAATTGGCCGAAAGTCACAGACGGCACGTACGACAGTTTTTATGTTAGAGGGTATATCCTGGAAATCGTGTCCAGCTCAAGATTCAAACTCTTTTTACTTTTCTCGACGTCGTCGTCGTCGTCGTCGTCAGTGTAGACGTCTTTCTCTTTATCGGGATTTATGCCTATACAATTTTACTTTACAGCTCTCCCTTAGTCCACAGACAATGGTGAAAATGGTTTTGGCGAACAAGTAGGAAATTTATTGCGATCGGGAAGGCGCGATATATAGGCGAAGCTATGAAGATGGAGCTCGAGGGTTGTGTGGAAGACGAAACGGGAGAATGAAGCAAGTCGTCGCGGAGGAAAGTAGTGAGAGTTTTCTCGAGACATCGGCAAAGTCGCCGGGGGCGAGAGATCCCGAAGTCAGAATAAAAACTTGGATATAGAAGTCTGTGTGTGTGTGTGTGTGTGTGTATAAATACATAGACACTTGACTATATTTCTCATCGCCCAGCTGCACGTTTTCAAACTTTTCGAGGGAAAGTTCATCGCCTGTTTGCTCCCCGTCTTTTTCCCGCACGGCCACACAGACACACGCAGACGGAGACTCACACAGCGACGGGAAAACAGGAATCTCTACCTTTTCCATCTCTTCTTTGTTTGGCAAACGGGAAAACACGTTTGACGTTCATCCGAGAGTTAATCCGACTGCATGAGCGCATTTTGCCCCTGGGAAACGAACTCAAAGAATGTGAAAACAAAAAGAGGGAACCGGGGCATCGAGGCATTGAGATAAACGAATTTAATGAAAATTCAAAAAGTATAGACATCGAGGAATTCAACGGATTGCATGATGTTTGAATTGGGAAAAAACAAATTTGTCGTTTTAAACTTCGGGTCGCCATTCGATCAGCCACAATTCATTTCCGTTTCAACTGGCACGTGGAATTTTTCGTTTTTGCCTTAATTCGTACCAAGTATCCAGCGAATAGAAGTTGCAAACTCGAAACTTGTTCCAATCGAATCAATCTATCGATCGCCTCGTCCTCCCACTTTTTTGTGTCGCTGGACCAACGCCTCCCTCAACTCTGCGAATTCATATAATTCCATCGGTCTGACAATGCGCGGATCGTTATCTATTTTCAGCCCATGCATTTCTACGCCTGGACATTTATTCCGTGTAGTCAATCTCGGACATGCAGAACGAAAAAGCCGCCGGGCAAAGAAAGCACCCGCGGGTATTAAGGACCTTGTATGGCGAACGGTCAAATCTTAATTTTTCTTTTCAGTTTTTCTTACATACAAAATGCTTTGAGAACCTCAGTTCATTGAAAAATGTTGTTACAAATTGACTAAAGAACGACGTACTCTAAATCTAAGATTTTTCGAGGTAATCTGGATTTTTTATACAATAAACAAAATTTCGAAAAAATATTACGATGGATTTTTTTAAAAAACTAAATAAAGCTTCTTCAATGTTACATAAAATTCAAATTTCATAATCAATTATATTTTTAGACAAGAAAAAAACGAGCAAAAAGTATTCCATGCTTCGTGAACCAAGTCGATTTATTTGCCTTATGCGCTGGACTTTTCTTCGAGCCATGAGTGGAATCACGATCGGGAAGATCAACCGACCTCAAGCCCATCTAAATTTTCCTTTTCACTTTTTTTCACATACAAAATGGTTTGGGAGCCCAAGTTCACTAAAAATAAGTTATTACAAATAGACTAAAGAACAACATACTCGAAATCCAACATTGTCCGAGGTAATCGGTATTTTTTATGTAATAAATAAAATTTCGAAAAAACTTTTACGATCGATTTTATTGAAAAATTAAATAAAGCTTCTTCGATGTTAAATAAAAGTGTATGCAAAGTCTCAAGAGGCTTCGCCATTTAGAAATGGAAATATTTAATATTGAAAATTGTGACTTTTAACACACGCTCTTATGAGAAACTGCTGAAAATAGTGATTTAAAAAAATAAATATCTCGACTTCTACATGGCGAAACCTCTTGAAACTGTGCGAGCCATTAGACATCACTATTCTCTTTGTGTGGTGCAAATTTAAAGGAATTCTATCGACAGAAAATTTCACGTACAACGTCCTTAAGCAGTACAGATACGAAAAACCTGGGAAATTAAAATGTCGAAGCCATTGTGGTCTGTACGCATGTGCGCAAAAATCGATTGAGAGAAACGATCATTTCTTATTTTTATTCCTCGTTTTTCTATCGAATCCGGAGCTGCTGCCCATCCACTTCACTTGTTACCCTCTCAGTAGGGTCGATCCACTATATAGGTGAACAATTTGACCGAATCCTTTCGACATCGGTTCCTCGATTGCTCCATTTCGAAGAAAGTCATGGAAAAAAAATGAAAACAGCAAGAAAAATTCATTATTTCTATTCATCTGTGCGAGACGAAGTTTCCAAAAAAAAAAAGCAACCATTTTTCTTCTCATTCAAAGAAATAATTCTAATTACTCTCGTTCGTGCAGTTCAAAATTTGCCCAAGTGACGTTAATTGTTCCACAACAAAACTTTAGTTGCTTGGGCGTTTTTAGCAATTGGAAAAATCAGAAAAATTCTTATTTTATCGGAGCTCGAAATTTCTACGATATCGATGGTTCAAGTGGAATTGCCGAAAGTGCTTACAAATTTGCAGTGTCCATTTCTACTCTGTCAGAAAGTTGTGGCGGTGTGTTACTGGGTTTGGTGGGCTGCCGAGGTGATAGCGAAGGGATAGTTTTATCTGCATCTCTATCTTTCTCGCTCTCTCTCTCTCTCTCTCTCTCTCTCGGACACGCTCCGAGTGGATTCTACGAGCCAATGGGTATAACATCGAGGCTATTACCACAGCTGTCCACTTCCGGACTATCGTAGTTGTTGCCAACACGAGCGTGAAAGTCGTGGGGCTTGTTCGCGTACGAGCTGCAGGTTACATTCGTGTTCTCAACTTGTGAGCTGCACACCTTTATGCAAGTATATATTTGTAGGGCTGCAGCATATACAAGCGTATGCACACGTACACAAATAAACAGACACACACTTTTATAACAGCAGAGTTTCCGATCTGTTCGGTGCTGGCTCTTGGTTGGGCGTCCCGACGCTTATCGACCGCGTTCTGATAGCTATATCGTTCTTCTCTCGCGGTTGGAAGGGCCACAGCGCTTATCAAGCCGGTACTTTCATATCGCGCTATTTCCACGGCGACGGTCCCTAACCAGTGGATTTCGTTATTTTCGTACAAAGATTTTTCTTTTTTCAGATTCTTCCTCTTAAGGTGGTACTGTTGATTTTAGAACTACCGTTCAGAATTCAATGAAATTTGGTGCAGCAGTAGATTTGATTGAAAAAAGATCCAGAAACAAAATTTTCATGGAAACGATTGATATTTTATTCGATACGTTCGACAGCAACGTTTTTTTCAAAATAATCCCAAAAATTGTGTCACTGCAGCAGAAAATCTTGTAGAAAGTCTCTTCGGAAGCAAATTTTAGTCGCTCCAGTCGTTAATTTTGCTGAAAATTCTGTTAGAAACGAAATATACTGACGAAATAACGAAAATTTGGAAACTGTGCAAAAATATTTAGTTTACCGTGTTCAACTAAATGTATCGACGATTTTAAACAAAATTGCAATTGCAGCATTAAGTCTTATGATGAATCTCAGTTTTCGTCGTATTTTACAATGAATTTTTATCAATTCTTAGGAGAAATCACAGTTTTCATTGTAAAATACAATGAAATGTATGAAATCGATGGAAAATTCATGAAATTACCAATGCCAATATCTTTTTTCTGGTTCTCTGTAGCCTTTTGAAAATTTAACTGTATCTTTTTCTCATCAGAATCTACTAATGTACCAAATTTTATTGAATTCTGAACGGTAATTATAATCAGAAAAAATATATTTGCATTGGTTATTTCATACATTTGACATTGAGTTTTATGAGAAATGTCAGTTTTCATTGTATTTCACAATGAATTCTTATCAATTCTTAGGAGAAATCACAGTTTCCATAGTAAAACACAATGAAATGTATGAAATCGATGGGAAATTCATGAAATTACCAATGCAAATATTTTTTTTCTGCTTCTCTGTAGCCTTTTGAAAATTTAACTGTATCTTTTTCTCATCAGAATCTACTAATGTACCAAATTTTATTAAATTCTGAACGGTAATTATAATCAGAAAAAATATATTTGCATTGGTTATTTCATACATTTGACATTGAGTTTTATGAGAAATGTCAGTTTTCATTGTATTTCACAATGAATTTTTATCAATTCTTAGGAGAAATCACAGTTTCCATAGTGAAACACAATGAAATGTATGAAAGCGATGGGAAATTCATGAATTCACCAATGCGAATATCTTTTTTCTGGTTCTCTGTAGCCTCTTGAAAATTTGACTGGATTTTTTTCTCATCATAATCCACTGCTGGATGAAATTTCATTAAATTCTAAAACCGACAGTACTACCTTAACGAGTAGGTCCTTGAAACTCATTTTTGGCTGATGTTAATTTCTCAGTCGCGTTGCCCAGAGGTGTGGGAGGTGAAAAACGCCGGCGACTGCCGCCAATGAAGCCTCGAACTATCAGCTGTGAATGAACCGAAAAAAAAACCATCGAGCAATGATATTTCTTGAGGGACTTTTGACAGTACGAAAAAATGTCACGACGTGTTGAATTTTTCGCCTGCTCGTAGAGAAAGTTCCTTAACGTTAGCCTCGGAAAACGAATTTGCCTCAAAACCCATTTGCGAAGCACTTACGATAAAGACATTACACTTGCAAAAAGAAAGTTAAAAAAAAAGTTGCCACGTTTTTCCTTCTCACGTCGCGACTCTTGCGATCGCAGAGGAGGGTTGAAAAAAGCCACGTGTACGTAATAAAACAAATTTGAAAAGTTGTTGGCCCGTCTTTTGGCGTGGAAAGTGGCGGTTATTACTCGGCAATAAATCGTGGATTGAAATACAGGGGCTTTGGGAAGAGTTTCGGTCTCGGAGTCGGTGGAGCTGGCCTCGATGTTGACCTGCTCCGAGCGACGCTGCATTTAATAGTTTTTCCAAATGTTTATACAAAGAAAAGTAAAGAGAAATGAAATGCGAGAAAGAGAAGAAAATTGGAGATGCAATTTTCTTCGGTTTTTAATTCGCTCCAATTTGCTAGTGTACCGGGCCTCATTGGAAAAAGGGACAACGACACGTTATACTTTGCTTCTTCTCCTCTATCACCAATTCCCAGCTCGCCAGCTCGAGGAAAGTCCGCAGAGGTTCAAAAGCCGATAGAATCGAAAGTTTTCTCATTACTGAAACACACGAACGTGCTCTCCTTCCGTCCATTATATTGGTTTTTGAGTGATTCCATTGCCTTGTGGATTCTGATGTCCCCTGCAAACGATTTTTTTTTTTTTTTATCGCTTTTCTACTTCATTTACGTCGGCGAAATTGTGTGTGGCGCATGCACTTCATTTTTTTCCTCATCTCCCCTTAATTGCGTTTGGAAAAGTTTTATGTGTGTCACATTCGCGAGGGAGAGGGAAAAGTTGACAGGTACAGACGTGGATGCCCAGCTTGCTACTGATCTATGTGCCGAAACAAAAATGTCGTTGTCATCAACGTAAGATTTCTTCAAAGCTTCTCCCACTGATCATCGTTCTTCGTTGGCCCAGTTCTTGTCGAAATATTCCTATTGCCAGAACGCTGGCTCGTGGCAAAAGAGAAAGTTTCTTGTTTGGAGTCGAGGATGGATGCTGAAGATATACTGACAGAAAATATGGTCCAAAACCCTCAGCAGTTCTGGGATTTGCTAGCAGAACTATTACCCCTGCTTCGTGCTCTCTCTCGCTCTCTCTCTCTCTGTTTTTTCCTCTCTTCCTCTCCTCGGATGACTGTATTTCTTCCTTCCTTGTGAGCTCTGCATGTGACACTCTGTATTCTTGTTGGAGGAACATAAGCCCTTGGCTTAACCGAGACCGGTCTCATATTTCGTTCTGTTTTCTGCTCCTCGTGCGACCTTTGTTCCGTGTGTATGTTCTCGCAACTCATGTTCGCGTCCCTCTTCGTCCGACTATCTCATTCCCTGATTCTCTTGCTATTTCGTACTGTCGCGGAACATACATGATAGCAGTTGCGGTGTTGCTATAACAACAGAGCAAAAGTAAACTTGTGCGGATGGGGAAGTGAATCTTGCACAGAGTTTATCCCCGTACCTTGAGAATTCATCTACTTTATTGTGTCAGCAAGTGCAAATCTTGCTTTATTCGCGACAGACCAACGTCTGCACTTTTTATGCTGTTGAGATGTCTCGGTCGAGTGTGGAGCTCGTTCGACGATGATATTTTCATCAAGAAATTACGGGACCGAAATTTTCGTCGTAATTGTGACAAGGACTCGATTAACTAATGACCAAATGCGACAATTAAATAGGAAAATTGGAAAGTTGCCAAATTCGGAATTGACGTCGTGGACGTAGGAAAGAAACTTCGACCTTTTTTTTCAATATTTTTCCCCATCCCGCTAATACGACACTGAATATTGACGAGTTGATCTTCTCAACAAAACGAAGACACGAGTCTTGGCAGCGAGTAACAGATGACGAATCTGATGAGCGTGTAAAAGGCTCAGAAAAGAGTTACGTGATTTTTTTTTGGACGTTTGCTAATTGGATGTCACGAGTATTCACTTCGAGTTCTCTTCGTCGTCCCTGAGGGTATGAGAGTAATTTTGGATACTGCGTGTAAGTTGGAGGATTCCATGTATAAGGAAGATTGATAAATTACGTTGCCAGCAGAGTTTCGTAATGGAATATACAGCTAATCCGGCGCTTTCCCTCAAGGGATTATTCCTCATTATTTTAACTCATTTTTCTTATATTTCCCTTCGATATTTTCAATATTCCGCAAGATAAATTTCATCTTGACCCGAGCCCTCACGGTCTTAATAATGAATTTTTATCTTACGCACATTCAGAAACGTGACGGTGAGGGTTTTCCAACTTTCTGAGCCAATCATCTCTTTTTACACACTTTGTACTTACGTATTGAAAAAATCCATGAACGTAGAAGTTCGTTAAGAAGGATCCTCGGCTACAACAGCGGCTTGTACATCAGCAGGCTTTTTCTGATATACCTTTCCAAACTTCCTACGAGCTCGAAACCCGGACTTTCCACAAGCCCATCTGCAACGTTTTCAATTTAAAAAAAATAAATAAATAAATAAATAAAATTTATTTCTGTTCGTAAAATGCGTAAAAGGGTTATTTAATGTTTAACGTTCAAAAGCGTGTAGTTGATGCATTGACACAGCTAACTAATTATTGCGAATTGAAAAAATATCATCACGTTACTTCCTACAGCAATTCAATTTTCAAGAACATCGTTCAGGAATATATACATACAATAACGTGAACTGACTACGGGATTTTCATCATCGACAAAAAGCATGTTGCGAGCTTGCCATAGCCAAACCATGTTGCGAGCTCGCCATAGCCAAAATAAACTTGATTATGTGCCATAAAGAGAACACTGAAGACTGGAATCGTAAAATATGCAAAAACAAGTTATTCGAGAAATCGTACAGGAAGGAAAAAAAAATCGTATAAAGTGCCCATTATGTTGCGAAATGTAGACTTTATCAAGTTATCCACACTAATGAACGTCCATATTTTAGCACACAGGCTTTTTACCCTTTCTATCCCGTCAACTGAGTGATCCTATTACTCTCTTCAGCAAAAAAAAAAAAAAAAAAAAAAAANAAAAAAAAAAGTGTTCAAAAAGCTGAAAAAATGAGTTTCATCTCAAAGAATGAACTTTTAAATTTACATCTTTTTCCTGTGATGCCATCTCCTGAAGGAGTTGGCAATCGTTATTTCATTCAATTGTAAATCAAAATAGAAAAAAAAATTCATTCTGTTGTCGTGGAAATAGAGATTTGACAGTTTATTGAGGATATTGTCCAATAAATAGCTTCTTAATCGTCGCGAAATTTATACATGACCTCTTGAATAATTTATGTAAAAGGATACTAAATTTTAAAAATTCTACCACCTGAAGGGTGGAAATAAAAAATAATAAAAAAATTCTAAAAATTCAGTATGTTTTTGTACGAAGTATTCGAGAGGTCGTGCAAAAATTTCTCGACGATTAGGAAGCTCGTTATTAATAATTAATATTTCGTTAAAAACAATTTTTTGAAACAAATACAAAAAATATTAATCGATAAACTTGGTTTTGTTTCGGTTCCTTTCAGTATATTATAGATATTTAAAAATTGAGAGGTGAGAAAAAAAACTTGTCGCAGAGTTGTACCAGTTTCCATAAAACTAAATTTCGCTACGTTCAATTTATTAATGTTAATTGTTCAACGACGAGCTTCCTAATGGTCGTGAAATTTTTCCACGATCTTTTAAATACTTTATACAAAAAAAAAATACCGAATTTTCTTATCATTTGCGATTTGGCACTCAACATCCTTAAAATCATTGTTTGTAATTATTTGAGATTCAAAACACGAAGAAAATAATCCAGAACGAAAATTGTATTTTTTTCAATGAAAGCACATTTTTTCAGTAAAATCGAAATGATTATTTCCCAAACTGAACGGTTTTTCAAAATTAAAGACACATTTTGCAAAGCCTCAGAAAATCCAAGGAAAATCTTATCGCAGTGTAAAAAATGCAGTAATGAGAGTTGTAAAAATGTAAAAGCTCATGTTTCGATAGGGAGCTTGCGAGTTAATGAAATTGTGTACACACAGACACCAATATATCAGGAGCTTTACCCAATTGATCAAGTTAACTGGTGCGGATTGAAAAAAAGCTGTGGATAGTGGAAATTAGCTTCGGGAAGTAGGAATCGAGTTTGCGGAACGGAATTCTGGTTAAAGACTTTTCCCTCGGGGAGGTAGTGCGGCGAGGAGGCAAGGCTGGTTGATGGGTCATCGCTTGCTGTGCTGGAAGCATGTGTATGGCTCGACGTAGTTTGCGGAAAATGGTTGACAATTTTTAGGGAGCTCGATCCAATCGAATGGGGCGATGCTTCGCGATTGAGGCTTCTCGAGCGAGTGGGTGTATGTGATAAATATATATACACGCGTTGCTCGAGCTATATCTCTTAAGTAATTGATTCTTTCGAGTCGCCAACATCGTCGTCGCCGATGGTCCCTCGTGTACTTACTGCCGCACGTTTTTTCTTTTTTTTTTCCTCACTTTTTCCCCCTTCACTCGTTTTCTCAGGAAATACAAGACGATCGGTGGAATCGAGCGACGAGAATCTAACCAACGAGGACGGACGACGATAGAGAGCTTGGAAAAGTTTGTAATATCATTGCCCCGACGATTGAGTCATCGAATATTTATCACATTTTTGTTTGATCAAATCGACTCGAATTCTCCGGCGTTGTTTGTATTTTGTCTTGCAGACGTTGCTCTACATTTGTGTTGGGAAACAGGTGGTTAAAAATATTCCATCGTTTCCGCAATATTGACGGAACGTCCTTAAAAATGACGATGGAAAGATTTGGGCTTCTCCGTCATTGAAAAATCAATCGAACGGGAAAAAGAATTTGTTGTTTTTTTTTTTTGTTCTCGAGTAAAATTTGATGCATTCTCTGAATAATTTCAAAGCGAGATTATCCTTTTCCCATAAAAGGATGTTCCCCTTTGTTGTGGAAATATATGTGGGCTCGATTATTCGCTCTCGCATCTCCTGCCACATAAAGTTTAGCATCTGCAAAAATTGCTCCTTTTTTTGTTCATCAGAGTTTTTGAGTAACGATGACACGGCAAAGGCCCGTGCCTCGCTCCTTTTCTCATTTCTCGTTTAACCTCATTTTCAGGCAGCACCCGCAGCCAAGTATAGAGAGAGCTGTTACCGAGCTCTGACCTTTCCTCTACCTCGCTCCCTTTTTCACCAATTCTCGAGCTCCTTCTCAAATTCTCGTTCCAACTCTGTGTCGGCGTATGGCCGACCACTCGTCGCTTCGTACTACTCGCTACGTTGAGAGCCCGGCCCAACGTATACCACTGAGTGGTTACAGCGCGATACAAGCTCCCGGCTTCTCTGTTATAACCTCGTCCGAGACGTTTACCATGTCCTTCGCCGGAGAATACCACGCCGGATATGCGAAAAGTTTTAATTAACCGAAAGGACCTAACGGCTGTGATAATTCTTCTTCTCTCTCTTTTCCTCTCGCCATATGTTTCATATTCTTCGTGTATTCGTGTTTATTCTTTTCCTGTTGAGAGCGAGACTGGAATTAAACAAAACGGACATTACCACGACGACGTGCCATCGTCATTATAATTGAAAAATGTATGAAATTTCTGGCACTGCGAAAATCGTTGGTAAAATTCTTGAATCTGTCAGATTCAAGTTTTTTTATCGACAACCTTCAAAATCGTGTATCTCGAAATTTTATTAAAAAACGCTGCAAATTGAAATTTGAAAATTGCAGCGTTTTTTTTATTTTCATTGAAATTATTCAATTTCGTCAAATTTTTTAAAGAGTACAGAATTCTTGCTTCCTAGATGAGGAAGCAAAATGTGACATTTGTAAGAAATGATTTGTCCGTAGGGTTCGTAGCCTACTCCAGAAAATTTTCCCACGAGCTCTGACCATTGGGCACGCACGTACAAAAGTTCGATTACATTGATTAAAAAAGTTTTCGTATTATCTATTCTCTGAACGTTTTTCTCGTTAACTCGATAGCTTTGGGGATTTTCATCGCATATACTCCAATCACGAGGAGTAATTGAGAGAGGGAAAAACGATTTCTCATCAATGGCAAATTTCCATCGGATCAACTGAATTATTCAGTTTCATTTTACTCGGATTTTGTTTGTTTGTCGTGCTGTTATCAGTGATGCAACTTTTTGAATAAATAATCGATGCGCGTCGCTCGGAAGCATCATATTAATCCAGTAAACAAATAAAATTTCACTGCACCACGCGATTTGATTATTCAACTTTTTGTTCTTTATCACAGACGCGTTTTCCAAACGCCGAATTTTCAATCAATTCTCATTCCGACGACTGAATCATTGACTGAACAAATAATTGACAATTTTTTCATTTTTGTCTGAATTTTAAATCGTGAGTGGATAAAAATTTTGTAGAAAATGGTCAATTTTTTTTTATCTCCGAAACATCAAATAATATGAAACTGAATAATTAAAATCCGATTCATTCAGATTGCCAACTTTCGATTTTTGCGGTAAATAAAAGAAAGAAAAAGAAAAATTCTGCATCCAACATTTTTTCCAATGACTATTTGTTTTCTCTCAAAAGTACGACAATTCATTTGGAAGCATGCACGAGATTCTGCGGGAAGCAGAAAAAAACTAAAAATGTAAAAATTTCCATTAATATATTCAGCGTTATTCTCTCGTTACTTTGGCGGAAGTAAATTTGCGATGGAATGCGTCAAACTTCCGGGCTACGACGTTGAGCAGAACGTGGATAATTAATGTTTCGAAGTCGTGGTTCTGGCGAGTCGAGGCTGTAATATGGGACAAGGGAGCGAGTAAAGAAATTGAGAAGACGCTGCGGAATGATGCTCGAGTTTCCAGTTCTTTTTTTTTTTTCTTCGTTGAAAAGCTCACCGTCAAATTCAAAAAATTCCACCACTTTTATTCCTTTTTCCCTTTCATGTCCTTCCTGTTTCTTATTCCTCGCTCTTCCCCTTTTTCCACCACCTTCTTTTCCTCTCGCCTTCTCCGCGAGCCTCCATCTCGTATTCTCTCCTTTCGAACGTTGCTTCATCCCCAATCTTCGTGTCACCCTAACGAGACGGACGTTGTAACCCTCAAGAGACATCACGTCGCTGCTTTTATATCAAACTATATACAGCAACTGCTGACAAGCAAAAAGGCTCAACTATCGACACTCGACGTCGGAGCTCCACTAAATTCAAGTCTTTCTATCGTTCACGATGGGCTCGTCCCTTGAATCTTGGTAACGATCTCTTACTGGCACTATAATTAATTATGTATGATGACTGAATATACGACCTTAAGGACGTTTGACAAGAGCATGGCATATTCGGAGTGATATTTCGAGCGATAAAATGACGTTGAGATTTGTGGAATCGTTAAGCCGAGCAGGCACGACCCAACCGCTTGGTCATCTAGCACACGATACACGGAGAAAAAGAAACAGTTAATATCACAGTATAAATTGCTTAAAAAACCGGGAACCACATGTCATTTTACAGTAAAACAGAGTAATGTATCCAAAAATGATGAATTTCCCTGTAAAAACTGTGATTTTCACAGTTACACTGGCTTGTTCACAGTTTAGTACTGTCAATGTGCCATTGTACCCAGTAAAATTGCTCCGATGTAAAATTAACACAAGATCACTGATTTTCATACTGTACGCAGCTGCAAAAGTTACAGTGTACACTGTATTGAGTACAGGGTGATTGATTCAATTTTACAGTGTGGCACATGGTAGTTTTACTTTTCTTTCGACAGTTTGTGACGTTACCTGTACACTTTGAGATTTTTACAGTTTACTCTAGTTTATTTACATTTTGGTACTGTGCAGAAATCAGTGTTCTCAGTAATACCTGCATCAATTGATACAATTCATGCAGGTATTACTGGCGCATTCCCCGAATGTCAAATTTCGAGTTTTGATAAATTGAAAATACAGTGTTTGAATTGTTAAAATCGGTTAAAATTCACTTTGGACTGCACTGTAATTTGAGCACTGTGTTTCAGTGAATATCTCAGTGCAATCGCTTCGAGTCCAATGCGAACTGTGTACCACTGTGTTATAATCTGTTTCTTTTTCTCCGTGNTCTCGTAGGAACTTACCTGCTCATCGGATATAAACATTGTAGCGATGTAAACATACTTTCCTTCTCTTAATATTTTGTGTTTGGGTGTGCGTGAATTTGTGTGTGTGTGTGTGTGTGTTACGAGAATACTGTGATTATGAATATATGAAAACCAAGACACAAACCAACACCCAAACAGTAAACAAACGTTAACAAACAGTATTCTGCGTTTTGACCTGGTTTGTTCAAAGTTAAAAAATGGAATACTATTTGTCAACGTTTGTCAACTGTTTGGGTGTTGGTTTGTGTCTTGGTTTTCATATATTCAAAATTTCATATATTCAATATTTCATATATTCAATATTTCATATATTCAAGAAAAAAAAAAAAAAACTTTTATGGGGTTTTTTTTATGGGGTTTCATGGCGTCCCCCGCCATAATATTACATGGGATATCATTTGTTAGCAATACGGAGTGCTACAAAAAATTTTGGACCACTTTTGGGCTGCAGCCCTGGTTCGACAGATTTACCGGCGAGGAAAATGACAACTTCGCGTTATTTTTTAGACTCGAAACTGAAAAATCGAGACGCAATAAGACGGAGAAATTTTCTCTTCGAGCATTAAATCTGGTCTTTGGAATCTCATGTTAAATTTACAACCTCGCCTATACACAAGGCCGACCCTTAATCGAGCTTCTGTTAACTATAAATTTCCCTCATTCAAAGCCCTAAAACTTGGATCTCGCGAGAGATCTGAGAGAAACGAGGGAATCGGAGTATTCAACGTTACCTTCTCCCAGTTCACCACACAAAGCGCATTAATCAACGTCGATATTTCGTGTCCAGTTGCCGTTTACAACGTTCCACCCTCTTCCCTCCACCTTCACGAGAACAAGCTCTCTCTTTCATTTTTACATTACACACACACACACACGTTGCTTTCAGCAGAGTTTTTACGACGTGACTCCAAAAGCAGCGATATTAATAGAACAAAAAGCTCGCTTCTAGGAGAAAAATCCGAGTCCCGTTACGTCAAAGACCAAAAAATATAAATAATCGATACGGTGGAGCGGATGTTCGGTCAGTATATTCCATTCCCGACCGCATTTTTTTTTTTTCGTATTCATAGTCACGTTCCATTGCATTCTATATGCGATCCCTATGCATTCTGTTAAGCCAACCCTATCGCCGGACCTCGATCCAGGGGAATTTTACTTTTCTACCTTAACTCAATATTTTGATAATTATTTCTGTAAAACTTTAGGATCGGCTATCGACCTAATTACACAGAAACAAAAAAAATGCGAATTGGGTATTTTTGCCAAGGAATTTTCAGACGATATACAAGAAACCAACTCCCGGTCGCTAGAGAAGGGTTCACGATGGTGGGAATCCGTCAGATTAAAAAAAATCTTTTTCTTATCAATTTTCTTATCATTTGTGATTTGGGACTCAAATTTTAATAAATTATCACGTGGCGAATTTCAATTATTGAACATTATTTTTCAAGCTTGACCAATGGTACGATTAGTATGAAGCGACAGGACTGCCTTAAAGTTGTACAGAAACATTCTTGGTCCAGGCACACACGTTTCCATGCCACGTGATACTTGCGTCAGAGGCATAAAAAATGATTACACCGCAGTGAGCGCAACGTCCGCACAACTGGGTGATCCGCTTGTCACGGTGAGACGTGTGAGGATGAATATAAAGTCAATGACGTGTTAGCATTGAAAAAATATTCTGCAGGACGCGAATGAAGCGAAAGTATCAATTCGTCCATGGTGGTTGAAACGTCTGTCCATCTCCCTGCGTCGAGCTTCACTAATCTACGTTGAATGTTTTCTATCATTGTCGCTCGGGAAGAATAGTTGTTTTCGAGCAGTTGGCTGCCAGGGTGAAAAACAAGTGGCTGCTCCAACTTTTGTTATCGTCACGCGTCTGTCCCTTCGTCAACCCTCGTCCTCGTACATTCGAGCGTGTATCGTATAGCGGCTGCATGTGTGAACCGTGTAATTACACGAACATGGACTCGTAACACAGAGAGACACTCACACGTTGGCAAAGTAACGCAAATACGGAAACATGTGTCAAAGTACGTCAAAGACGCGTTTCCGTCGCTTTGTCCGACTATAACCAAGAGAACATGACGCGTTTCTCGATGCTTTGGCTGTTGAGAAAAGTGAGTGAGTGAGTGAGAGAGAGAGAGAGCTAGAGAGAGAATTCACTGTCACAGCATCAGACATTCACGAGTTTCCTCTCATCTTCCCTTACCGTTCTGCGCCGGTCTGGACCAGCTTATCCGTTTAATTAACGAGACAATACCAGCTGACGAGCATCCACAACACTCTGTTCTACGTTCACGTGGCAAGGGGGATGAATGGCGAGCAGCCGAACGCGAGAAAACCTGACTTCCGCGCGCGAGGGTATAACAATAACGTTGTCACTGCATAACTCATCATTGTCCTCGTATTCGTTACCAACTTTCCTTCAGCCTCTTTTTACATCGTTATATTAAGCTCGATCATTCTCCCACAACAATTTTCGTTTGCTCTCCTTTCAGTTTGTAACTTAAATTGCTTAAACATTGAATGCACAATTAGCAGAAATTTAATCTTCCGATTGTCATCTGCAATCGACGCAGTATTGTCGGTTTTAGAATTACCGTTTAAAATTTAATCAAATTTGGTACATCAGTTGATTATTATTGAAAAGATCTACTCAAATTTTTAACAGGCTACAGCAGAGAAACAGCAAAAAAATATTGCAATCGATTGTTTCGTACATTTAACATTGAGTTTTAAGATAAATTTCAAATTTCTTTGTATTTTACAATGAATTCTTATCAATTGTTAGGAGAAATCACAGTTTTCATTGTAAAACACAATGAAATGTATGAAATCGATGGAAAATTCATGAAATTACCAATGCCAATATCTTTTTTCTGGTTCTCTGTAGCCTTTTGAAAATTTAACTGTATCTTTTTCTCATCAGAATCTACTAATGTACCAAATTTTATTAAATTCTGAACGGTAATTATAATCAGAAAAAATATATTTGCATTGGTTATTTCATACATTTGACATTGAGTTTTATGAGAAATGTCAGTTCTCATTGTATTTCACAATGAATTTTTATCAATTCTTAGGAGAAATCAGAGTTTCCATAGTAAAACACAATGAAATGTATGAAATCGATGCAAAATTCATGAAATTACCAATGCCAATATCTTTTTTCTGGTTCTCTGTAGCCTTTTGAAAATTTAACTGTATCTTTTTCTCATCAGAATCAACTAATGTACCAAATTTTATTAAATTCTGAACGGTAATTATAATCAGAAAAAAGATATTTGCATTGGTTATTTCATACATTTGACATTGAGTTTTATGAGAAATGTCCGTTTTCATTGTATTTCAAAATGAATTTTTATCAATTCTTAGGAGAAATCACAGTTTTCATTGTAAAACACAATGAAGTGTATGAAATCGATGGGAAATTCATGAAATTACCAATGCAAATATTTTTTTTTGCTTCTCTGTAGCCTCTTAATAATTTAACTGGATTTTGTTCTCTTATCAAAACCTACTACTGTACAGAATGTGGTAACTTTTATTTTTCTAAAAATATGAAAGGTCTCGGAGCAAAACGTGTATCTAGTTAAAAATTGTGAGGCAGAGAAATAATTTTTTCTTTCGAGCTGCAGAAAAATCTTTTGGTGAACGGTTACATTTTCCCCGCTAGTCAAAATAGTTTTTCTACTCTTCATACTTTATTCATATCCGCGTAGAATTTGGAGTATTTCTCATGATATCGAGCCTCTTGGAAAAACGTTCAGCAAGGTTCTTTACCTGGGGATCGATCCCACCGCGGAAAATATCGACAAAAACGGATGCCAAGGCAGCCAGAAGAATTTCCACCCTGAGCTGATTGCGAGAGTTTGATTTTTCGACGATAAAGTTAATTATTGTGATTGTAATGAAACGAGGAATAAACTGCCACAGTGGGAAGCAAATAAGCGCAGAAATACCACGTGGAAATAAGTCAATGTCGAAAAGATCGAGCTGCGAGAGAGAAACAGGGAGGTCGTCGAGGGTGAACGGATTGTGAGCAAGACATATTGGTCCAGCCGCTGGAATCCCGTTGGCTTTCTTTGTATATCTCTCTCGCTTGACGACAGCCATGCATAGAATGTTTGTGACTTGGTCCTTTGTATTTTCCCATGCTTTGCTTTCTCCTTGTGCCTCTCTGGGTTCGTGTTGTTCGCTTTTTCTATGCTGTTTGCACACGTCTCCGGAGTGCAGACTCGGGAGACCGCTAAAACAAATAAGACTGTGAGTTTTCTCGATACTGTGCAGCGCGTGGCCAGAACAGCTCAGTTTTCTTCGTTTTTCTCCTTTTTTTTTCGTCTCCATCTTTCTCCAGTCGTTCGAACAACCAACACACATTTTACCTTCACGTCAAAAGCTCGAGATTCGCATTCAAAGATCCTTTTATCGGCTGTTGGCACACACGCCCTCGTAGTCTTTGCCCAGGGAATTTCTCTCGCACTCTGGACACTCGTGCTTTTTCATGTTTGGCCAATCTGGCCAAATCGAGGCTCGCAAAATTCACCTTATCATTGCCAACTTCAGTATCCACCGTTTTTCTCAATATTCACTCGAAACTACGAGAAAAAACTGGGAGTGAAACTGCAACTGTCATCGAACAACAATTTTCAATTTTTAACGTCAAGCTGAACGCGAAACATTTTTTTCTTGGCATTTTCCTTGCGAGGAACTTGAATTCTTATGCGAAACTATCGTTTGCAGGAATCGTACAGTGTTTGGATAGTGCGTGCTTGTCGTACGCCAAATTTTTCGGGCCCAAATTAAGGTCCAATTCTCGAAAGAGCTAACATGTATTTTCTTTGGCTAAAATGCTTCGCAGACTCTGGGATCACATGCCACGTGATTGCAACAAACTCCTGCTGTCGTCTCCTGACAAACATATGTTGAGCTGGTTTGGTAGATGTTACGAAGCAAGATGCTGCTGAGATAATATGACGGAGTGAAACTTCAATGGTATTACCAAACACGCGAAACCACTTTCTCGCTTGGATGTACATGCAGCAGGAGAAAATTAGTGCGATATCGCGTTGCGTCTCGTTTCCTTCGTCATTTCTGTTTGTTATTCACGTTGCTTCTGTGTAAACTCGAGAAGAATGTGATAGACATGAGCTCGGAATACAGAGCCAAGAGAATCGTCAAACAATCAACCCAGCGCGAGAAATATTTTGTTTTTTCTTCGTCTCTACGATTCCTCGACTTTGTCTTCCATCTTTTTGCATCTGGAACGTAATTCCCCGTTTTTGCTTCCTCGTAGAGGAAGCTGTGACGGTGAAAATTTCGTTTTTCCAGTTTTCAATCTCAATTTGCTGACAATGTTCCAAAACATCGAAAAAGCATATGGAGAGAAAATATCCGGATGTGTGCGTGTGTAGGTTCTGGTAATGGAAAATTCAAACGTTTATAACTCGAGAACGGTTCGAGATACAGGGCTCCCGTTTTGCACAGATTTGAATCCATACGAGCTCTTCATTTTCTGGGAATTTTGATGGTATTGTTAGAAAAACATAAATTCTACGGCATTTTGAAATTTTCAAAAACCGCTGTCGACGCTCTAACTTTCACAAATTATAAGATTTATTACTATTGTTTTTTTTTTTAATAGAGTATCTTAATAGGAAGGTTGACACCAAATTTTAAAAGAATCGGTTGAACGGTTTAGATGTTATGGTTTTTCGAATTTTACGAAAACCTGAGATTTAAAAAAAATCGTCCAACCGCTCTATTTTCTGCAAATTTTGTAAGATGTAGTGTGCTCTTCACTTTCTAGGAAAATTTTCGAAATTGTATAATTTAAATGCAAATATAATAAAAATGCTGCAATAAATTGAAATTTGCAAATTGTTTCCTCAAGATGCTCAAGATGCTCAAAGCTTCCTCCATGAGGAAGCCAAAACAATAAAAAAAAAAAAGCTCTTCATAGAGGAAGATTAGAGCATCGTGCATCTTGTTTTACATTGAATTGGAAAATTGCATTGAAATATAAAAAAACATTCAATCGTTCAGAGATGAAAAATGTGAAAAAAATGTTAAGACTTGAATTTACCACAGCAGAGCACGATGATTTGTAAAGACCCATTGTTATGTCGAAGATGCGGTGATTGAGAGTGGCTCCATGTATTGAAGGTAAACATTATCGCATAAGAGAGTGAAGATTGGCGAAGCAGGCGGTAGGAAAGTTTTGGCAAAAGAGTTGAACCGTCATGAGTGTAGCAACGAAGCACAAATGCCAAAGTAACGAAGCATAAAGTCGAGGAAGTTGAAGGCGAACTCTGGATGATCCAAAGTCTGTTGGAGTTAGGGAGTTGGAACTTTAAACCTCGCTGGTGCAACAGCATCATGTGAGGCGAGCATACTGGATATAGAACTGAGAACTCGCGAACTAACGAGGTTTCGCGAGGAGGAAATGGTGTTGGAACGATTCTGAGGTTGTACCTGGGCTCGTGGCCACTCCGGAACACAATCCGTGTACAACGACGCATTATAGAGTTTCCATAGAGGAGCAGGTCCGTTGGTTACCTGGAGGCATAGGGAGACCTTCAGCCCGCGGAAACTTGACTTCTATCAGGAAAATCGATTCACGCTGTTATTATGCTATGCACGTTACGTTCGCTCTCCAACTGCCACACGCCATCCTCTTACTTCCGTCCACCATTTACATTTCGTCAAGGCTCAAGGGCCAGGAAATCCCTGCTTGATACCCGAAGCATCGCACGCTTTACGACGTCCTTTGAATCTCGTTGAATCTCATTCCAGAGCTGCTCCTTAATTTTTAAATTACGAGTAATCCCTCGTCATGGATCACGCGAGGATTCCACTTGAAATTTCTCAGCCTACCTCGCTCCCCAGGAACCATGATTTCATTTCAAATGACACATTTTTTTCTTGCTACTTTATTCCATTCATCGCGGGAGCATAGGAGGCTCGGGAGTACGATTTATCTTTGATGGAGGATGCAAAGTCGGAGAACGGACTAGTTAACAGCATGCGGTTAACGAGCCCGATCATCCTGGATCCTCGTAATCGAGCTTTCATTACAACGATTCAGGAATCGTATAGCCGAATGGGAAATACATGGCTACTGAGTATACCTTGTCAGAAACAAGAGACCGAAGCAGAGAAACATGCCAAGTGAAATAGAGGCAAAGGCGGACTTCCTAGTTTGGTTTTGGGCTGGCGAGAATGGTCAACGTGGCGCGAACCGGATGTATGCGTGTACACGTGCGTAAGAGAGAGAGAGAGAGAGCACGACCGAGAGGGAGAAAAGGCAGAAGCTTTGGCAGGAAGAAGGATAGGGATACCGTGATTCTCAAATCCGCCCTTCGCCCAGGCTACTGGACCATTATCGGTCTGCAGCGAGCTGCAACAATACGTGGGTAAACCTTTGTCGAGCTTCCACACAATAGGCAGCGAATTTCCAGTAGTCAGAGAAAGCTCTGACGAGCCTCAATGACGCGACATTCCTGCAATATTCCAACTAGGATCCAGCTCAAAATTATACCGATGATAGTCTTCCAGCAATCGAATCCTTCCAATTCTTAATGCGTAACAACTGCAGCTAGAAAATACATGAATTCAAGGTCAAGTCGTTATTGACCCTTCTCAGCGAGAAAAGTTCTAGATATTCAATGAGGAACGCGTGGAGTCCTCAATTTCAATAGAGCCTGCAAATGGCTACCATTCTCCCACCCATTGACCATCAGTATAAGCTCGTGATGGCTCATTCCTTTTGCTTTTACAAATAGGACGAATTTCAGCACTGCAGTCACTATAAAAGTATCGGATTGTAAGGGTCAGTGAATTTCTCTGCCAATGAGATTTCTCAATGGAAAATGAAGCCCACGGAGCCTGGTATCCAGAGGATAATTCACCAAGACCATTCCCTTTGGAATCATGTCAATCATCATCTTCTGTATATTGGATGAGTTTCAAAAAAACCTGTATAAATATCTCCTCGTATATAATGTCGAGGATTCTTGGTAGATAAGGGCGAAGAAAATGACTATACTGAATGATGCTGGGCACATTCTCATGGCTAAGACGTTATGGCTTATACAGAGCCCCATAACTGCTGAAATGGTTGGCTCACGTTTGCTGTGAGGTGATACATGTCCATATATAAAGAAGTCTTAAATAAATATATGCTATACATTTATTCATAGACGTATAAATCAGAAAATGGATTCAATAATGCAACGAAAAAGGAATTCGACTTGGATGATGGAGATTAGGATTTCACCAATATCATTTGACTACGTGCAGGGAATATTCAAGCCAGTAGGGTGGCCCATCGTTGGCTACCTTGCCCAGAATAGTTTGCACATAAAACACATAAAAATGCATACATACATAAACAAATGAACGAGGCATACGAAGTTGCTCGTTTTCCGAGTGCTGTATGAGCAGCTTCTCCGGGTAACCTCGGTCACGCGTGTTCGCCGAACAAAGCAACTGGGAGATGGACAAGGGAAGGACCAAAAAACTGCAAGCCAGAGGGTTCTTGGACAAGGTGGAGGACTGGAGCAAAGAGAGAAGTGTGGAGATAGGGCGCAGGGGTGACCTCATGGAGAAAGAGATGAGAAGTTGGAGGCGGTGATACAAAGAGCGTGGAGCGAGGGTGGAGAGGACGAGAGAAACGTGCAACGACGAACAAAGCAAGAAAGGGCCAGAGCGATGGATAAAAAGAAAAATACGAGGCTGTGGAGCAAAAGAGAAAAGAATACGGAAGGACGCTGCCAACTCTATACATGTATATACGCCTCGAAGTATATAGAGAAAAGCAAGTTCAGCCTTTCGGGCTTGGGAACAAGGACGTCACTAGATTCGAATCGAACACCGGAAATCTTTTTCCCGGAATCCTCGATATTTTATAGCACAATTCTTCCTTTTTTCTTTTCCTCATCTTTGTCTTATTCCACCTCATCCCTTCACCTCGTTCCTGTCTTCGGTATCAATGAAAAAATAAACTTATCTTTGTCACTGCTATGACTTTTCTAAGACAGATATTTTCCCATCGTATCATTCCTCGAAACAGGCACTTGGATTCATTTCATCGTCGAAAAAGTTTTTAAATTACGAGAGACACTGAAACCTCCTTTCTTGTGACCTCTATTAACGCAATATCGATCGCGCTCTGCCAGCGTTGGGCAGAAACGAAAAGAGGAAGCAACTCTCTTTATCTACGAGTGCGATGCCGAGCGATCCTGGCACTGTTACAAAACCCAAAGAATCACTTAGAAATGTAATTCTTGAATATCTATTTCATAATTTCTATTTGTCACTTTGATATAAAACTCGCAGCCACTATTTTGACTGTATAATTTTTTAAATAATTTTTCTAATGAATAAATATCCGAGAAACGTTTTTTTCATGAAATTTTGGTCCAACAAACGACTGCGCTTCTATGAGGTGTTTGAAAATTCGAGGTACGTCCATTTTTGAAAAAATTGGGTCAACTTTACGAATTTGAAGCCCCCAAAAGTTTGGCAGGCAACTTTTTCTCTTTTATAATTCTATAAAATTGAGTTATCGCCGAAAGACTGCTTGCAGATTGATAATAATGAAGTTGGATGTAAGACGGTGGAGCTGGCTCAAAGATTTAGCAAAAACTGGCTCATTTTCTCTCCTGCCACTCGTGGAACCTTTTCACAGCTGGAAAATCTGTAAAACGCCGTGACTCGTCGAGCGTTCCTCCAACGGTGAAGTGTCTGACAGAATCAAGTCGAGTTTAGTGAATATCGTGAGAATCGACGTTGGTCAGACTCTTGACTCGGGCTAAGGAAGCCTCGGGGCTTGACAGGATCGTTGAAGGTTGTAGGACTAAAAGGAGAGCGGTCGAATGTCAAGTAGGAAGTGATGTGACATATACATGTTGGATGTATATAAATATATACAGCGACGGAAAAGGCAAAGTGGTACGGTAAAGCTCGATCGCGAGAGGAACCTCTCGCGAGTTGTCGAGCTTCCAGGACGGCAAGACACCCGGAGCATCAGGCCCGTAACTTGGTGCAATTACCATGATACCTCGGGCCGTTCGTAATTCGATCAAAACTCCAAGTTAAGTTCTCACTTGCTTGCTGTGCCAAGGAAATGCTCTGATGGTCTGTATCTATACCGAACACGTACATCGTATAAACCGAAGATAAAAAAACTTTCGACAGTTTTCCTCGTGTCTGAAAAGGGTTGGTGGTGGTAGACCGAGAGCTCTTCCACGTAGAATCTTGAGAAAAGCCTCGACACTTTACGCCAGTAAATAGTCTCGATGTAAAACTTCTGGGAGTCTTGATATTTCTGATTAAAATCAATAACTGTGTGTCTGATTGTATTCACCATTGAAAAAAAAAAAAAAACTGAAAATTAATTGAAAAATGAAGAAATTTTTTTTTTTTGTCGTTTCGTCGATTTTTATGGGACTTTGAAAACCATAAGATGAAAAATTCGTCTCATGTAAATATCGCAGTGTTTGAAATGTTATACGAAAGTATCGTCGCGGTGGATGGAGGGAAGAGACAAACGAGATTGTGAATGGTGAAGACTCCGGTACCGAGACCTTAGGGAACGAACAGCTCTCATAGAATTTTCTGGTACTTGAATATACGACGCTTTCCAAACCCATGTACATGGTAAATATCTTGACAAAACATAGAAAGATACGGATGGGAATGCAGAGAAAGGATAGAATAGTTTATAAATTGCTAACGGGTAAAAAACACACAGTTTCGTTTTATCGAGATAGAAAAGTATTTGTCAGCAGTGAAACTTCTCAAGCGTCTTTCGTTGTACTACATGCAACGTACTTTCAAGCTGCTCAATGTCTTGCTTCGAGATCGATCAGCATATATTCCATTTTGGCCAAAAATAGAAAAAAGTAAATCCGTGCAAATTTCATTATGAAATAAAAATATAATTCACACGTGAACGTTGAATGCACTGTATGCGCATTATTGATTACATGCGCGGAACGGTTTGATAATAAAGAGTGCCCTTCCTCGAGTATTTCCCGGACAAACCTTCACTCGCTCCGCGCTCACCATCAGGTGCATTTTATATTTATAAGTTGAACATCGGAATTCGATATTTAAAGGGGAACATGCCCCAGACGGTGGTACACAATAAACCACATAAAATAAGAAATATGAGATATTTTATGGCTTTCCATAATGTATGTATGATGTTTACAGATATAAAAATTACATGGATATCCTAAAATGTTGAAATCATTACCCGGATGGTTTGAGTGATATCAAAAAAAAAAAAAAAAAA
>JBAJMU010000002.1:3231678-3355608 GCA_037952995.1 Hyposoter didymator | reverse complement strand
AAAAAAAAAAAAAAAAAAAAAATTTCCTCTTTTCAATGGGTCGACTTTTTGCTTCCTCATAGAGGAAGCTATGTGACGGTGAATTTTTTTTCCAGTTTTTATTGTCGATGCGCTTAAAATTTCCAAAAACATCGAAAAATCATATTTAGAACAAATGTTCGGGTGCGTGTAGATGTTAATCTGTACAAGCTCTTCATTCTCTGAGAATTTTGTCAGAATCGCTAAAAAAAATACGAATTTTAAGGCATTTTGAAATTTTCTAATTTTTTTTTTTTTTATAAATAGAGAATCTTAATGCGAAGGTATAGAATTTTGTAAATATCGGTGAAACGATTGAAATTTTATGGTTTTCCGAATTTTTCGAAAATCCGAGTTTTTCGAAAAATCGTCTGACTGATTTAATTTTTGCAGATTTTCTAAGGTATTATAAATAAGTTGGCAATTCTTCTCGATTTTCCAAGAAAAATTATTCGAATTATATAATTCAAATGCAAATACAAAGAACGCTGCAAATTAAAATTTAAGAATTACTTCCTCAAGATGCTCAAGAAGCACGACGCTTCCTCTATGAGATAGTCAAAATAAAAAAAAATGTAATTCCTCATAGGAGAAGATTCGAGCATCGTGCATCTTGTTTTTTTACACCAGCACATCCATGATTTGAGGTTAAAAGCTGAATAACAAATTTCAACGATCGATAATGATATATTTCTGTACCGACCAGTTGCTGTGTCTGATTCAATGACTGGCTCGCTTCCAGTGCACCTGTGCAAAGAACCAAGCAATTTTTTCCAAGCCTTGAGATGCAAGGTAAACGTTGCAGTAGAAAAAGTCAATGCAGGTCAGACCTCGCCGGAGTCTCAAGGAATTATTTAATTTTACGATTGCTGCGGGTGCGGTGGACATTTAAATCCAAAATGTAACCGCATCGTGCATGCGGTTGCTATCGAATTCAACGACATGATACAACCTCATCGACCATGAGCGACCCGTGGTCACGAGATTTTATCCTGTTGTGCACTAAAGTTCTCTTCACGAAGATTTCTTTTTGAGGGAAAAAAATTTGCTACGTGTGTACGAACGCCCCGACTGGGCACCAGTCTGGGGAAAGCCAAGAGCAAGTAAAAGGAGCGAATCCGCTGGAAAGAAGAGAAATGAGGAAATATAGAAGGGGCGGACTGTTTGATGGGAAAGAGACAGAGATTTGGGAGCCGACCCACAGCTGCTTATAAGCGTAAAAGGGCGGCAGAGGGAGGGGACAATAAAGGATCCGAATGGATGTAGAGGACGGGAAAAAGAAGAAAAGTTCGGTCGTAACAGTTCACTCCGTCACTGCCTCGTGTCGCGGATCTTTCTTTTTCTTTATTTTTCTCCTTCTCTCTCTCTCTCGCTCTCTCTCTCGCGCGCAAAGCCACGAAACAGAATACGCTCGTGTCAGAATTTTGCTACGTCAAGCCTGATGAATCTCTCCGTTATCTTAACGGCCCCCGTAGCTTTGATACAACATTCGACCGGACACCTTCACAATCACCTGATCCGCCCAAACATGGAAAAGACGTTCCTTCTACTATTTCCGAATTCTTTCCCTTCCTATCGACATCTTTTACGCCTTTCTTGGCACGAAACATCAAACTGTTAACTCCACATGTGGCCAACAACTGTCGCTGACGAGTCAACAACCGTCGGAGGCTCCTTTCGAACTCGTTCCATCTCAATAACTAAAATTATCTATTTATCTTTATGAGAGCCTGGAAAAAATAATTCTACACTGAAAACAAAATTTGGTTGAAAAGGTTTCAACTAAACGTTTTTTTGCATAATCCCAAAAATTGTGTCATTGCAGCAAGAAACATTTTAGAAAGTCTCTTCGGAAACAAATTTTTGTCGTTCCAATCGTAAATTTTGCTAGTAATTCCATTAGAAACCAAATATACTGCCAAAATAACGAAAATTTTGAAATTCTTTAAAAATATTTAGTTCACCGTGTTCAACAAAATATCGACGATTTTTAACAACATTTCATTTTCAGTGTATCGATAGAAAATTTTGCATGCAACGTCCTCAAGTTCTGATTATTTTTAAAATGTTGATTTCGTTAACATGGTATCGCCGCTCATCCCCTTAAATTTGAAAATAAATTCGATGCACAGTAGGAACGTCATTTTCGCAAGTGAGACTGTTGAGAATCTGAAATTGAATCTCGTTCGATTTTTTCTCGGCGACAGAAGATAAAATATTGGCAAAAGTGAAAGTCATAAAAATGTCGTGATGGGAAACAGGGTCTCGATCGACATTCGTCAAGCTTTCAAAAGCTGGAGGAAAAGTAACGTGGCATTTCCTCTCCGAAGTATGTCGGGGATTAGGAGGAACACGAGCTATTTAAGACGCGAGACAAAAATCAGGGCTTAGGCATATGCCGAAAGAAAAATGTTGTTGAAAAAGAAGAGATAGCAGTTTGGAAAAAAGGAGCAAGTATAAGAGAGAAAGTGGATCATTTGTAAGAAAGGATCTTCCTTCTTGTTATTTTTCAAAGTAGCTAGAAAAAAATGAGGGTGAGAAGTTCGAAACAACTATCGTATTTCACCCAACCAGGCTTCCCATGTTTTCTCCAATCTTTGGGCTGGATGGCTGCCTCCTTTTCGGTCCCTCTCTTCGTCCTTATCTCGCCTGGACCATTTTATTTATTTTCGTCGCATTATTCATGAACGATTCAGTAAACAATTTTTTTCTCTACCAGATTGCTCCTCGTAAGAAAGATTTTGCATTGAAACCAGAACAAGTGTGATCAAAGTGAATAATATCCATATTAAGGGTGAAGATCGTATAGCTCCCGATAAATCATTCACAATACACACAAGCAAGCACGCGAGCAACTGTACAAACTTTACGAAATTTGCTGGAGCCACTTTCTCAGCAATTTTCAAAATGTTTCGTATGAAACATTTTTCCAGACGTTTCCTGGTTTAAGGATGTTGTTGAGTACCTAAGAAACTTGTTAATGTTAACTGTTCAATAAATAGCTTCTTAATCGTCGTGAAATTTGTACACGATCTCACTTTAAGGCTTGAAACAAAAAATGATACGAAAATTCTGAAAACTTTGTATTTTTACGTACACCGAGAATGAAATTTTGTTAAAAATCGTCGATATTTTGTTGAATACGGTGAACCAAATATTTTTTGATAATTTCAAAATTTTTGTTATTTTGACAGTATATTTGGTTTCTAACGAAATAGTCAGCGAAATTTACAAGTGGAACGATAAAAATTTTCTTTCGAAAAGATTCTTTAAAATATTTCTTGCTGCATTGACACAATTCTTGGGATTATTAAAAAAATGATTTAGTCGAACGTATCGAACAAAATATTCATATTTTTCAACAAAATTTTGTTTTCAGTGTATGAAGTATTTACGAGTTCGTAGAAAAATTTCGCCACGATTACGAAGCTTGTAATTAAAAAATTAACGTTTGGTTAAGAACAATTTTTTGAAAAAATACTGAAAATATTTATCAATGAACTTGGTTTTGTTTCCGTTGCTTTCAGTATATTGTAGATATTTAAAAAATGAGAAGTAAAAAAAAAAACTTATCGCAAAGTTATATACCAGTTTCCATAAAACTGCATTTGACTACATTTAATTGATTAATGTTAATTGTTCATTAACGAGCTTCCCAATGGTCGTGAATTTTTTACACGATCTCTTAAACACTTGGTACAAAAAGATACGAAATTTTCATAATTTTCTCAACATTTGCGATTTGGGACTCAACGTCCTTAAGTATTTTTCGTTGTTATCCTTTTCGTATGCTGACCAAATCGAAAATTATTTAGCTGCAACGTTTATCAATTTTTCTGCAATTGGCACATTTTCGACAAACTGAACTGCAGCCAGCACTTGGTCCCGGAATCGGGTTCCGGGAGCAGCAAAATATAAGCATGTGACCCTTGCGAACTTCAAAGCATTAATTATTATTTTGTTTCTTGGAACTTGCCCTCCACATGGGTCTCTCTGTAGTAAAGCTCGAAAATTTGGTCCCTTTGAAAATGCACGCCCGGGAAAAGAGCCATCGGTCAAATATATTCACGCTTTGTCTTCTGTGCCTTTCACATTTAATTTAATTTCCCCGAATCATCAGCGAATATCTAATTAGTGAGAGCGATACGAAAGCGAGTGCGCTTCGCAGCATCGCTTTCCTTTACGTTTTATATGGTGAGCCCCTGCCACGTTTAAGGGTCCCTAAAAGGCTAGCCTCTCTTTGTCCTACGTGTATATCGTTTGAAACGATATATCGATACCCGAGTGTATATAGTGCTTGATGCGTTTCCATGGATCCACTCGACACCCCAAATGGAGACTGCCAGATCCATCGGTTCCGCGGAGTTAACATAGTTCCGCTCTGACTTTTTATCGCAACTCTTGCCAAAGTCTTCTCTTTGAACAATATCGAGGGTTCGGAAAAAAAATGCAACGTGGACGATCTTCCTAAATTCTCGTCCGTTTTACACTGAAAACAAAATTTTGTTGACAAAGATGGATATTTGTTACGTTTTGTTTGAATAATCCCAAAAATTATGTCAATGCAGCAAACAAAAATGTTAGAAAGTCTCTTCGGAAGGAAATTTTACTCGTTCCACTCGTAAATTTCGCTGACAATTCCGTTGGAAAGAAAATATACTGCCAAAATAACGAAAATTTTGAAATTGTCAAAAAATATTTAGTTTACCGTATTCGATAAAATATCGCACTGAGAATGAAATTTTGTTAAAAATCGTAGATATTTTGTTGAATACGGTAAACTAAATATTTTTTTAAAATTTCGAAATTTTTTTTAATTTGACAGTATATTTGGTTTCCAACGAAATTGTCAGCGAAATAAACGAGTGGAACGACTAAAATTTGCTTCCGAAAAGATTTTCTAAAGAATTTCTTGCTGCATTGACACAATTTTTGGGATTATTCAAAAAATCGTTTAGTCGAACGCATCGAACAAAATATTCATTTTTTTCAACAAAATTTTGTTTTCAATGCGACGATATTTAACAAAATTTGATTCCCAGTGTATTCACTGCGTGTCACCGACCTCGAAGCTCGAGAACCGAAAAACCGTAAAAACAAAAGTAAAACAACGAAAATTCGAGCTTGGGTCAAAAGGTTGAGAGCCAGAGGCTTGAGGTTCTTTAAATTCGACACCCTGCAGTTTGGAGTTTATGTAACCAATGCAGATGTTACGTAATGCCCGAGTTATAAGTTGCTCGATCATTTAAATTCAATAGCACAGTAAGCAACGAGATTTGACGTTTATAAAAGAAAAATTGAGAAGCTTGCGTTTTCGGTGTGGAGCCGAAGCCCCGAAATCGCTTAAAAAAAGCTCAAGGTCAGAGGGTGTCTCGCTACCCGAGATTATTGTCCCTGCGGTATAAACGCTATCAATCAGACTGTCTGGTCGAGGCAAGAGGATTTCTTTTATTATTGTGTCCGCAGTGGAAACGACGGGCTACAGTTTCGTTTCTACGTGTTCCGGTAGGGCGAAGGTATCGCAAACGATGGATACAGAGGGGAGGGAACAAAAAAACGAAAGGACGACATATACGGAGGCGTTTGTTACATTCACTCACGCCCTGAGGGATTTCACGCTGGGAGAATGATGAAAACTCGATGGAAAATAAGCAGAATGAGTGATAAAGTGATCGAAATAAAGAGTGTCTCAGGTTCCCTGTAACAATAGATGAAAAAAAAAGGAAATTGTGAGAAAAAGGTAAACGTAGAGGAGAAACTTGTTTTTCAATTTCACTCCCTCAAATGGCGTCTCGATAATTTTTTTTTTTTCAATCAATTTTGAAATATTTTTTAACATCTTTTCTATACAAGTTTGGATCTTAAGGTAGTTTGCTAAATAAAGAGGGTTTAATTCCCACAACGACCCCATGCTGAGCTTTTGAGCAAATAATAAGTAATCGAGATGAAAACTTTACCCCATGGAACATAGTTCCAAGGATGTTGAGTCCCAATTCGCAAATGATAAGAAAATGTGGAAAATTTTTTATAAAGTATTTAAGAGATCGTGTAAAAAATTCACGACCATTAGGAAGCTCGTTATTGAACAATTAACATTAATCAATAAAATTTAGTCAAATGTATGGAAACTGGTATAACTTTGCGATAAGTTTTTTTTTTTACTTCTCATTTTTTAAATATCTACGATATACTGAAAGCAACGGAAACAAAACCAAGTTCATTGATAAATATTTTTTGTATTTGTTCACTGAAAATGAAATTTTGTTAAAAATCGTCGATATTTTGTTGAACACGGTGAACTAAATATTTTTTGATAATTTCAAAATTTTCGTTATTTTGGCAGTATATTTGGTTTCTAATGGAATTACCAGCAAAATTTACGATTGGAACGACAAAAATTTGTTTCTGAATAGACTTTCTAGAAAATTGCTTGCTGCGATGACGCAATTTTTGGGATTATTCAAAAAAACGTTCAGTTGAACGTATCGAACAAAATATCGATCTTGTCCAACCAAATTTTGTTTTCAGTGTTCAAAAAATGGTTCTTAACGAAATGTTAATTTTTTAATAACGAGCTTCATAATCGTGGTGAATTTTTCACACGACCTCTCAAATATTTCTTACAAAAAACATACGAAATTTTCAGGATTTTCTTGTCATTTTTTAGAATAGAATTCTTTAAAATTCGGTATTTTTTTACATGAAATATTCGGGAGGTCGTGTAAAAATTTCACGACGATTTATTGAACAATTTAAACGTGGAAAAATATGAATAATTATAAATTGCGAAATAATTGCCTAACAAACGAGAATTGTCAGTAAAAATGTCGTGGGAATTTGGCAACACTCATTGGACCATTGCAATGCAGTAATTACCTTGATCTCATCAACGCAAACTTTCTTGTTTATTTATATTTATTTTGTTTGTAACGGTTGCGTGTAAAATGTGAAAATAAAATGTGCAGAAATTGCAGTGAATTTTTGTAGAGTCCGTGTGAGAATTTTTGTGGCGTGTTTGTTTCGGAGCTCCAGTCAAAACCGAATGCTCTTTCCTTCGGGTTCACATGATTCATATGACCCCATGTTTCCATGTTTCTTGTACTCCGTAGCGATCGTTGTACGTATATTTAGCTTTGCCTCAAATGAGGATGATTCATGTTCCTAGGGGACACATTGACCTTTTACTCTGGAGTTGAACCCACGGTTCCCATTAGCAAACGTATGCAGAAAAGCCTGAGAGGATTTGCTGACGTCGCTCCGCGGCGTCGACCAGAAATGGTATGCGATTACAAAGCCCACCGATAATTTGTAATCCGGGATGAGCTTGCCGGCGGTAATTTAATAAAATGATATCACATTGTTAAGCAACTTTTCCACATGCGTTTCTGGCCAAAATCCCGTTTTATCATGATTCCGTTATTCAGCGAACTGACAAGAATCCAAAAATCTTTCAAGGTCGTGTTTCCCTTCGGAATAATTATTGCGATTCGTTAAGTAGAGCGTGAGTAAGACGAAAACTGGGAAAACTGGCTGTGTGACCGTTTTTTCTCATCGAACCTTTTCCCTGCTCGCAGCCAAGCCAACAAAAGTACCAACCTCAAAAGCTTTAGATCTCTCTACCTGGGCAACCCTCGCATTTCTCACCAATTGCGAGCTCACTTTTAAAAACTTCTGAGGACCATAAATCTTTTAATCTCACCAAACAACTTTTCTTGTTGTGTTTCAGGTAAGCATCAATTTTCGTTCGCCACAATTTTGGCCGAGTCCAGCGGATACACGGAGTTTCGAGAAGGATTATCGCGAAAGAAACGGAGGTAATTTGTTGACAAGATTTCGAGACGATTGTTTCATTGCACGTACCATCATGTTTTTTTTTTTAAACACTGAAAACAAAATTTTGTTGAAAAAGATTCGATATTTTGTTCGATACGTTCAACTGAACGTTTTGTTTGAATAATCCCAAAAATTATGTCAATGCAGCAAAAAAAATGTTAGAAAGTCTCTTCGGAAGGAAATTTTAGTCGTTCCTCTCGTAAATTTCGCTGACAATTCCATTAGAAAGCAAATATACTGCCAGAATAACGAAAATTTTGAAATTATGAAAAAATATTTAGTTCACCGTGTTCAACAAAATATCGACAATTTTTAACAAAATTTCATTCCTCAGTGAATAAAAAAGCATGGACTTTGAATCCAAGACTAATTTGAATATTTCACGTTCCGTGCAACTTGCACCGCGGCCCGCGATTACTAATTGGGTATTCCACGTTTATAATACTCACGTGATTGTCGCTCTCGAATGTGTGTGTTTCTGAGAGAGAAGGAATTTCGTTGGCCACTAATGAACCACCATCATTTGTTCGAATTCTGAGCAATTAAATGGATTCGGAGGGCGGATATCAAAATAGATTTTCACTGAATTTTATTTACTCCAATCAAATAAATTTGGACTGGGCTGCGGCTTTTGTACATTGCATTAAAATATATAACATGCAATTTTTGTCCGATCGGCTTGTTGCTTTCATTTAAAATCCTTTGACGCACGAACAGCCCTCTATATACTTTGCAGCCGTCGAGAAATTGTCCCCAGCTGTGGCTAAATTTGTTCGGGTCGCGCGTTTATGTGGGTTTTGGTAAAATTGTCGGTTTCGTCCGGTAATACGGGTTTCCGGTGGCTTCCCGGATCAGAGCACACATAAAATATCTCTCGCACGTTTATGCGCGTCCGCGATGAGCGATGGTCAACTCAGAACACAATTTTCCACGCCCCCAATTCCTACAGACCGATCAGTGCTGGATTGACTCGCAAACTCTCTCAATCCTTACGAGAATATAAATCTACACCGTGTCCCCCAAAATACTAAGGACTCTGCTCGCGATCTATCAACATCCAACAAAGTAGTTGCACGTGGAACAAAAATGAAAAACTTACAAATTTGCAGCTGATTACACTGAATTTTTTAAGCGAGCATGTTTTCCCAAATTGTTGAAATCATTTTCGAGATTAATGAAAAAAAAAAAAAAAAAAAAATTAGTTTGTTATGAAGAAATTGTAGGAAAACGATTTTTGAACAAAAACGAAAAACGTTGTCCTCGCGTTTACCGTTCAAGCTTTATACGAAAATGCATGTCATCCAGATCGACAGAATTCCTTTGAATTTGCATCACACAAAGGGACTAGCGATGTCTAATTGCTCGTGCAATTTTATGAGGTTTCAGCATGTGGAAGTCGAGATATTTATTTATAAAAATCACATTTTTCAGTAGTTTTTCATGAGAGCGTGTGTTGAAAGTTGCAATTTTCAACATTAAATATTTCGATTCCTAAATGGTCAAGCCTCTCAAAACTTTGCAAACACTTTCATATAATATCGAAGAAGCTTTATTTAGTTTTTCAAAAAAAATGGGTCGTAAAATTTTTTCGAAATTTTATTTATTAAATAAGAAATACAGAGACCTCGGAAACTCTTGGATTCGGAGTATGTTGTTCTTTCGTTAATTGTAAAAATTTTTTTTAATGAATTTAGGCTCGCGAACCATTTTCTGTGTAAGAAAAAGTGAAAAGAAAAATTTAGATTCGATCGTCGCCAAAAAACGTGCTTAATCTCGAATGGGAAAAGGCAGGAAATGCCACGAGACTAATGAGGGTGGAAAACGGAATATTCAATGAAATTTTCACATGGTGCGTTCCTCGAATTATTACGGAATGTGGAGGAGATTTTTGTTTTCACAATTGGAGTTTGTNGAAGCCTCTCAAAACTTTGCAAACACTTTTATATAACATCGAAGAAGCTTTATTTAGTTTTTCAAAAAAAAATGGGTCGTAACATTTTTTCGAAATTTTGTTTATTAAATAAGAAATGCAGAGACCTCGGAAACTCTTGGATTCGGAGTATGTTGTTCTTTCGTTAATTGTAAAAACTTTTTTTAATGAATTTAGGCTCGCGAACCATTTTGTGTGTAAGAAAAAGTGAAAAGAAAAATTTAGATTCGATCGTCGCCAAAAAACGTGCTTAATCTCGAATGGGAAAAGGCAGGAAATGCCACGAGACTAATGAGGGTGGAAAACGGAATATTCAATGAAATTTTCACATGGTGCGTTCCTCGAATTATTACGGAATGTGGAGGAGATTTTTTTTTTTCACAATTGGAGTTTGTTCGCGTTGAAAAACAATTTGCAGCCTTTTTTCCAACTGTTTTTCAATCCCTGTTCGTTGAGAATATTTTTTTATCACTTTTTCTCAAAATTCCGTTCTCCCTTTTTTCCTGTCTGTCTGCAGCTTTTCCATCTCCGTCTCTCTTGCTCTCAGTTTCTAGCAATCGATTTGCGAGTATGAGCCTGGAATTTCTATGCTTTGCAGAGTAGAGGGTGGTTTTCCGGTCTGACGTTGGAAAAAAGTGGAAAAAATGGGCTCGTTTCCCGTCACCGAATGGGGGAACGAGGGAGGTGACACTTTTTTCGAACGCAAACTCTCGGATCATCTCACTCGTTTCCTCTCTCTCTCTCTTTCCCTCTTTCTCACTCCATCTCCGCTCAGCTGGCCTGGTTCGTGAGCTCTACATTGAGTTTTGCGATCGAAAAAAAAAGAATCTTTGTTCCGCTCACACATTGAACCGAGAAATATACGGCAACGTTTTTTTTTCTTTTTAAATTAATTCCAATAATTTTTCTATGCTGTCCTGTGCCTGTTCCATCGGAACGCTTCTGCGGAAATAATAACAAAACCCAAAGAAAGCCAATATTCTTATTTCCCATGAAAACGTTGGATGCAACATTAATTGTGAATCAAAATAACGATCGCAGTCTCGCTCTGGTGGCTCGACAAGAGTTACTCGCTCAGAAGTGGGAACAATTTGCCCGGGAATAGAAATTTGTTGAATCAACTGAATTTTCATGGAATCAACGAATTTTGAGGTCTCGGGCATAAAAAAAAAAATTTCATCCATTCAACGAAACTCGATCTTTCCAGCCAATTAATTCACCAGCCGGAATGAAGCAAAATTTCCGTGAGGTTATCAGATTTCATTTTATTTCCTACGTTTTGGTAGAACGAGCAATTTTTTCCCTCGGTTTGTTATGTAGAAGGAAACAGACTTCCGGAATTTTCTATTCTCATGTAGAAAATAAAACAGAACATTGGATAATAATCGATTGAGAAACTCTCGCACTTTTCACTCCGAAAATTCAAAGAATCGCGAGCTGACAGTCAATCATTTGAATCCTTAATTAACTATTTTTACAATCGAAAAACGGGGTGGGGGTTAATATTACGAATAACCAAATTGTCGAACAGCTAATAATTCGGAATTTTGGTATTCATAAAATAAAATAAAAGAAAAGTAAGAAAGTCGAAATCAAATTTTTCAAATGACTAAAAATTCGAAATGCAAAATAGCGAACGTCAAAAATGGCGAACGTCAAAACGGCGAGCGCCAAAATAACGAACGCGGGTGGGAATAATATATAGTCATTCGAATATATTATTACCACCCGCGTTCGTTATTTTGGCGCTCGCCGTTTTGACGTTCGCCATTTTTGACGTTCGCTATTTTGCATTTCGAATTTTTAGTCATTTGAAAAATTTGATTTCGACTTTCTTACTTTTCTTTTATTTTATTTTATGAATACCAAAATTCCGAATTATTAGCTGTTCGACAATTTGGTTATTCGTAATATTAACCCCCACCCGACAAAAAAAATATTTCGTGTCACACACAAAGACGAAAGAGTCAACGTCAATAGAAATTTCCTTATCGTCCCCATTCAACGTTCCTTCGTAACTGTCAAATCGAGTTGCTCACAACGTTTTTATTTATTACGAGAAAAAGTTTAAAAATACCTGTAGGTCGAATGTACTCTTTTCTAGGCCATTCGTTGTCCGGGACAGTCGCGCCTGGAGTGCCATTTCGAATCGATAAGATCTCGTGTTCTTGAGACATTTAAATTTCACATTTTTTCTCTCTCCATGTCGCTCCGCCTGCAGTTAGGAATGTACTTCTCAAAGCAACTGTGACATAAACAACAAGTATGTTCCGAGTCACCAAAAATTTCATTCATTTCGTTCTCCATTGTGTTTGTTTCGACAAGTAACAAGAATCTTGTTACTGCGTGAATAGCCAAATCCGGTTTTTCTTGAGGGTGCGATGTCAGACGTGAAATTATTGAATTATCAATGTTCAATGCAGAGTTAAGGGTTGTGGACAAACTTGTAATACCGCGTGCAGGCAAAGTTGCTGTTGTCGATCTGTGTACGAACAAGAGCAACGTCACGAGCGAATACAAACTAAATTTGACTGCGGAGAGGCGAAGAGAGGAAAATAGCGAAGTAGGTGATAAGAGTCTGCTCGCAAATTTTCGAGCTAAAGTAAGACGCAGCTCGCGCGAGAGACAGAGAAAAGAAGGGGAGCGAATTTGAGGGAAAGAGATGCTCGCAGTTGGAAGAGGAAAAACAGGAAGCGTGTTTGTGAGCCGAGGCTATAACGCGAAAGGGGCTGACAAACAAACTTTCTGAGCCTGGCCAATTTCCTGCTGCTCCTTAACCTTTATGTCCCCATTATTCAATCTCAACGAAACGGGCATTTCATTTTTTGTCCCCTCATTTTGCCTGCATGTGTTTTTGGTAAAAATATCAAATTCCCGTCGTTTCTGATGTACGTTTCTCTACTAAATTCCTTGGCAAATAGAATCACCGCAAATTTTTTGCTCTCGGACTATTTTTGAACCTGCGGAACTAAGGGGAAGAAAAATTTGTTCAAATTTCTCGCGTCAACGTATACATCGTCGCCTCGAGGTGATTATTACGAGACACCTCCTTTGTGGGACGCTGAAATTTCGAATTGTTGAATTTCATGTCATTACGTTTTTGTGAGCAGTATTGGTCCTCGCAGGGAAGGGATCGGAATTTTTTTTTTTTATCGTCCAGGCGAGTCATGAATATCATGACTGTGGCCCTGCCCACAAACGTGATTTTCACAAACGACATTCGTTTTTTTCATCATTTAGTAAATCGCTGGATTATATTCTTCATCCTCTGCTGTCCTTGGATCTCTCTCCCTCTCTTTCTTTTCACTTAACGAACTTTCGAGGTTTATTCGTGTACATATATAGACAGTGGTGTCTCTATATACGTTTCTGACTCTTGTGGAACTCTCTGCGAACTTGGTCCAAGTTTCAACAGCCAAGTTTTCGTCCTCGGTGTTGGTACTCTCATCCTGTGGCTGTGCCATTCGCTTTTGCTTCTTTCTGCTATCGAACTCGACTTTGGATATCATTGGTTCCGCCAGTTGGGAGCTTTTCGCGTGTATAAAGTCTTGGAGACTCGTGCACACGAGCTTCTACCTTCTATTCCATTTTCTTTTGTCAAAAAACAGAGGCAGAGGTGGACAGTCTGCAAGGGAAGAAAAAAAAAGGGATTCGGTGGAACGAGGACCAGAAAAAAAGTCAAAAGACTTGGTTGCAGGCAAGTTTTCTTCGCCGAGGACATGTTCGACCCCATTACCTCGCTTCTTACCGAACCCGCCACTTGTTAATTCGTTCGGAGAGTCTTGACACTACTCGTTAAAAGCTGATGGCTTGGGAATCCGAGCTAAGCACGCTGCGGACTTTTATTACGTTCAATACACTCCGCGACCATGTCCACGTTTTTGCTCATTCTTTTTCACACGCTTCATAAAGTCCCGAGATTCGATGAGCCATGACTTTGATTTATGGGATTAATCGTAGCGAATAAAAGCACCAAAGTGCTCCAAGTTTCGCCAGCTTCGTCCCTGCACAAAAGAGGAACGTCGTTGAACTCAAAGATCGTCAGAGTTTCATTCCATTTCGACGATTTCGATAACTCCTTGAAATTTTTCCTCAGCAGCGGAGATTTGTTGATTTTAAACCATTCCGAATTATAATTATGGCATGGAAACTACTCGTTTATCTGTATCACTCCGTTTTCACACAAGCATCACTACGGTATGAAGAAATTCTCTTTGGCAAATCGTTTAAAAGTGACAATTACGAGTACGAGTGGCGAAGGAAAGTTGTAACGAATGAGGGAAGCATCGCGAGCGGCTGGAAAAGCTTTTTCCCACAACTGTAGTCCCACGCTTATCCCAAGAGGCCTACTTTTGCTAATGACTCGGGAAACTAGTTCTTTGACGATACGAAATGCCCTTATCGCAGTCCGCGAACTTGGACTCTCGCCTGGTTGTGGTCAAAACTTTCGATGCAGCTCTCTCTCCGTTAATTACTCCTGTATATGACCATTTCCGAACAGTTCGACCAAGACCGCATGCCACAGCTTCAGGCGCTTTTATCCTTTCGAGCTAATCATGTCGTGTATTCGCAAAAGCACAATTCCAGACGTCCCCGCGACTGTTTCCATCGGATTGTCCAAATGTCTCTGGAGCCTCGCGATATTTCAATTTTTCTTGACACATTAAACAATTCCGCAATGCCTCGAATCGTAGAAACATGATGAGCAGTGTCGTTCCAAGTTTCAAGTCCATTTCGTTATGATTATAAAATTTCAAGTAGTCGAGGTCAATGTATGTCAGACCGGGATTCCGAACAAATTGCATTTTCGCCAGATTCAACAGATTTTCTTGTTTTGCAATTGAGGGAAAATAAAGAGGCCCTTTAAGGACGTTGTATGGTGACGGTAAAATCTAATTTTTTGTTTTCAGTTTTTCTTTACATACAAAATGGCTTGCGAGCCTCAGTTCATTTAATTTTTTTTTTACAAATTCACTAAAGAACGACATACTTTAAATCCAAGATTGTCCGAGGCAATCTGCACTGAGAATAAAATTTTGTTAAAAATCGTCGATATTTTGTTGAATACGGTGAACTGAATATTTTTTGATAATTTCAAAATTTTCGTTATTTTGGCAGTATATTTGGTTTCTAACGAAATTGTCAGCGAAATTTACGAGTGGAACGACTAAAATTTGCTTCCGAAGAGACTTTCTAAAATATTTCTTGCTGCATTGACAAAATTTTTGGGATTATTCAAAAAAACATTTAGTCGAACGTATCGAACAAAATATTCATCTTTTTCAACAAAATTATGTTTTCAGTGTGTATTTGTTTGTGGAATAAACAAAATGTTTGAAAAAATTTGACGATCGCTTTTTCTAAAAAAACTTAATAAAGATTCTTCGATGTTACATAAAAGTGTGTGCAACGTTTTAAGAGGCTTCACCAATTTATAAATCGAAATGTTTAATGTTGAAAATTGAAACTTTTAACACACAATACAATTATTTTATTTTCATGGTGAAAATTGAAAATTTAGTCAACGTCCTTAACGTACACAGTTTTTTCTTTTTTTCTTTGCAACAAGTTCGTGACATTCCTAAGGGTTGCTGGGAAACAGTCACTTAGATTTGCCACAAAGAACTCCTTCCAAGTTCCGGTGGAACTTGGTTACAAAAAGTTGATGCAAAGATAACGAATACTCGGTTATGTTTCGCTCGTTCTTAGCGGAACAGAAAAAGTTATATTTTTCGCATTATTCATGTATGAATTCATATCGGAACGGGTCATCTTTTGCACTGGGATCCAAGCAGCGAATACTGTCGAATTAGCTTATCAATATGGATGTGTTTAACTTGCTGCATAATGGAGAATCTACCCCGAGTCCTGTTCCTATCTTTGTCCCATGACACGGTCTGCACTCGCGTCCGAACATTTTCATCCCTCTGCGGAGTATAAAGGAGCGTCGCTGGAGGCAAAGTAATCATTGCCTGGCGCGGATGTTCAGCGTCGATTCGTACAGACTTATTCAGCGAATGCACGCTGCTCAGCACACTGGGGATTCATACACTTGCCAAGTGATTCGTTATTTGACATTTACATCAACTCCAATTCAGTCCATGTCCAGATTGCACGAAACACAACAAACCTGCCTACGTACAGAATTCGAAACTGACGACTGTGACAAAAAAAAATACGATTTTCCGAGTTTTTCACACTGAAAATGAAATTCTGTTAAAAATCGTCGATATTTTGTTGAACACGGTGAACTAAATATTTTTTAATAATTTCATCATTTTCGTTATTTTGGCAGTATATTTGGTTTCTAATGGAATTACTAGCAAAATTTACGATTGGAACGACGAATATTTGTTTCCGAAGAGACTTTCTAAAATATTTCTTGCTGCAATGACACACTGAAAACATAATTTTGTTGAAAAAGATGAATATTTTGTTCGATACGTTCGACTAAATGTTTTTTTTAATAATCCCAAAAATAGTGTCAATGCAGCAAGAAATATTTTAGAAAGTGTCTTCGGAAACAAATTTTAGTCGTTCCACTCGTAAATTTCGCTGAAAATTTCGTTAGAAACCAAATATACTGCCAAAATAACGAAAATTTTGAAATTATCAAAAAATATTTAGTTCACCGTATTCAACAAAATATCGAAGACTTTTAACAAAATTTTATTCTCAGTGCACAATTTTTGTTAATTTGACAGTATATTTGGTTTCTAACGAAATTGTCAGCGAAATTTGAGAGTGGAACGACTAAAATTTGCTCCCGAAAAGATTTTCTAAAGAATTTCTTGCTGCATTGACACAATTTTTGGGATTATGCAAAAAAACGTTTAGTTGAATGTATCGAACAAAATGTCCATCTTTTTCAACCAAATTTTCTTTTCACTGCAATAACTTTTTCATCGACTTTTCTCTCGTTGGTACAAAAACACGACGAAAATGATTTAACGACTTAACGTACCGGGGTCTGGGAAACGAGCGAGGTTCTCGAGTCTAGAAATTGAATTCTCATTTTTGGCTTTGTTTCACGTCTGAATGACCTTTACATTGGATACTGCTGCGGTCCAGTTCGAGCAGGAGCTTTAACTTCTCGACTAATTGAATGAGAAGAGAGACTATTTGGATAAAATCCCTGTACTGTTCGTTGGGATATTCGGTTTCGGGGATGTGATGCCAACACGACCAAAACTTTATTATCATTTGGGTCAACTATTTATTAACGCGAATACCGACGTGGAGAGCAAGGGCAAATTATTCAATCAGCACTATGAGACAAGTCAACCATCCCCTGGATTCAAATTTTCCTTTCCCTGAAACGAATTTCATGCAAAGTTGAAATCACTCAGTGAACTGAGGTTATTTTTTTCAATTTACAGAATTTTTCCAAATATTCTTCTCTTTTTTTCTCTCTCCCACAAAAAACTCACTTTTCCACGAACTTCGGGATTATTTTTGATTGTTTGTCAAAAGCGTTGTTGGGGACAATGTTGTTTGATTTATATTCCACAATAATTTCCACTTGCGTTTGTAAAAAAAAAAGTTTCGATGAAAAATGCGCAGGCGAAAGAAATCGATATACATAGCAATAAAAAAAAAATAATAATAATCAGGAACACGCGTTTTTACGTGATTTTACAGCCTACGGCAAAATGGATTCATTTTTTTTCAATCTTCTCGTTGCAATATATTTTTTACTCTCCGATACGTCCAATAACGACTCAATATCGAGGCTGGTATTTTTAGAACAAACGAATTTGAGTATCACATTCTCCCGACGTATATTTGGAACAAGGTCAGTCGGTAGAATTTTTTTAGTTTTATCACGAAATTGAACTGGACAGATTATCTGGATTTTATTGGTCGTTCCATTTGGAACGATCCTGAGAATATAGTCCTTAACGGTTTTTCATTCAAACACTCGTTGCAGCTTTGATAAAGTGTCGAAGAATGGATTCGCGACGAAATTTACAAATGATGAAACATTGCTATGATTTCGGTTCTACTCGTTCCCATGGCCATCCGATTTATCAAATTCTGTCTAGTCACTCGAATATTCCTGTCGTTCATTATTCATGAGTTGTAATCGTACTCTCGCAACGGGAGTTTCCCTCTAATTGAGGACTATATTCTCTCCATCCTCGTTTAATTAGTAATCAAGCGTACTGTCAAGTTTGCCAGAGCTGTTTTAACTTCCGACATACACTGGCCATTAATCTGCAAATGTAGATATTAGTGTGTACCCAATCGTTTTGTACGAGACTGAGCGAGCCTCTGACGCCGATGAATACACATAAAGATCTTGATTAACCCTTTGAGCCATCCTGGCACAGTTTTTACAATTATTCAATTATTTCACTGCTTTTTTAACCCTCACTTGCCACATTTCTGTATAATCACGTGCTTGCCACCATGGGGTTAGTACGCCGACACTGAAAACAAAATTTTGTTGAAAAAGATCGATATTTTGTTCGATACGTTCAACTAAACGTTTTTTTGAATAATCCCAAAAATTGGCTCATCACAGCAAGAAATATTCTAGAAAGTCTCTTCGGAAGCAAATTTTTGTGGTTTCAATAGTAAATTTTGCTGGTAATTCCATTAGAAACCAAATTTACTGCCGAAATAACAAATATTTTGAAATTATAAAAAAATATTTAGTTCACCGTGTTCAACAAAATATCGACGATTTTTAACAAAATTTCATTTTCAGTGGATGACAAAAATGGATATAAAAAATGAATCGCTGAATATTTCGACTTGAAAATTATTATAGAACATATTGGAAGCTTTATTCAAAAGCTTGTTTACTCTAAATAACCGAAAATTAAATTTAAGTGGACTAAAAAAAATTCCAAAACCAACAAAAGTGGAAAATTACTATTTTCCTTAATAGGCCTGGGGTAGTTTTTACCCCAAGGTGGCAAGTTAACGTTAAATATGGGACTTTGCAAGGTCAAGTGGTTCGTGGACTACTTACGTGGATTAAAATGCTCCTTATTAGCAAACGTTCCTTTTTCGTAATTTTTAATTTAAAAAAATCGAATTCTTCCGGCGACCACTCCGAACTTTAGAACTGCGAAGCCAATATTGAAAACAAATTCATTCCAAAGAATTTCGCAGAAATTTTCCGAAGGATTTAATGCAGAAAATGGAAGAAAATGCAGGAAATAAGCGACTTGATTTTTATTGTCGAAATTTAGAGTCAGGAAAAAAAATTAGGCTCAGAGAATTAATGAGCGTAATGATATCCGTAGATTCTCGATGAGAATAAAAAAACAAAAGTCTATTAGGATCTTTGGTCCAGTTGAATAAATTGGAATATCTTGACAGATGGAGAAAAGGAGATATCGAGGTCAAGGCAATTGGGAAGGAAGTATTTAAAGATGCTCACAGTCAGGGTCGTTGTGTGAGAAGTACAGTCAGTTATTTACGGAACTACTGGTTTATTTAATCGAGGCTGAATCCTGTTAGTATTCATTGTTCGTTTCCAATGTGAAGGAAAGACTTGACCCAATTTTATTATTTCTCTATCTGCTGGTTGCTTTTCTCATAATATCTGCGTCCTATTTCTCGTCTCGTAGAGTTTTCTGAATGTCAGCTCGAGTTTGAATGTTGGGCGCGTCAAGAAACAAACGGTGAGTTACATTTTAACTTTTAATATCGTGCGCTGCAAAAAGAAAATGAGAAGCTTCATGTTAACGTGGAAAGCTTGCGAGCTGTCACTTGAAATAGAACGAAAAATACATCTGGCGTTGCAACTCGATGGTCTAAAAGAGAGAAAAACAGAGAGCGAGGGCGAGCGAGAGAGACCGATACGGATGGACAAACGGGACAACGTGTGTGCATCCTGGCATTGGCACACGTTGAAACTCTCGATCCACACGCTCGACGTTCCGAGTTTTAGCAAACATTTCGCATTGTCATCGTTGAGGCTATTCACGAGACAAGAGGCAAAAAGGGACCGAGAACCAGAGAGAAAGAGAAACGTAGACATGTATGAATATCGCATTCAACGTTGCCATCCAAGTCCAACGCTCTGTACCATTTCTATTCAGGCTAAGTGTATTTGGATGCGTCTGGATGCTTTTCCCCACTGTCCATACAACCTCTCCACTGTGATGAAAGTACAATTGTGTTTGTCGAGATTCTACGCATGCAGCTTTACCAATTGGACATTGTCGTCAGACTGTATTATATATTATGCCGGTGACTAACTGTACTACAGAAATATACGTCATTTGTTATGACTCCCTCTAGTGGAATGGTTCAATTAAAACCAAGGCATCTATTTATCTTATCTGCCAAATTAGTCGAATTTGTAAAGACAATCGAGAAACAAAAAAGAGAGAGAGAGAGAGAGAAAAAAAACTAATTCCTACCACGAAAAGAATCAAATCGATTCACATTGCAGGGAGAGTTTTCTTTCCATTTTTCTTGTACGAGCTGGGCCTGAGTTTATATTTCATCGGCTGTCCAGCATTGTTATGACTCCCTCTAGTGGAATGGTTCAATTGAAACCAAGGCATCTATTTATCTTATCTGCCAAATTAGTCGAATTTGTAAAGACAATCGAGAAACAAAAAAGAGAGAGAGAGAGAGAGAGAAAAAAACCTAATTCCTACCACGAAAAGAATCAAATCGATTCACATTGCAGGGAGAGTTTTCTTTCCATTTTTCTTGTACGAGCTGGGCCTGAGTTTATATTTTATCGGCTGTCCAGCATTAATTAATTATTGGGTGATTCCTTTTGCATTCTGAACGTCACTTTCCTCTCAAAGATTTAGAAAAAGTGACTTTACAGCCATCACTCGTTGTCTTCGTTCATTTATTTTCAATCACCGTGAAATTTGGAAACTGGACGTGAAAATTTTCCTGAAATTCTATTTCCTGATAAAAAATAAAGTGGCGTCAGCAAATTTTGAATTCTGTTGATTCGACAAAATGTGACAACATTTTTCTGTTTAGATTTTTTCTCTCTTTCTTATTTAGATACTTTTGACTTAGAGACAAAAATCGTACCTGGAGTTTTTCATTTCCACGTGAATGGAAAATGAGGCTGATATTCGTGCTTCGTTGAGCGTGAGGGTCTTGTGGTAGTTGCAACGGGTTTTTGTGGGATCGCGCACGCAGTTGCCATTCTCGTGTGCGCGTTACCTCGCAAATCCTAGTAAAAACTGCCAGTTTCGCTTTGAGCGGGAATTGTGGTTTGTTTTGTGGTTTCGGCGGTTCATCATTCAACTTTTTCCTCATGGCATTCCTCGATTTTTTCTAATTTAACGAGAAAAATAAAATCGCTGGAAGTGAGAAAATGATTTTTCTATTTTCCATTAGAATGCTCATCGGTGGATCCGCGACTTGTCACAGCCTCGTGGAATGAAATGCAGCAAAAAATATATTTTTTAAAATCGAAGTTGCTGCCATAATTGCCAACTCGAGATTTCACCCAAAACGACCACGAATTCTTTTCAATTTGAGTCTCGAGCTGCTCACGCACGTGGCGTCGTTTGCCCATACGTTGACCTCGACTACTGCGAAGTAGTGCGAAGCACATTGCGAACGCATCGCGCGTTCGTATTTGGGATTCAAGCCCGTAGATCAATCACGCATTTCCGTTAAATTGCGAAAGTAAATCTTTTCGATTCGCGTTGCGATTTGTTCGATGGGAATAAAATAGTTGCGGCCTCCGCAGGAAAACAGCGAACGCGGGCAGAAACTTTTTTTATTCTCATCCGGCAAACTGCGTGGGTAAATATAATTGCCGAAAATTCGCAGCTGTCTCTGTCGCACTGAGCACCGCGATCGCGGGGGTCGTGACATATTGCCTCAAGGGTACAGAACGGTCACGCTAATCTAGCTCCAATTTTTGAAACTTTTCGGCAATGCTCGACCGATCGGAATGGAATAGCCGCACGATGGGAAAATACGAAAATCAACTCAACTTTTTTTTATTGCCACCAGATGAACGGCGTGGCGGATTTTCTCATTCGAATTTTCAAGTTTTTTTTTCTTCCGCGAACCGCGTTCTCGCTCGCGATGCGTTTGACACGCTTTCGTGAATTTTATCATTTACGTGAAATTCGCACCGGGCCACTGCGAGTGCTTATTTTTTTCACAACGCACGTTTTCGTCAAAGTTAATACAATAATGAAATAAATCGACGATTAATTTATTCCCCAAAAACATTTAAAAACCTAAAAAAATTTTAACCTCGAGACAATTCGTGAAAATATTATTTTATTTTCGCTCTTAACTTCACATGCGACGTACGTGGAAATTCTACACGCTCAGCTGACTCGTCAAACCGCTGTTTCGACTTTTCGAGAACGTAACTTGAGCGGCACGTGGAAGAACATTGCTCCGCGTTGATTACTCATGAGTAATGAGACAAAAGACACATTACACGAAAGAGATTCGCGAGCATAGAGAAGAAGCGAGGCTGTAGGTCCTTGCATTGAGGCGCCTTTTGCGTTATCTGTCAGATTTTATATTATATAGAGAAGCACGCGATATATATGAGCCCCGAAATCACGCCCGCGTACATAATTCAACGTTGCCGAAGGGCAGTAAGGGAGGAGCAGGGCACACTGCACTCACGTAATTTACGTAATTGCGTATCGTAATTGGAGGTTTCGTCAAAGTGGATTGCAATTACAGTCACCCCTCGAGGGCGAAACTTATCTGTGTGAGCTTGTGTGTCTACGCTGACGTGTAAGTATTCGCCTGTGAATTTGCCCGAGTACAGCCATGCTCAGCTTTTTTCGCATTTCCCTGCCCCATCTTTCCCCGCGCCTTCCGATACACACACCTTCGCACACACGTACGAGAATGCGTCGTTTTCGATGGTTAATATTGACGCGACATATCTCGATGAGATGTCGATGCAATTCCAACTCGAAAGACTCATTAACCTGGAAATTGAGAAAGTTTTATGGCGACGGTCAAATGCAAATTTTTCTTTTCACTTTTTCTTACACACAAAATCGTTCGCGAGCCTAAATTCATTAAAAAAACTTTTTACAATTGACCAAAGAACAACATACTCCGAATCCAAGAGTTTCCGAGGTCTCTGTATTTTTTATTTAATAAACAAAATTTCGAAAAACATTTACGACCCATTTTTTTTGAAAAACTAAATAAAGCTTCTTCGATATTATATGAAAGTGTTTGCGAAGCTTTGAGAGGCTTCACCATTTAGGAATCGAAATATTTAATGTTTAAAATAGCAACTTTTAACACACGCTCTCATGAGAAACTACTGAAAATAGTGATTTTTATAAAAAATAAATATATCGACTTCTACGAGGTCTCTTGAAATTGAACAGTGGAAATTTGAAGGAATTCTATCGATAGAAAATTTGAACGAACGCAGATTTCATGGATATTTTTATTTATGACTTTCTCTGGCAAATAAACCAAAATGTCAATCTTTCATGCATGACATTCAACTTTTTTTCCACGTGTTGGGTTTCCGAAAATAATTGTGTGTTTTTTTTTTTTTTTTTTTTTTTTTTTTTTTTCTTAACGAAAACTCCAGGATCTAAGACACGATGATGTATATCCAGCACAACGCGTTGTCCAATGCCGTTCTTTTCACCCATTCATTCGATGAAAAGTGCCAACGAATCGAAACGTTTTTTTTCGTCGCGACTGCGATGCGCTATTTTATATTTGTCGATAAAGAGAAAATTGGATTTTTGCCTTTCGGGACGATGCAAGTGACGACTTAACATCTGTGCGCTATAATCTAGAATTTGCATCGGAACCACCTGTGACGAAAGGGCGACTACGAAATTTCTCAATCCACCGAGTGGTGGTCCTAGGTCTTCTATTCTTCGATCTATATTCGAACGACGAGGGTACGACCATCGGGATGTCATGGACAATAGATGGGGAGCCTCTTCGGTCCAATGGGATCCGAGCACCAACCTCACTCGCTAGCACGAGTCTCACCATCGAATCTTCCAATCATCTCCTCCCGAGAATTCAAACAGTCCCTTCAAAAAGGATACTGCGAGTTGGAAATGTATTCCGCCTTTGGGCCATTTTAGGCATTTGTTTCGTTAAAGTTTTCTCACCAATTCCTCGGCCTCCTTACATTCAAGAACTTTGTCTCTCCAGCCAAGTCCAAGTTTCCGCCAGTCAAGCAAATCCTCTCATTCACGTCATTCATAGATCGTGAAAATCATGACAAATCCCCTTGACGAGGGAAAAGCCTAGCATTGCGTGTTTTTTACATCACGATCATTTTTAACAGATTTTTATCTTCGTCGAGACTCTGCCGAGTCTCTAGATACTGATCGAGCACAAAAACGAAATGAAATGATGAAAAATGAGCTCGTTACATGAGGAAATTTCGTAAAAAGTAGTAGCCGAACGTTGGCACTTTGTAATTACTACAAATTGCCAATTTTTCATTAACCAAAGTCTCAAAATTGGGTGGGGGTTAATATTACGAATAACCAAATTGTCGAACAGCTAATAATTCGGAATTTTGGTATTCATAAAATTAAATAAAAGAAAAGTAAGAAAGTCGAAATAAAATTTTTCAAATGACTAAAAATTCGAAATACAAAATAGCAAACGTCAAAAATGGCGAACGTCAAAACGGCGAGCGCCAAAATAACGAATGCTAGAATAGAATGGAATAGAATAGAATAGAATAGAATTCGTTATTTTGGCGCTCGCCGTTTTGACGTTCGCCATTTTTGACGTTCGCTATTTTGTATTTCGAATTTTTAGTCATTTGAAAAATTTTATTTCGACTTTCTTACTTTTCTTTTATTTAATTTTATGAATACCAAAATTCCGAATTATTAGCTGTTCGACAATTTGGTTATTCGTAATATTAACCCCCACCCTCAAAATTGCTGCGATTTTTCGATTGCTGCGAAATTTCGTTGTTTTCGGACATAAAATGAATTTTCCAGTTCCCAAAGACCCAAAGGGGCATGACTTCAGAAACAACTATCAAAAACGTCCCCACTCGAACGATTCGTTTTCCCTAGGACGTTGAGTGCAACGTAATAACTTTAATAATCTCGCGCAGGCTTCACGCGTCCATAGGAACATCGGTGATAGGTTATTCGCTCGTAGGGAGTAGCCATTAGCGGCGTTGATGCAGCGCGTCGCAACGTCAAGGAGATAGTGTGGACGAAGATTTCTCAGAGCGAGTGTTAATGCGAAATATAAGCGAAATACTATATATTAGGTTAGTGCGAGAGTAGATATTGTAGTGGCTCTCACTCTTGCCATGAGATTTTCCCTCGGGCGATGGCACTTTGCTTGATTCGATTAACCACTCGCTGCAACATCTCTATGGCCACGCTGCTATATTCTCTGGTGGTGGCACCGTCTGTGCGCTATTCCCAACACGAACCACCATGTCGACTCCCAACCCGTGAATCTCTCACGAATAATTAACGACGATGTGCTCACTTTCATCGTGTCATTCTACGGATTTCATCTTTTACCGAGTCAATCGTACGCTACGAGCTGTTTTTTTTTTTTTTATTAAAAAAAAAGTGTTTGGGCGATACGTTTAAATGAATTTGAAGCCAAAATCCGTAGAGGGAGTGCGAGCTGTGATAAGGATTGATTTCCAAGAGGCCTTTCGAATTTTTTGAAAATTTCTTGCCCTCGGAATTCGCTGAAAAAAATATTTTTTCACTAAATACCGTGAAGATTGTGAAATGGCAATTTTCTCGTAACGATGGGAAAAAAATCAATCATCTTTTCTTTATGAAACGAGAAACTTGAAATGATGGAATTACTCCGCTGTTCCTAACGATGCCGATCCCGATTTAGTTTCTCGTTAATTAATTTCCGAGGAATCCCAACTCCATTGTCGTAGCAGGACAATGAAAATGGGCGCGAACCCAAGTCGTATTTCGTGTGTGTACGTATACGAGAAGTTGTCCGGGCTAACAACCCCTGAATTTGCGAATCGTCGCTCCTGTCCCTAATGACGATGACGTTGCTCCTATGCACGTCGAGAATATGACAAGGGATCAGTTACGTTTAAGCTCAAGGCACGAGGGCGAAGAGAGAACGAGGACATCGTTACATCGTGTGAGAGCAGAGCACGCGATGACGATGACTGCTCCGAGCTCTGGAGAATGACGACAAGCCCGTACACGAACATACGTAGATAATAAGAATGGATAACAAAGCGCGGAATAAAATGAATGACGAGGAGGAAATAAGCGCAGCTCCTCGTTTCTGCGCCTGAAAAACCTGAAAAAAACCAGTGACACATCTGCTTTGACTGTTTCCACTTTTTTTTACTGCTGGTCGAAAGAAAGTAAAAGTCGAAAACGCAAGGGTGCCTCGTTATCGTTATATTTCCGGCTCAGGAATCCTCGTGACTCATGAAAGGGAAGGAAAAGAAAAAAAGGTTGGGAATATACGAGAGAAATAAATTACGAAGTACGTGTGGGGACTGTGTGCTTGACGGGGAAAAAATGTGAAGGGAAGATTTAAGGCCCAAGGGATGACGGCGACGCAACAGCTCTCGGAAATAATAAGAATTCTCAAGCTAATTCGCTATCAATCGAGGTCAGCAAGTTATTTTTAAGAGACTAACTGACGTTCAAACTTTATTCCAATAATTCATCTTTCCGTTGGCAAATTTTTTGCTTCCTAAGGAAGCTGTGGATATAAAGCAAAAGGGGATGAGCGATGATGCTTAAACGCACAAAAAAAGTGTGAAACACGATACGCGATAAGGCCTGAATGACATTAAGAATGTTCCGCTTGAGGGGTACGAGGGGCGTAATGATATAAAAAAATCGACAAGCTCTCACTACCCTAGGAAATATAAAGATAATCTGAATATCCTGAGACTCGGTTCAAGGGTGTGCATATTACAGACACATCCTCGTGGGGTCCGATTTTTTATCCTGTCGATCCGTCAATATCCTGCACCGTTTTATGAGGATCAACGCTTGTAGGGTTCGTCGTCGTCTTCGTTATCGACACCAACATTCGCGACTAATACCTTGTTCTTTTCTCTCCCATGTTTTTTCCTCTCGCGTATCGATTTACTCGGCTTCTCAGTTCCTCATGATCGAGACAAAAAAACGTCAAGGCTGTTGCAAAGCTTTTTCCACCCCTCGAACATTCAACTCGTAACGGAATTCTCAATTTTTATAAATTCGTTTTTTCTTTTGTTTTGTCATTTGCTGGATGAATCGTTCGCACACGCAGGAGAAGGTCGTCGTTCACTGACGACTAACCTAGAACCCTTTTAGCTCGTTGGAGCCAGAAAATTTGGCTTTTTCTAAAAATTTTCATATTTGTGAAAATAAACTTTCGGCTTATTTTTTTCTCTCATTTGAGTTCCTTCGCTCTTATTCGTAATTTCTATGAACTCATTTTTGTGCTCCGGCTCTGAGTTTTTTTACGCCTTGAATAATAATTTTCTAAACCGAAAAAATGAATGTAGAAATTTTGAAATTTCGATGATGAATGGTTGGAGATAATTTTGTTCTATGGTTTTGATAATTAATCGCTTTGCTGACCGCACCGTGCCTATATGGTCAACAAGATTTGGTACATAACGATCACATGCACACGTCGGATTATATCGGTGCTAAGGATCGCGGGCAAGAGTGCGAAAACTATACATCAGTGTCGAGCTAGCGACTCGTGTTACGGCTCGATGGCCTGCCACGATCCGGCACTAAATTAAGTCTAGACAAACGGAGCGTGACTGCAGTACACGTGGCAGAACACTGGAACTAACGTCGAAGGGTATGAGGACTAGACCCTGGCGGAATTTGCCTTGTAAACTGTCGGTTTACGCTACCGATGCAATTATTCGGCAAATACAGAAATTTACAGGAGCAAGTGCATGGGTTTTGTGGGTTAGGAAAGGGCAGTTGCTCTTTATCGGGTGTCCGACTCTCAGGTTCCTTTGTGGCACGATGTACAACGGTGAAAATTCGAAATTCACCTTTGCCACGTCCAGAGCATCGAATCGGTTTGCTCCGAGAGCCAATTTCGTTGCGCGACAAAACGAAAAAGCTTCTGGCAGCTTTGTTTCGGTCCGATTGGTCGTGGCGCAGCTTCGATGCTCTCGGAAACGTTTCATGTCAATGCGACGTGATCGAGTTCTATGATTTTTTTATTATCGCGCTCAGAGTCTGCAGGAAGGAAAAACTTGCAAATCGTACCGACGGAATTAGTCATTAGCACACAGGCAACTCGTTATTTTCATTTGCACATCCACGTGCTGCTCGTGTACACGGAGAAAAAGAAACAGTTTAAAACACAGTGGTACACAGTTCGCATTGGAGTCGAAGCGATTGCACTGCGATATTGACTGAAACACAGTGCTCAAATTACAGTGCAATCCAAAGTAAATTTTAACCGATTTTAACAATTCAAACACTGTATTTTCCATTTATCAAAACTTGAAATTTGACAGTTGGAGAATGCGCCAGTGATACCTGCATGAATTGACACAATTCGTGCAGGTATTACTGAGAACACTGATTTTTCCACAGTACCAAAATGTAAATAAACTAGTGTAAACTGTAAAAATGTCAAAGTGTACAGGTAACGTCACAAACTGTCGAAAGAAAAGTAAAACTACCGTGTGCCACACTGTAAAATTGAATCGATCACCCTGTACTCAATACAGTGTACGCTGTAACTTTTGCAGCTGCGTACAGTATGGAAATCAGTGATCTTATGTTAATTTTACATCGGAGCAATTTTACTGGGTACAATGGCATATTGACAGTACTAAACTGTGAACAAGACAGTGTAACTGTAAAAATCACAGTTTTCACAGGGAAATTCATCATTTTTGGAGGACAGAATATACATTACTCTGTTTTACTGTAAAATGAAATATGGTTCCCGGTTTTTGAAGCAACTTATACTGTGATATTAACTGTTTCTTTTTCTCCGTGTACATGGGTAATTCGCACATGGTTCTGATCCGATGCTCTCAGGCTTTTAGTGTTTCAAGCTTTTACATAGCCTCGCTTCATCCATCCAGAGACGAGGGTGCTTTCATGCTGTACAGACGAGAGAGAGAGAGAGAGAAATAGAGAGAGGGAGGGGGAAGCGAAGTAGGTAAAAGTGAAAAAAAGTGAAAATTGTTTAACGTGTGCGTTAAAGTTGCTACGACGATGGAGCTGCTGAAGTACAGCAGGTGCACAGATGCTGCATCGTCTGTGTGCTGCACGCACACTTTTTCTCACATTTTGCCTTTGCTTCTTTGGTCTCTGAGCGAGGATACGATGCTTCAGATTTCTCTGCCTGCATTGCGCTCCGCTCTCGAGTAATTATATCAAGTACTTGCAGGGACTCGCCATAAAGAGAGATTATACGAAATTTCGCGACGTTTCCGGCGAGATAAGAGGAAAGCAGCGAATAAAGGGAATGTGTGCAGTGCAGCTCTTGAGCTGCACCTCCCGCTCTTTCTCGTTTGAGCTGGACACCAGAACGGGCCTAGGACGACGCAAAGAAACCAAATATAATGAGAAAGAGTCAACGTCCACTTTCTCGCATTGACAACGAATAAAAGAGCAAGCCACCGACACGCGAACCTGAAGCTCGAGCACTTTTGGAAAACGAGTGTTTTCTTCCTGCGTAAGTTCGGGCGGGAGAGAGCGAGAAAGTACGAGGTATAACAGCCCAGAACAGGACGTCAGGTTGCATTATCCCACACTCAAAGACCCACAGCCAACTCATGATTCCATTAACCATGAATTCCCTAATATACGAGCGTTGAGAGTTCAACATCCTCGACATTGACAGAAAATCCCATTTCATTCACGACCATCTTTTCCTCATTTTTTATCCATTTTCTTCCCTGATAAGAATCCAGAAAAACCGTCAAACGGTTTTCGAGTTTATTCTCCTTTGAAAATTAATGAATTTATTTGATGCAGGAATCGATCACGATCGTCTCCCAAGACAGTCAGTCGTATCCGTCAACAAAAACAGTCTCATCAATGAAACTAGTCATTAAATTGTAATTGTCATTTTCGTGAATCATTTCCCTCGATCGATTACAAAAAAAAAAAAAAAAAAAAAAAAAAAAAAAAAAAAAAAAACAGACGTGACACTTTTCAACAAATTTGTTTATTTTATGCTCAAAATATACACTGGAAACTAATAACTTGGGTTAATTGAAAGAGCAATTTTGCACAAGCTTTGTTCATTGCATTGAAGACTCTGCACTAGAAATAAAATTTTGTTGAAAATCGTCGATATTTTGTTGAACACGGTCAACTAAATATTTTTGGATAATTTCCAAATTTTCGTTATTTTGGCAGTATATTTGGTTTCGACGGAATAGTCAGCAAAATTTGCGATTGGAACGACAAAATTTTGCTTCTGAAGAGACTTTCTACAATATTTCTTGCTGCGATGACACAATTTTTGGGATTATTCAAAAAAACGTTTAGTCGAACGTATCGAACAAAATATCGATCTTTTCCAACAAAATTTTGTTTTCAGTGTGACTGAAAATTTGTGGTTTTGGAAAAAAGCACAGAACGCTGGTGATTGGAGGATCGCAGTCGGTTGGATTATTTTTCTATTGGAATAGTTGTTTGCCCGTACATCGAAACATTGCTGTAAGGGAAACCGCGCCGAAATACAGTTGCATAGCTGCCTCGTGTCCCTACGCAGAGAGACACGAACGGGCGAGTGACGGTAGGAATATACGTGGTTGGTTGGCGGGCTGGTAGTGACGTATATACAACGAAGCACTTTCGAAGAGGTTGCGGGAAGATTGAAATTGAGCAACGACGAAGGAGGTTGCCTTGCCGCTTCAACTGGCTTCATTGTTCTGCGAGCAAGTAGAAATTCAATACTAAGTCGTGGCAAGACATTGTTATCAGTGTGGTTGGGAGTAACTATATAGACGAGGAACGAACAAGGCACGAGGGAGGTTTCCACGGGAATTTTCGATCGTAACGGCCACAGCTCTCCTATCAGCAGCCCAGTCGGTGTCAGAATCACAGATACCCAGTCGACGTGTTTTCATTGGCTCAACAAGAGAGACCAAATGACCTCGTTCCTTCTTCCTTCCTTCCTTCCAGTCAATCACCAGCAAGACGAACAAAACTGACATTCGCACAAAAGGCTTCAACTTCGCGCAACCCCGTCATGTTGCTTAATTGTCTTTGAGGCTTTATTAATTCCAAGTGTTGTGAGATCGGAGTATCTCAGTTGATAGGACTATTGTGTGCCTCGTCACGACTTTTCCATTCATGCGAGATCGACTCGCCGTGTCGTTTGAATCGGAGCAATTGATGCGATTCATTCGCAGCAGGGAAATTAGATAAAATATCGTCATTCGGTGTTGCGACACTTTGATCGATTCATTTTATTGATTTCCGCAGTGAATTTTTTTTTTTTTCATTTTTTTTTTATTTGCGCGATTAATAGAGAAAATTTTCCATTGGGATTGCGAAACCTCGTACGCAGACCTGGTTGCCAGACAGAGACGTTTTTTCGAGCAGCAGGAAATTGAATGACGCGTTTTTTAGGCTTCGGTGCAGAATTTCCGGAGCAGCGTAAATATCAAAGATAAATACAAGACACGTTCGTTGCTTCGTTGCTCATTCCTTCAATACCGAGGGCATCGTATCGTTCAATCCCCTGCTTGTTCCTCCCAAAACCTAAGCAGGCAAACTTTCCACCCCAGCAGAAAGCTTATCGAGAAATGAACAGAACATTTTTACTGGCATCGTAAAATCGCCCAACCGAACTGATGCTCATATACGATAAGCCTAACTATTCACTACCCAAGATATCTTTTTGAGCGTTTATTTCCTCGAGTTTGTTACACCTCGTTTTCGACTTTTATCGCAGTCGGATAAATTTATTCAAAACTTTATTCGAACACTCTGAGCTCTTCGTTTCGGTTCGTCCTTTTTTATATGCTCTATGTTTATGCATGCGAATCAAAACTGGAACACAGGATCGAGTCCTTCGCGAGCCTCGTTAACCCTTAACAGTCACACCTCCAGATTGTGACGTAACGGTCATTGGGGGTGTTATCGGCCCCACTCACTTTGGAAAGCGATATAGAGTTGAAAAATCGTTAAAAAATGAATAAATAAAAATACCACGATGTATTTTGAACCCTTGAGTAACGACCACGATGATTGTATTCAATTCGTGTAATTTTTTATATTAAAAAATGTGAAAAACAATTCTGCAAAAATGACTTTTCTTTTTTTTACAAAAAATGATGCAGAAATTTTTATTTTCAATAAAAATAAATAAAAATCGTTTCATAAGTCTGGAATAGCAGGCCTCCAGGTGGAACTGGTAAAAATAGCGAGCGTTCCAAAAAGAATATCACAGGTTTTAAACCGTCTGCTTCCTGAGGCTTTTCAAAACTGAACTAACGAGCCTTTCCAAATAATAACGACGAGGCTCCCTACCAGAAGGTTCAAACTACCGATAGAGAGTGTCACAAGTCCCACTTTCTCAAAATTTCTATTACGTGTCGTCGGTTGAAAGGGGCTGGGGTAAAATTAACCCCGTGTGACCATGGAGGGTTGAACAAATCAGACAATTCTTGAGCAAGAAGATAAGGATGCAGAACCCGTAAGTGCTGAATCGTTGGCAGCAGTTTCTCGGTGAATCAACGCCTCAAATTGATTGCGAACGTCTGATTAATTGGTAATTATTCGGCACTGCATTCGAGTTAAAATTTTCGGAGAACTTTTCTTCTCAAATTTCCATCAAGTTGCATATACGATGAATCTTGTATCTAACTTTCTCAATACTGTGTATTACTTGCGTGCTATTCTTAGTGCCAGTAGCAAAAGCCAATATTCGCCAGACGGCGAAACTGGCTTTCGGCGGTTATGCATTCAGCATGTATTAATGCCAAGACCATGTTCTCGTTTTTCCGGGGCTCACCCTTCGCCTTCGCAAACTGTGGTTCGCCGTTGACACGGGCTCACGACATTGAATCACTGTACCCACACTAAGGCTCTGCGAAGCTTCTTTGGAGACCAGATCTTTGCTAAGATAATTTAATATATGGGCGATGCCACCGCACTTGACATTTCGCCGACCCTCAATCTTCTTGATTCTCATAATATTCCTCTTTTCAATTTACGACCGAAAGACTCTCTTCAATTCCAACTAATTTAAGTACAGGAAACTGATTTTCAGTCAGAAATGTAAACAGTCGTTATTTGCACAAATAAATGAATAATCCAGAAATCTGAAATTATTTTATTGAAAAATTATTTTTTTTAAATTATGCAACGACAATTATCGTAGGAATCGAAATTTTGATACAAACTCAACAGAATCAACGAAACGTTCTGCACGCGATGGTTTTATTTCCTTAATGGAGGAACAAACCCAAAACATCGAAAAATCGTATCTAGAAAAAAAGTCCGGATGAGTGTGTGTGTGAATGACCTGACACTGTAAAATTCAAACATTTATAACACGAGAACGGTTTGAGCTATAGGGCTCCCGTTTTGCACAGATGTTAATCCATACGAGCTCTTCATTCTCTGAAAATTTTGTTGGAATCGCTAGAAAAATAAAAATTCTACGGCATTTTGAAATTTTCAAAAGAAGTTTGTCGCCGTTCTAACTTCCACAAATTTCAAGATTTATTATTAATTTTTGTTTTTATCAATAGAGTATCATGATAGGGAGGTTGGTATTGAATTTGAAAAATATCGGTTGAACGGTTCGAATTGTATGATTTTTCGAATTTTACGAAAATCTGAGTTTTTCAAAAGATCGTCTAACCGCTTTAATTTTTGCAAATTTTCTAAGGTATTGTGTTCATGTTTGCCCTCCTCTGTCCTTTCTATAGTGCATCTTGAGCATCTTGTTTTTTTATCGTAGATTTTGTGAAAATTCTTGCTCATTATTCGACGAGGTATAAGTCACGCTCCAGCCTGATGCGTGCAAATTTTTAGCTGCTTTTTTTTTCACCAGAGTTCGTAAAGAATAAGTTGGTTGACGATTAGATTTTTCGCTCGGCTATTTTTCGCTTGTGCGGCTTTCGCCAAGAGTTCTGAAAGGTTGGCCTGTATTTTGTGGATAGCGGACTGTATAGCAAGTATTTGAATCAGGTCACGCCAGAGTACTCGATGGTTTTGTTGCGTTGAACGAGATTAACGGGAGTCTGCAGTTGCGTTGATTCCGTGTTGACGTTTTTTCGAATATTCTCGCTTGTCTAATTTTATAACCGAACATGTAGATGGCTGAGTCGGATGCTGGTGGTGCAAAAAGTGTGATGGATGATGCAGCATTTCCCTCGACGACTTTGCGGCGCATCGATTTTACGTCGATTTCTTCTCCGAGCGCTGTCCAACGAGATGTTCCCTTGTTACTCAATTTTAACTGCTCGTTCTTATATCTTCTCATTTTTCCACTTAGTTTTATTTTTCGTCGTCACGTTTTCAGACACTCGTGATGGATAATTTCGCTGGCATAACGACCCGACCCTTACGTAATTTCTTTCAACCCTCGTTCCACGCTGAGCAACTTAATAGTTTCTTCCCCTTGTTTCTAGTTAAGAAAGGGTAAGAGAGTGAGCGGCTAAAAAGCATCGCAGGAGCAAACGGAATGGAAGGACAGAAAATATTATTAAATTCAAAGTCTTGCTCGTGCTTTTTCAACTGAACGAAAAAAAAAGTGCCGAATCTTCGATCTTTCATTATCGCTTGGCGCTGAGCCCAAAGACTTAAGGAACCGGAAAAAAGTCCGTAATCTTAACGCGATTACGTTGAAATTCATTTGCGTTAAAAAATTTCGCCCCACACGGAGGAAAAGAAACAGTTCATATCACAGTATAAATAGCTTAAAAAACCGGGAAGCACATTTCATTTTACAGTAAAACAGAGTAATGTATCCAAAAATGATGAATTTCCCTGTGAAAACTGTGATTTTCACAGTTACACTGGCTTGTTCACAGTTTAGTACTGTCAATATGCCATTGTACCCAGTAAAATTGCTCCGATGTAAAATTAACACAAGATCACTGATTTTCATACTGTACGCAGCTGCAAAAGTTACAGTTCACACTGTATTGAATACAGGGTGATTGATTCAATTTTACAGTGTGGCACATGGTAGTTTTACTTTTCTTTTGACGTTTGTGAGTTACCTGTACACTTCGAGATTTTTACAGTGTACTCTAGTTTATTTACATTTTGGTACTGTGCAAAAATCAGTGTTCCCAGTAATACCTGCATGAGTTGACACAATTCATGCAGGTATTACTGGCGCATTCCCCAACTGTCAAATTTCGAGTTTTGATAAATTGAAAATACAGTGTTTGAATTGGTAAAATCGGTCAAAATTTACTTTGGACTGCACTGTAATTTGAGCACTGTGTTTCAGTGAATATCGCAGTGCAATCGCTTCGAGTCCAATGCGAACTGTGTACCACTGTGTTTTAATCTGTTTCTTTTTCTCCGTGCATTCACAAAATTGTCTGGATCTTTGAAGAAATTCGAAACTGACGCTCAATGACGACCTGCTGTCACGTTGCGGGACTTTGTCCGGATATATGCAGATGCGTAGCAAGCTGAGCTTCAGCTGGCAGTGCAGCCTCGTTGCATGTACAAAGCATTAGATTAGCATCAACACCTTGGCCCTACTGAGTAGTTGCGGAAATATGAATGCACGCGAACCAGACCTCTGACTCGTTCATAATCCAAACGCAATTTCTACAACCCGCTTTGCCGTGTCACTGTTTTCGCAGTTTGCATATGCATGTTACTTCTGCGACTCGTTACATACACAGCATTCGGTTCGCTCGTGTGTGCCACTCGACGTTCAAAACGATTCAGTCTCTGGTATAATGCGTGGGTGGTTGCGGGGGTGTGCAAAATAGAGAATGAGAATGGCACCGCTATCGACACTCTGCAGCCATTGCGGACATCCCAAGAATGATACTCTGTCTCTCATTTGTAGAGAAATGCACAGGAGGTTGAATTTCGAGCCGATGTTGGCTCCGGGATGCACAAATTCTATTTAAACTTCCCTCAGCCACGGTCGACCTGTCGCTCTGCTTATTCGGCATAAAAATCCTTTTTCTATTTATATCTTAATATCTCATAATCCCACACATGCATAATTCACGCAGCGTTGCGAGCCACGTCGATGTATATTTTATATCCAGGAAGAATGACGAGAAAAAAAAATCAAACAACGAAATAATTGCAACCTTGTTGATAAAATCTTCGAGTTCTCCACGCCGTACATTTCTGACGATGTTAACTGCCAGGCTGTGAATAAAAAACCAACAAGTCGACAGGAATAATAAGATCAAAGGTTTATTTCAAAAGGTTGAAAAATTCTGAAGAATATTGAGCAATTTCATAGCAACGTTAAGTTTGAGAGAAAATCTTATTCACTGGCTGGTTCTAGTCGCTGGATGTGACCTACTTCTTATCTTTCTCACACGATTAACTTCCAAATCATGGATGATACGCCAAATCTTGCAACGCAGGGACCAGGCAGTCACGGAGCTTTAAATTCATCGGAATATCTACAAGAAAATTCGTGGCGAGGGAGAAAAATTTTTTCCCTCAAACTATAACAGTTCCGGGACTCATGGCCGAGTGACGTAACGAATAGAACAATCAATATACAACAGTAGCGAAATAATAATCATGGAATTCTTGTCGCTAGTCGTATTAATGATTCATCGGGTTTAGATACCAAAATAGTACACAAAAATTGTTTTTCTGATCATTTCCTTGTATTACTTCGTCATGTCTAAAGAATGGCTCTGTTTGTTAGGGGATAATGTATTCAAATATTGAATGGAAGTACGGAAACGTACAATCTGTACGAAGCTTCGACCTTCGGGAGGTCGAACACTAGGTACCTCATTTATTTTTCACACTCGTATCTCACCTCGTGTATATTTATAGATTCGATGAACCGGAAATGCTTTCCTGCTCGCGTCGATATCGTCCTGGTTGCTGAGACCCCAAAACTTTTTCGCTTACGAAACCTTCGGGATATATTCGGTTTGATTGGGAGGAGAGGCTCGGCCGCCATTGCTCGCGATTCTCGGACCACCGCTCCTTCGAGCCAGTCTACATCATTTTATTCTCCCACCATCCCAATTTATTGCTACGAATTCTAACAATATGTTCACGCCTTCTTCATCCCCTGAATGCTCGTTCGATAACCTAGAAAGATATCGAAATCTCATTTCCCTAGTATTTTAACCTCATTAAGGACTAATGGACTTTTCATCGATTATTGCGTGCACTGAAAAGATAATTTTGTTGTAAAAGATGGAAATTTTGTTCGATACGTTTGACTAAACGTTTTTTCGAATTATCCCTAAAATAATCTCAATGCAGCAAAAAAAATGTTAGAAAATCTCTTCGGAAGCAAATTTTTTTCGTTCTAGTCGTAAATTTCACTGACACTTCCGTTAGAAAATTTTGAAATCATCAAAAAATATTTAGTTCACCGTATTCAACAAAATATCGACGATTTTTAACGAAATTTTATTCCCAGTGTGTCTTTTTTTTTATTCACTGCCTTCATCCATCATTTTCGAGCTTTGGAGCAAATTTTACTTCGGAAGCAAATTCTTGTCGTTCTAGTCGTAAATTTCACTAACAATTCCGTTAGAAAATTTTGAAATTATTAAAAAATATTTAGTTCACCGTATTCAACAAAATATCGACGATTTTTAACGAAATTTTATTCCCAGTGTGTCTTTTTTTTATTCACTGCCTTCATCCACCATTTTCGAGCTTTGGAGCAAATTTTACTTCGGAAGCAAATTTTTGTCGTTCTAGTCGTAAATTTCACTAACAATTCCGTTAGAAAATTTTGAAATTATTAAAAAATATTTAGTTCACCGTATTCAACAAAATATCGACGATTTTTAACGAAATTTTATTCCCAGTGTGTCTTTTTTTTTATTCACTGCCTTCATCCACTATTTTCGAGCTTTGGAGCAAATTTTACTTCGGAAGCAAATTTTTGTCGTTCTAGTCGTAAATTTCACTAACAATTCCGTTAGAAAATTTTGAAATTATCAAAAAATATTTAGTTCACCGTATTCAACAAAATATCGACGATTTTTAACGAAATTTTATTCCCAGTGTGTCTTTTTTTTAATTCACTGCCTTCATCCACCATTTTCGAGCTTCGGAGTAAATTTTATATTCGGGTAACGATCGTGCCTGGATGCTTCACATTCCTCGTCGGCCTTCCTCCATCTGCAAGAATGGGAAACAAGAATTGTTGATTCAGTGGCAATTTTTATTTTAAGGATTTTCTGATAATCGAGAAATATCGATTTCGATTAATGGAAATTTTACAATTTAATTTTCATTTTGTTGATATATACCAAAACAGAATTTCTGAAGAGGTTTCTCAACAGAGTTGGAACACAAATAACGAACTGTCAAACTTATCAGCGTTCCTCCAAAAACCAACAAACGAGGCAAAATCGAACGCTGACTCGTTGCCGGAACAATCCAACTTCCAACCGCAGCCGCCAACTTACACAAATCTGTAATCCCAAAACGCCTCTCGCTTTGCACTCGAGAACCATTGAATCTCAATTTCGAGGATATCTTCGCAGGAATAAAGTTTATCCCTGAGGAGAGACCCAAAAATTGTGTTCGAAATGGAAACACGATGACAAACAGAAAATCCAAGTTGTGTTTTCGATCCCGTGGTTCATTAGCCGACACTAAAATCATTAACGACGTTACGGGACAAAAATGATGGATTTTTATGAAAAAAAAAAAAATTATCTTGCTTAGAAAAAAATTTATTTCGTAACACAGAATTAGAAAATGTGACAAGGAAATTTTTCCGATGCAGCACGACAAATTTTATCGTGCTGGCAGTTCTCGTCACGTTTATTAAAAAGCATGGTAATTTTTTTCTATAAATCCTCATAAAAATTACAAGTTTTTATTCGTCTCTCTGTAAAAAGACATTTCGTCGATTCATCAACTTTTTATTCTTCATGAAATAGCAGTTTTATTTCCGTCTTATTCCCTCATTAAAAACTTCGAACCGCTGGAACCGTTTTGAACGTAATATACGTTCGTCGAATCAATACGAACTTGCTCAAGTGCCTATTTTGCCAAGATGACGTTTCATCTGTATGCCCATCGAGTCCATAATTACGACGGGGTAGCAGATTCGCTTAATTGTGGAAAAAGATGATCGAAAAAAAATTCTACAATCGAACTTCGTGCTACGATCCATTTCTATGATTTTCGGTTCTTGGGAAATCGTTGTGTGTGTGTTTTTTTTTTTTCGTTGCAATATTTCATTGATGCAACGTCGGTCCATCTTATGAAGAGTCTCAAAAGCAAGAAGATGGAAGCGAGTGACTGCGTGAGAGCAGAAAGATGGAAGCTGGATGAGATGGTCGAATCTGATCGCAGTTGGAGCATGTCTCGTGTTCTATGGCTCTGGTTGGTGCTCGGATTCGAAGCGATCCACGAAAGCTCTGTACACGTCACCCGAGGGAATCGCCAACTTGAGCCTCCACTCTTTATTAGCCTCACGATGTTTGGTGACCCAAGAGTATATCCGATCTCGAGTCTGCTCTTTCGTAACGTAACTCTACGTGCGAATATCGATGTCAATTCTTACATTTTGTACACTTTGCCCTTTGGGATTGCAATGTTTTGGTTCATCTTTCTCTGGATCTTTTCTAACCTCGTGACTTCTGCTTCCTCTTCATTGTTCCTTCGATTGAGTTCAGAGGTTCGCCATTGACCTACTTGAAAAAAAAAAAAACAAACTGTGTTGGTTTTTTGAAATGATTTCCGAAGCCACTTTTGGCAACGGCTCCTTGTCGCTGCTGGACTCACGAATAATACGACAATGAGCTTGGGATTAAATCGTTACATGAAAAGGAAAGATGTTCCAAGTGGTTCTGTCGCTGAAAAGCCAGACTTTCGACTGTCAGAGATACTGGGCTTACTCTGCAACGATGATATTTATTGGCGAGAAGAATCTTGAGAGCTTTCCAGTAAAAGGATATTTGTGACAAACAAATGGTTTTTAGTTTGTCAACTCCCTTGTCATTCCACCGACTTTATTCTTTGCACAAGTTTCATTCTTTTTTCTCCTCGCATCTCATCTTATCATTTTTCTTCTCAATATTTCGTCGAAGCTCTGCTGCTGCTGCTGCTACCTTCTCGAGTAGTCTCTCTACTTTCTCTCTTTCTCTCTCGTTCGTTCTGTCTCTGTCATCGTTTGTTCGCTGCCCGAAGCGCTTAAATTCCATGATCTTACTCTCTCGTCGTTCTTCGAGTACAATCCTCCTACCTCCTCTCGATCTTGGTAGGTAACGGCCGCTTCCAGCCAAACTGTAGACGACGCTTTATCCTTTCTTGCCGTCGATTCTCCTGCTCTCCCTCGAACCTCTCGGAGGCAAACTATTCCAATTATTAAGCGGCTCTTCTCCGGGAGCAAGAAAGTCCCGGAAACTATGATTGCCCATCTCTTCGGGGTTACTCGAGAGAACGATCAGTCGTGGTGTGTAGGTTAGCTGCGTGGCCATACAACCGTGCTTCAATTGCGCTTTCGCCCACAGACCCATCCGCTATATATGCACAACTTATTTTTATTTCATTAATTACAGCGAAGGGCTTACGGAAGGTGGAATATGGAAAAGACCGATATAGTTGCAGGAAGTAAGGATTTAAATACGAACAATAGAAATAATAGTTCAAGTCATTAGAATATAAAAACTGGATACCGTTCGATTTCTCAAAAGAGCGAGGGGCTATTCACTGTTTCGTGAGGTGCCAAAGTGATTTCCGACTGAAGTCGATTTCACATGATTTTTGTGATTTCAAGAATGATTCTAAATATTTCTCAGACTATATGAATTCATAGAATTTCATTTGATTTCGAGTGATTTCGTTCGATTTCAACAGTGAGTTTCGAATGATTCCTGAAATCACTGCAATCAAAGAAAAACCCCGAAAAGGGTTTAATTCATTGTTTTTTCAATAGCTTATTATCAAAATTACCGCGAGGACCTGGTAAAAAATACTACGAAAAAGCATAACAAAATTTCTTTGTCTCGAGCGAGATTTCCAGCGATTTCCAGAGTCAAGTGATTTCATGCTGATTTCGAACGACTCAAAGTGATTTCAAGCTGATTTCAGGGGATTTCAACCACGGTCAGATAATATCGATTTACTGACATTCTTCGGGATTTCAAGCGATTTCTCAACATTTTGCATTCGATTTCAAAGCGAGGTGCTCGACTGATTTCACAAGTGAATAGCCCCTCGCAAAAGAGTATATAGTTCGGCGTTCAATTATTTGATGCAATCGAATCAAACCCTTAACGGTCATACGGGGTTAATTTTAGCCCAGCCGCTTTCAACCGACGAAACGTAATAGAAATTTTGAGAAAATGGCACTTGTGACACTCTCTATCGGTAGTTTGAACCTTCTTGTAGGGAGCCTCGTCGTTATTATTTGAAAAGGCTCGTTAGTTCAGTTTTGGAAAGCCTCAGGAAGCAGACGGTTTAAAACCTGTGATATTCTTTTTGGAACGCTCGCTATTTTAACCAGTTCCACCTGGAGGCCTGCTATTCCAGACTTATGAAACGATTTTAATTTTTTTTTATTGAAAATAAAAATTTCTGCATCATTTTTTGTAAAAAAAAAAAAGTCATTTTTGCAGAATTGTTTTTCACATTTTTAAATATAAAAAATTACACGAATTGAATGCAATCGTCATGGTCGTTACTCAAGGGTTGAAAATACATTGTAGTTTTTTTTTTTTTTTCGATTTTTCAACTATTTATCACCTTCCAAAGTGAGAACAACCCCAATGACCATTTTACGTCACAATCTGGAGGTGTGACTATCAAGGGTTCAGAAAGGCAAACAAATATTTCTAAAAAAAAAAAAAACGGTCGGTTTTTCCGCAAAGTACAAGTTTCTCATTTCGCGTTACTAGCACGTGTACTTTGGCAATTTTGTTTGTTTTTTTTTCGTGAAATCACCGTGTACGAATAAGACGATTGCATCAGCCGGTGCTCGTAAACATATTGCATAAGCCCCGAGGTACGTGAAAGTGCTCTCAACTTGGTCCAGGAACACACTCACCTTTATTGCGCCAGATTCGCTCGCTATTTTTCCTCGCACATGCGAATCTCGATGTAGCTCAGAACATCAAGCTGCTAAACGGGTATGCGCCGATCCACGTTGCCCTCGTAACAAGGAAATGAAATTCGTGAGATCGGTTTAAGTGGATTCGTATGCATGGCTTATTGCGGATGTTCCGCATGTTCCCCAGAATTTCGCAGTCCAAGAAAAAACCAAAAAAAAAATTCATTTTTCTATTGTTCACTGACGAACGATTATGAGAATTATTAAAATTTGCGATTGAAAGAGTCGCTTCGTGGCTCCTTTTGAAAACAATCCCGACATTCGGCGTATCGCAATGTTGCGATGATTGTGAGGGAAGAATCCACAATGGACTGTCAATATTTCCCCAAAAACTTACTAGAGGATGGAGAGTAGAAAAATGCTGATTGATCTTTTTCGAGTCTGTTTTCTTTTTTGGGAAGATCGATCAGCGATTGTCTCGTTAGAATTTCATTCGAGTGCGCTCTCTCTCTTGGCGAAAGTGAAAAAATGTTGAGGCCTCTTGTGTATTGGAAGGTGAGAGAAAAACAAGGTCAAATTGCATCGAGAACTCATAAACGAGAAGCAGCGGAAGAGCGGCGACGTGGAGGAGTCAAGGCGGTGAGATTGAGGTTTTCCTATCGAATAGCGTGAGTTCGCAAGCGTTCCGAGACACCAGCAGATTGAGGAGGCTCATAAGGTCACGGTGGCATCTGGCTATTTGGGTTAGTTCGTGCCGTGGGCGAAATTAAAATGGCGCGATGCTGCTACGTGTGTACAAGAATGTGGAGAAGGCTTGGCGATGCACGAGGTGGCGGGGCACAAACGCGAGGGGGCTGATACGCTGCTTTCGGGGATAAAAGAGTGCGGAGAGACTTGCCCGTGACTGTGTGAGCAAGAGACAGAGAATGTGTGTCTGTGTGTGTGAGAGAGAGAGAGAGAAAGGGAGAGGAAGAGGGAATCGAAGCTGCTTGAAAGCATTCGCGTGCCACGTGCGGCAGGAAGTCTATAGTGGGGCACACGAGAACGATCGATCGACCTATGTACGAGGCTAGTACATCGTGGCTTCGCACTTCTTCGTACATACCATCCATTTTCACATATTTACACACACACGGACTCTCTTTATAGTCTGGCTATATAAAGCGAGCTTTTCCTCACCGATTTTTCAAAGCTGCTTCACTTTTTGATGCACGTCAAAAGGCACTCACCCGAGACACGGTCCAGGAGAATGGGGGAAAGAAAGAATAAGGGAGAGCAGGAGAAAGCTCGAAAAAAAAAAAAAAAAAAAAAAAAAAAANAAGGGATGGATAGAGAGTGAAAGTGAAAGAGTTACTCACGAGGCATGCTGCACCAGCCCAAAGAATTGCATTTCGTGGATGAAGAGACGTTTCTTCGAATTTCGTTAAAAAACTTGCCCCGACAGATAATGAAAAACTCATCTCGTCCCAGTCGATCAACCAGATTATTCATTTTCCGTAATAAAGATCCATTTAACCTCGCTTCAGCTCCCTCAGCTTCCTATCACCTGCTGCCTCCTCCTGCATCAACCAACTCAACATTCAGGTTAATTTCAGCCCTCGGCGAAATTAAATGTCATCCTCGATCGATTCTGTGCCATAGCCTAATTAAAAACGTTACTAGACCACGGTGTCATCACCCATAAACGAAATTATCAACCTCGACCCAGGTTTCAACGTTGTTTATCATCTTGCCGATCATTCCTGTGGTCCACGAGGATCTTTGTTGTTTTTTTCTCGTCTCTCAAGGTAGTAACGTCTGTTTTACAATTAGTGTTCAGAATCGAATAAAATTTTGTGTCGTAGTAGATTACGAAGAGAAGAGGATCCAGTCAAGGTCGCGACTGTTACTCTGTCGAGATCTAGTCACGAAGTAAAATATTATCTTCTCAACAGAACATAGTCGTCACACGCTGATTCCTCGTTTCAAGAAACGCCTTTCCTCATGTCGTTTATCTTCCTTTAAGCTTCTTATGCCCATTAAGGATTTCCAAGGAGATTTAGTCACCCTCTTTATATACCAAAAGATAGAAAGTAGTTACAGTTACAATAGTTGTCACTATCTCAGTCGTTGTCCATTTGATTTATGTCTTTACTCCCCTCCTCTTCCTTTTCTTTTGCCTTTTTTTGCTTTTCTTCTCCTTTTTCCATATCGTCGGTATTCCGAACCTTTCGACAATCTATTTGACTCCAGTTTTCGCTACGCTTCACTCTGTTTTAACTTCCTGGGAGCTCCGACTCATTCGCTATTCTTATTATTGAGACAAAGGTCCAATCGACGCTATTCTTACTCTCGCTTTTCCCTTTCATTCGGCCAAAATGCACAATTGTTTTTATTCCAGCAGTATAAACGTTCCCGATGAAAAATGCGCGCGGAAAAAACTCTGCATCATTGCAAACTAATCAACTGAAAAGTCATTATTCTTTGTTGCGACGATCGAATTAAATGGAACAATAACTCGAGCGATATTCAAAAATATGAAAACGACTGCGCGAGGAAAGAGATTTTTCCTTTTTCAAGAAACAAGTTCATCAATCAAACCCAAGCACTGAGTGAGACGCGCAATTGAAAAATATCCTCGTCATCTTCGAGCAACTCGATCCAAGTGGAAAACTTGGCTGTCAAAGCCGCGCCCTCTTTTGGCCCATGTTCCTCATTTTCCCAATATATACGTTTATGCTCATGAGGATCGAAACGTTTCATTCAAAATGTACATCGAAAAAAGTCTGGAATTTATTTCGTCGAGTCTCCTGCACGGACATGGATTTTGTTTCTGGTCACAGCCGCGACCATCGTAAACCGTTCCAGACCTCAATAACTATTTCGACCTCATAAAAAGCCCAGATCGTACGTCACAGAATCTAATAACGCACCAACCGATCGTGCATTGCAAATGATCCTGACGACGGATATATTATTTCCGATATATTGAGGACCATCGTACGATCGCAGAGTTTCGTTATTTCAAATTGGATTAGAGCAAATGGAGGATCGAGAGAGGGCACCGAAAATCTATTCGTCCTCATTTCTCGATTTACTGTATCAACTCAAATGTGCATCAGATTCAACCATAAATTTGAAACCAAACACGATTTTTCTTACGACGAAAGACTTTGGAGTATTGACACGCACGAGCATCTAGACTGAGAGAAGAAATTTTGTGATGCAACAAAATTTGTGTCGAATCAACAAATTCCGTGGTCACGGACGGCGAACAAAACATTTTGTTCATTTTACAAAACAGTTCAGTTATTTCAACTGCCCAAAAATTTACAACCTAAAGTTTTTTTTTTTTTTTTGTCAACCAGAGTTTCATTTTGTTATTCAAACGACGTCATTCGGTCAGAATAATCGATTGAAGGTGTTCAGGCAACTGAACGGACTGCATCAGGATATATTGATCGTTTTTAACCCTTAAGGACTCTCACACACGAAATGGTTAGCGAGCCTATAAGTTGGTTAAAAAAAAGTTGTTGTAAATTGACTAAAGAACAAGATACTCCAAATCCAAGATTCTCCGAGGTAATCGGTACTTTTTATTCAATAAACAAAATTACGATAAAATTTGACGATCGATTTGTTTTGAAAAATATGATAAAGCTTCTTCGATGTTAGAGAAAAGTGAATGCAAAGTTTTGAGAGGCTTGACCATTTAGAAATCGGAATATTTAATGCTGGAAAGTGCAACTTTTTATACACGCTCTTATGAGAAACTATTGGAAATTGTGATTCTTATAAATAAATATCTCGACGTCTACATGGTGAAACCTCTCAAAATTTCGCGAGCTATAAATCATCGCTATTCTCTTTATGTAGTGAAAGTTTAAAGGAATTCTATCGATAGAAAATTTATTGCCTGAACTATAAATATGAGCTCATCGCAACATATCGACGCTACTTACGAAAAGTAGCATGATCCAAAATTCTTACGAAACCTAGCAATTTTACAGTCTCACCGCGAAAATCAGAATATTTCGGATTTCACCGCGAAAATCAACACGTTTTCAATCCCGCCAAGAAAACCATCACGTTCCATTTTTCACCACGAAAACCAGCACGTTTTTGTTTTCACCGCGAAAACAGCATGCTAGTTTTCGCGGTGGAAACTGAAAAATGCTAGTTTTCGAGGTTCATATCCAAACGTGTTTGTTTTCGCGTCAAAACCTGAAATGTACTAGCTATCGGGGAATGATTGGAAATGTGCTCGTTTTCCCGGTGATGAATAATGTGCTAGATTTCGTAAAAAAATTAAAATATGTTACTTTTCGTAAGCAACGTCGATATTATCTTTTTTGAGGCAACAAAATAGTAGCCAACGAATTGAAATGTGTTGATTCAACAAATGTTCTTTTTTCAGTTTAAACTGCTGTGCTCTTTGTATTTCTGTCTTTTAATCGGAATTTACGATGTTGGTTGCTTTAATATCGAGTTCGTGCGGTTTCATCTCGTTTTCCAAAAAGGTATCACCGTGCGGAAGGAAAAAGAGTGCGTTGCGGGGAAGCGGCGTTGTGATAATGCGACCATACCGAGTTTAAACGGTGGCGGGGCATTTAATTTTCTTCTGGATGCTTCGTGCGAGAGCGTTGAATCGAAGGTACGACACTTCGTGACCGGAAAGCTCGAGTACGTGGTAAGGGGTGAAATAATGGGGCGAACAAGTACGAAGAGTTTTGTGGACTGCTTGCTCGCGGGAGAGCGAAAGGAACCGGTGAATTTCTTTGCTCGTCCGGATAAAACCGGGTTGAAATAAATAGCCAGTGTCAGCGCTCGGCTGGCCTTTACTGCTCTACATTCTCGTGAACTCGAGCATGTGCACTCACCGAAATTCATCGAGATTAATTCGCACAAGCCTCGCGCTCCTTTTCCATCTCTTCTGACTTTCCTCTCCCAACCATTCGTCCTCCAGCTTTGTTTTACTATCTTCTCGATTCATTAGCTTTTATACAAACATACATCAGCCTTTCCGTCTCTTTTTTTCGTGTGTATATTTCGTTGCGTACACGAGAAAGAAACTTTGGCGAAATTAACTCTCGAGAAACGCGAATGCTATAAGGTCGCGAACGTGACCGAGAAAAACAACGACAATGATCGAGCTCTAGAGCTGGCAGACCCCTGCAGCGGTGCCTCCGCTTTTTCCCCCAGTCCCCGTGGAATAAAAAGGTTCACCCTCGTGTATACTAACATTTTTTATTTTTTTATTTTTTTTTCAAAACATTAAATTCCGTGACCGAAATTAAAGACTCGGGCAGCTCTCCGGCTCTCGAAAAATAGCTCGTCGATTATTTTTCGTCTCCCAGCTGTATAATTCGCGCCAGGGTGGTCGCTGGAACGCTTCTGGCTTCAGCTTATGGTCGCATCGGTTCAGTGTCAACGTTGCAATGCTCTCGTTTCCTGAGGATTAGGAACGTCGACGTTGTCGTTGTCGCCGTCGTCGAGCACCACACGCTTTCGCTCTAAACCTTTGCACACCATGAAACTGAAAATTGCACCAAGTATTGTCGCCATGACGAATAACGTTACGTGTCAACAGCGACACCACCAGCAACCAACGTGATGAAATCTTTTAGAAAGACACACACAGTCCACCTTGACAAATTCTCAAGATTCTTCATATTCATTGGAATATCCAGCCTCATGACGATCCGGAGTGTCTTTAGCAAACAAAACCTCAAATTATTCATCGCATTTTTCTAATTAAGTTAATGAGCACCCATTTTTTTGACTCCCCCATCAATTCTTCGCCTGAATAATTTTATCGTTCGATTAAAAACCATTTTTACTATTTCTTTGAAACAATCGACTCGAACTATTTATTCTGCACGAACTCGACGCATTCCCAAAAACCTTCTAATCTTTGACATTTCACACAAACGACTTTCATGATAATTAAGTTTTTTCTCTATATGTTGCGAGTTATTTCCATTGCCGCTGTAAACTTTTCCAGTCCGACACTGCAATTCTTACGTACGAGACTCGGAGACACAGGCAGGAAGCGATTTTATAAGCAAAGAGCGACTGATACGAAAAAAAGTCAAAATTGTGCGTCGACAAGGTTCCGAGGCTCAGGAAGCTGCAGGTAAAAATACCGTAGGGATCGTAGCTAATGAGTACAAAGATACGATGATACGTGCAGTCGATTTTCAAATTTTTAGTTGACACTTTGAATAATTATTCTTGGAGTAAAATTCGCGAGAGGGAATCGATGGATATATCGAGTTTCCTGATATATCAGTTGGAAGATTTCGTTAAGCTCGAAGAAGGTACGACTCTTGGCAAGACCATAGTCGACTGAATATTTCAACGTCAATGTGCCTGGGCCTTTCCAAGCGAAGCCTCGCATTGTCTAGTCTTTCATCTCACTCACTCAACTCCTATCGCTCAATAGTTGAGCTCGTAGCATGGGCCTTCCGCAATGGAACAACGTCACCCTCCCTTTTCGTTCGCTATATACTCTCCGACTCCCTTCGACACAACGAGCAGGCTTTCGTTTTTCCCTGGCACTTCCGTTGTGAGGTAAATTACCTCGAGTAGGTATACAGAGTCTGCTGTATATCCGTATTGATTTTTTTCTATTATTAGCCTAGCGTCGACCCCTATTAGAAAAGCTGTCTTCTTACCTCCGAACCAACTTCCGTCATACTTGTCAACAGACGTCTTTTATGTGCCGCATGAATTTTATCAACGGCCTAACTAGTTAAAGTCGGTAAGTGACACCAGGTGACGATTAAGAACCGACGTCGTTTGTATTGACGATTTCTCAGGACACTAGTCCCTGCGCAGCTCATCTTTGAGCAGAACGCGACTTCTAAATTCCGCGTCGTTTCTCCTATGACACTGAAGAAGTTCGCAACGTTGGGGTCCAACGAAAAATGCATTTTTCTATTAATTGTTTGTTAAATTTTTAATTTCACCACAATTTTCGTCTCGTTTTTGAGTTTGGTTCCAAAAAAACGATCGTTTTATTGGCCTGGACAAACTTGAATAAGAATCTTGAGCTCTGTTGAGAAAAAAATTGTAATTTCGTTGCATTCCAACGATGCAAACTTCAAGATCGTTTTCTCCTTTCGTTTTCCCCTTTTTTATCCTTTCACCGCATTTTCAACTCATTTTTTCTTCTCGAGCAAGATTCCTCCAGGCTCACGTGGTCCTGCATTAAAAAACGAAGAGAATGAGCCCAAGTTGAACCCTTTTCGTTTATTTTTACCGGAGATATGAATTTTTCGAAATTGGGGTCAATCGTGACCCCAGGTTGCCGGAATAGGTAAAAAAAATAATGTGAAAAATAAGGGTAAAGATAAAAGTATAATTAACAGATTAACTGACTCATTCTCATTCGAGTCATTCGCGAAATATTCTTTTGCCCTTTCATTAGAACGACCACCACGATCTTTCTTCTATTCAACAACAGCTCCTCTAGTTTCATGTTGATAAGTAAAGTAATCTGTCTTAACGTTGTTGCTGTTGGATATGATTCCAAAGTCTATAGATCGTTAAACTACGCTTACTGTTGTTTGTAGCAAACGAAAATGAAGTCGAAATCGCTTTGCGTCATGCGATTCGACGATCATTCACCGTATGGGTGTCTCATGAGTTGTCGGTTTGTTTCTTCCTGCCATGAGGATGTTTTTTTTTGGAATCGTCAGTTGTGTTCTCGATTTCTTTAGACATTAGGAAAATAAAATGCAATTCCAAAGGTTTTTGACGTACATGAACGTCCATCGGCTTAAGGGGTCGTTGTCAGCAGTTTTTGGACGAAATTTCATCGACTGCATCGTTCTTCAGACGTTCCCCATTTTTTGTGATTCATTTTTTGGAAAATGTTCCTTTAGAGACAGTTTTTTAGTAGCAAATCTGACTCGACCCCTTAAAATATTCCGATGCGGAGTAATTAGGTGTCTCACAGAATCGATAATCGCTCAAACAAGAAAGTCCTTTTGTGAGTCAACGTTAACGATCGCAGGAGCAAGAATGTAGAGACACATTGAAAAAGTCGAGGCAGTGAATGTCGAATGGCGTACAGTCACGCAATATGGATATGATCAAGTTCTCAATTCGTTGGTTGCTCGAGTAATGAGCAGAGCTCAGGTCGGTTAAGTGCATAATTGAGCAAACGTAACGCAATAAATTTAGCGTCAGGTGTCAACTAGTTGCACGAGTGTAACTTGGTGCAGTTATAAACAAGTTTTCATACATGCAACTGCGCTGCAGCATACAGCGTAACGTATATAAACGAACCGCCTCTATTTCCGCTAGTTTTCGAGTACTTGCTATTCTTGTTGTTCGGTGACTCACGATCGAGCAAACTTCTGACGTATAACTCGACGTTTTGCTGCTACGTGTGTGCTGCGAAGCCACGGAAACGCTCACGGTATCGAGCAACATGAACATGAGAAGAGAGTCGCGAAGATCAACCAACTTCTAGAGTTTCCGACACATCTATATCTGGATAATGCGGATTGTTTGCGATCTTGTGTGTATACACTTTTCATATGAGCAATAGGAGCAGGAACTCTATTCAAGTTGATCGCGAGCTCTTGCTTCGTCTCTTTCCATCGCGTCCGAGAAAGTCAATCGTTAACGTTAACTTGAGTGCCATAAACAGTGCGAATTAATGGATTGCGATAAGAGGTTGAAAAGATTTGGTAACTGGTGTGGGAATAAGTTTTCGAAAAACCGCAGTGGAAATAAAATTTTGTTAAAAATCGTCGAGATTTTGTTGGACACGGTCAAGTAAATATTTTTTGGTAATTTCCAAATTTTTGTCATTTTGGCAGTTTATTTGGTTTCTAAAGGAACTGTCTGCAGAATTTGCGATTGGAACGACGGGTGGGGGTTAATATTACGAATAACCAAATTGTCGAACAGATAATAATTCGGAATTTTGGTATTCATAAAATTAAATAAAAGAAAAGTCAGAAAGTCGAAATCAAATTTTTCAAATGACTAAAAATTCGAAATACAAAATAGCGAACGTCAAAAATGTCGAACGTCAAAACGGCGAGCGCCAAAATAACGAATTCTATTCTATTCTATTCTATTCTATTCTATTCTAGCGTTCGTTATTTTGGCGCTCGCCGTTTTGACGTTCGACATTTTTGACGTTCGCTATTTTGTATTTCGAATTTTTAGTCATTTGAAAAATTTGATTTCGACTTTCTGACTTTTCTTTTATTTAATTTTATGAATACCAAAATTCCGAATTATTATCTGTTCGACAATTTGGTTATTCGTAATATTAACCCCCACCCGGAACGACAAAATTTGCTTCCGAAGAGACTTTCTACAATATTTCTTGCTGCGATGACACAATTTTTGGGATTATTCAAAAAAACGTTGAGTCGAACGTATCGAACAAAATATCCATCTTTTCCAACAAAATTTTCTTTTCAGTGCGAGACGAAGTTTATTGATTCGTTTGCATGTATAGGCATTGAAATGAGTTTTGAAAAACATTGCAAGCGAAGTTACCGGATTGGGAAACACACACACGAAAGTATTAAAACGGATTGTACCGGTTTCGTAACTGCCGCATGATTCACGAGTTCGGGGTGTCACGCGGTTCGGGAATTCCGGGCCAATCTCTGGCAACCAGCTGGTGGGTCGTTACAGCGGTCTGGGAAGGGGTTGAAGGAGCTTCGCCGGGCCAAGTTCCATAATATTCCTCAGGCTCGGCCGCTTTATATTGCCTCCGTTCGGCCCGTCTTTCTCCTGCTGCCAGAGGCTACTCCAGCTTCCGGAAGTTCGAACCAGAGCGACCGACGCACCCAAACATTTGCGACATCGTTTTAAACTTATTCTTGACCCAGCGAAGCACACGAAGAAAGTTGCCAGTGTTGCCACCCCTTAACCAGTTTCGGAACGAAAATCTAAGTATTAAAAAATTTATAAAATTCGGTGATAACGTTCTTCAACATCAAGTGCGAAAAAACAATTTTTTTCAAAATTTTTAACTAAAGAATACTTTCTCAAAATTGTGTTAGATTTCAATGATTGTAAAAATTATGTTCCCAACATGATTCAGCATGGCAACATTGCATTGCCGAACCGAAACGCCCTAAAGCAGCTGGGAGGTCGTAGGGTTGCTTGAAAATTTCCCTCCAGGCTTCTCCCCAGCCTGTGTTTCTCGCTGACTGTCTATTTGTGCCTGTTAACAACGTGTCGTCAAAAGGTTCAGGAAAATTCACCAAGAGACCAACGATGACACAGCATTTTCCTATTAGAACGCCTCCACCGGGTAGGAACAGCATGGCTGATGGTTCCATACCTTCCTGGCAGACTGCGGATTCACAAGTTTTTGTAAAGTTTCATGCCGATCGAATCATCATCAAGAAAGATTAGCAGCATTGTTTGACACGCTGCGATCAACTGGAGTTTCCACGTCAATTAAACGTACTCCATTAGTCAAGCTCTTACCTTTTGAATCAGAACTAGCGAATCGCACCAGGAGCATGAATAGGAGGAGATGGTTATAATGGACTAGGTGCTCGGTGTTTTTGGAGAATCCATGGACAAATCAGTCCCTCCCTGCTTTTGTACTGCAGGTAGAACTCTGCTTGTCCAAGGATTCCTCTCATGTGACGAGCAAAGTTGAACATTCCGCTGGGACAGAACGGAGGCTGCAGTCCAGGATGCACCAGCATGAGTTCTGCCTTGGGTCCCACTCGTAATTAAGTCGTAAAACGATAATCGTCGACTAACACCTGAAACCCTCGGCGCTTTCCTTCAACCGCAACTTCTGCCGCTCGGTCTATTCGCTCGTGGAAGTTGTTGCCCCAATGAGAAAGCCCAGACACGAGTGGTATTCCCTGGAGTGTTCCAATCCACAGAGCTTTGGCTCCTGATACTGCAAGAGGCTAAAATGTATTTAGAGAGAACGAGTCTCTCGACCTGGACCAAGAGAACGGAAATTTCGGATCACTCCGAATCGGAGGATTCCTCTATCCAGCGAGAATTAGCCAAGCTCGAGGGTCTGCATAATGCAGCAGAAAATGGGATTCGTCAATTCTAGGCTTCTCGCCCCAAGTACAAGCAAGAAAATCAAACGTTGGTGAAAATTTCAAATACCAAAATCCTCCAAATGTAATTATTGAAAGCAACGCGTGTACAACGAGCTTGCCTCGCATTTACTGAAAGAAACTGGAGTCCCAATTAATTAGAGACTGAAATGCAGGCTCGGTGCATTGCTGAAGGTTCCTCAACTTTGTCGATGACCAAAGTCACACATGGATCGTGCACTCATGGCTTGCAGGTAGTGCGGTCAATTTAATTCGAACCAACTGGACTCTGGGGAGAAACAAGCCATTGGAGAAACTTGCGAAACAAGCACAAACGTTGCTTAATTAATAACCATTGACCTCTGTACTTTTTGGTTACGGACTCCTCCCTCTATTTACATAAATCCTCATTCGCGTAGCTCTTCGCGACTATACTTTGCTAGTTAACGCAGATTTCAGTTGTACGCATCCCAACTAAATTGGAGATACTTCAACGTCCGACTGTGAGCGAAACCTGCGGTTTTCCGCCCAAAAGACTGCGAAGAGCCTGGAGAATCGAATACTCAAATTCTGAGGGCCAATTAAACGTCAGTTGGATTTCTGTCGAGTCTGCAGGAGCGTAGGAAGACTGCAGGCAATGTCTGCACTACAAGCTCGAGGCTCCTGCAGCGTCAAGGCACTCGTATGTTTCATGTCTTTGTAATTTCATGTTTTACGCAATCAAATATTTTTCTACGACTTGACGAAAAAAAATGCAATTTTTTCTTACTCTTTTTTCTGGATTTTTATTTCCTGCTGGAATCCACGAGGAGGATAATGAATCGTAGGAGAGAGTCTCTGCAAGACACGCCGGACTTATTGCAACCAGTAAAATGAAGCTTTTTGTAATTAGTCGAGATTAAAAGCCGCAAGCGTGACGCTCCTCGATGTTCGACAGACGTTTCTTTCTATATGTAATTAGACCTTTTCGCAGCCCGCAGTTCATTTTATCTCTGTTCCTACCTGCTTCGTTTCTTTTTGCATATATTCAGGCATCGCTTTTTCATTACGATGGGAAAAAGCCCAATCTCGTTTTGTCGCGGTCACTTTATTCCCATAGATCTGCAGGGGACTCCCCAAAACACTCCGTTGCACTTTTATTTTTTCTTTGCGACGATGGTGTAAAAATGCATCAGTAACTATTGAGTTTCAAGTGGATTTGTTATTTTTTATTTTCCAACATGTAATTTTTTTGTTTCTTGAGACGAAAATTTTTGTTCGAATCGTAAAAGAAATTTCTTTTTCCCGGAGAACAGTTTGGAGTGAAAAATTACTTAAAAACCGCAATATTCGAGTAAATAAGAACGCGGTAAGGTTTTTCACTGTTTTTTGCTTCAATGTTTGGCGTCGAGTGTTGGTAACAAGTGCAGCAAACGACGAATAACATCGCTCGTGAAGTTTCCCCATGAGCCGAAGACACGTTCGCACGAGTGCAAAAGCGAATCTGCGGCACTGGGCGAATTAGACAATGGTTGGAATTTTATTTTTAATAAATCGTTGAAAGTTATTTCTTGGAGATTACGTTTCCGCACGGAGAGAAATGCCGGGAAATTTATATCACATATTACTATGCCACCATAGTTTTCTGGTGAGAGTGTCGTCCCTCTGAGAAATTTGAGCAAAAACATAGTAATTTTTATTGAAATTCTATCGGAAATAGCGGAAATTTGACATTTTTCGCCCAATTTTAGATGAAAAATTACTATGTTTTTGCAAAAATTTATCGGAGCGACGGAGCTGTCACCAGAAAACTATAAATCATAGTAATTTGTGATATAAATTTCCCCGCATTTCTCTCCGTGCGCGAGTATCACAAAAAAATAATTTTCATTCTTCCGAATCACGATAATTTCACTGTGCAATCTTTGCCATTTTTTCCCGAAAGAAAACAGTCTCTCGTTCTCTATCCGGTTTGTGAATAATTTTTTGGAATTTCCGGAACGTACCCTCGCTCGCTTGCAGTCTCGCATATCAATGTTCTTGTTCCGCCTTATCCGTTAAGGACGCAATAACTCAGGTGCTCGGTACGTTGCTGGATATACAATTTCATGGCGTGGCTCGGTATATTTGCCTGATCTCTTCTTCATAGTGTGCATGTGCATTTCTACATTTTATTCGTAAAAGAAATAGAAATAGCACCACCGCGGAGAAGTCTCGCTCTCGTCGTTACTCGCACAGAACGGATGTTGGAAATGCCATTGTTCATTTTTCTCTTTCGTTCTTTATTTCACTATTTCCGTGAGTCTCAATTGAAGAAGCCTCGGAACTCGGGAATAAGTTGGAAAGAAATCGAAATGCCACTGAATCGTCGGAGCAGAATAGCTCGCGCGTTATTACGCGAGGAAAAATTTGACTTTTCGTCCTTATTGTTCGTACGTTCGGTTGACGAATTCATTTCAGAGAAAAGTTGAAAAGAATTTTTTGAAACTCGCATTAAATGAATGACGCAGGCAGAAGAAAATTACAGGACGTGAAAATCCCATAGTTTTGACGTACCTTTTCCTGTTTTACTCCAACGAAATGAACGTGTCAGCAGCACCTAGTTTCCTGCTTTTCTCGTTGGGGGCTAAACACGAAAGGATTGACTGAATTCAACCTCGAGTCAAAGAGAGTACACAGGGCAGGGAGGAATGGCTTTGCAAAAGTAGCGAGAGTGACGGACAGGCCAGAGCAGGCTCGCTTTAAAACATTCCTCTCGTCGATCTTCCTCTATCGTGATACGCTCTTCGAAAATAGTACACGGAGAAAAAGAAACAGTTTAAAACACAGTGGTACACAGTTCGCATTGGACTCGAAGCGATTGCACTGCGATATTCACTGAAACGCAGTGCTCAAATTACAGTGCAGTCCAAAGTAAATTCTAACCGATTTTAACAATTCAAACACTGGATTTTCAATTTATCAAAACTTGAAATTTGACAGTTGGGGAATGCGCCAGTAATACCTGCATGAATTGACACAATTCGTGCAGGTATTACTGAGAACACTGATTTTTGCACAGTACCAAAATGTAAATAAACTAGAGTAAACTGTAAAATTGTCAAAGTGCACAGGTAACGTCACAAACTGTCGAAAGAAAAGTAAAACACCATGTGCCACACTGTAAAATTGAATCAATCACCCTGTACTCAATACAGTGTACACTGTAACTTTTGCAGCTGCGTACAGTATGAAAATCAGTGATCTTGTGTTAATTTTACATCGGAGCAATTTTACTGGGTACAATGGCATATTGACAGTACTAAACTGTGAACAAGCCAGTGTAACTGTGAAAATCACAGTTCTTACAGGGAAATTCATCATTTTTGGAGGACATAAGATACATTACTCTATTTTACTGTAAAATTAAATGTGGTTCCCGGTTTTTTAAGCAATTTATACTGTGATATTAACTGTTTCTTATTCTCCGTGTGGTTCTCTGAGTCTCGGAAATGGTGGCCGACGATTTTTTAATTTTTCTTTCCTTGCATAACGTCAAAATTGTTTGGATCGCGTAAACCGTGTTTTGTGCAAGTTGATCCTTAACGATGAAAATCTGGGTCGAATTCGGGAAGCTTCGTTTTCATCGCAGAATCGTTATTCCCGTTTCCGCGCTGAAAATTCAGCCCCGAGTTGCAATTCCGTGCGATCGCACGAAAAGGTTCTCACACTTTTCTTTCCAAAAGTCTACACGAAGCAAAACAATTGTTTGTTGGCATCGATCTCTGCGGCATTTGTTGGGAGAACAAAAAATCAAGTTCAAAATTCCAATAGAGTTTCGCAAACTGCCCAGGAACAAATTCGGGACTTTAAAAACATGATAAACGCGACGCCCCGTGCGATGGTATGGAAATAAAAGAAAAATATGAGTTGGGTGAATGGATGGGAAGTAGATTACAGAAATGAAATAATAAAAATGTGATGAAGATGCCAAGAGCGAAGAATCATTCGTTGGAGTGCTCGAGGGATTTTTCCGCGGTATTATTTCGCTCGGCAATCAATTCTAAATGCGGCAACGATTTTCCCCAATCATCCTGAGAGAAGCTTCGCGGAGAGCTGGGTGTTCCAGAAATTCGCGGATCAAGACGAGCGTATACCGACAAGGAGAAAGTGCTTCCAAGTGTGCGGAGATTTTCCGAGTGCAACGAAGAGGAAAACTGCCAACGTGTAGGCGGATTGTGCAAAGAAATTTCCACGTTCGGAAAATTCCAAAGAAAGAGAGAGAGAGAGAGAGATCGAAAGTCATGAATAGAATGGAGAGAAAAATGAAAGATAGAAGGAAATAAAGGGAGCGAGCAGGCAGAGAATCGAGGCAAAATGTTTCAAGATAGAAAAGCTTTGTATCGTGTATTGCGTTCGTGCAATAGCAAAGAGCAGAAACAGTAGTGAGTAGAGAACGCGGCACTGTCTGAAGTTTTCTTCCATTGTACTTTACAATACGATCTCAATTTGTACTCATCAGCCCTCGAGTGCATCGCTTCGCGAAACATTGGCCAAATCTTTCCAAGTGTATAAATTGCTCTTCGGATCGTTTCTTTTGCCAGGCGTCCTTAAACGTCCTGGCTTTTCTTATGAGCCTCATAGGACCGTCCTATGTTTCTCTCGAAACAAGAGCAATACGTTGTGCCACTTCTTTAGCGTCCCGTCACTTGCACAAGCTTCGACTTTGTACAAAGTTTCCTTAAATCGCTTTTTAAACAGAATCTCTTCATTAGCATCATAATAATACTTTGTCCATTATTACAAAGAATGTCTCGTCTCCTTGTCGATAAGTTTGACATTTTGCATTGATAAAATGCCTCGATTCTAAACAAGTGCAGTTCATACCAAAGCCATTGGGATGAGCAGCGTGTACTGAGCCAGGAATCAGTGAAAATCTTCAATTTCGTACTTGTAATTATTTTATCAAATTGTTTCTCTTTGGCGAAATTTGTTTTCGCGAGTATAAAAAAAAAAAAAAAAAATGAAGACCGGAAATGATCTGTTGATATTATGCAGGAGGGCGCTTAGACGGAAGAAAGAAAATCTGTTGAAAATAATGAGAGGATAGAATAGACGAGAGGGAAATAAAAAAAATAAAAAAAATAAAAAAATGAACAAGAGACACGTGTAGGACATGGACCCTGACAATTTGTTGTCTATTAACTACAAACAACTTGCGTGTCCAGGATTTTATGACTGACAAACTGTACGGGGTGAGAGGGAACGAGAAAAAATAAGTGAAATTTCCTTTTACATCATTCATCCCTTCAGGCTTCTCGTAACTCTCTCGCAATCGCTCCTTTACCCTTTCCCGTTTAACTTTTTTCTTATTCTTTTTTTTTATTTGTTTGGTCGTTCTGCTCCGAGTTTTTAACGCGGTGGCAAGTGAGAGCGCGAGCACGAAAGGGAAGAAGACGAGTGATACGAACGAGCGGAGAAAAAGATTTTATTTTTTCCCAGCCAACGCGTCCCTTGCCTCCGAACTTTTTAATCATTTTTCAACGTCAACTTTCTTTTTTATCCCCTGTATTATTTAATAGCTCGCTTAATTATGATCATGTCGTACACGCCCATGGAGCATTTTTTATCCATAAATAATTGGACGGCTCGCTGGTTCCCGATACAATTTTTTACGAATTCCCATGTAACAGGGGCGATGATAAATAATCAATGTAATCAATCATGATATGTGGCTTTTTGTCAAGAGCTTCATTCACGACGAACAGAAAAGGCGTAGACGTAGCTCCACAGCTATTCGCGCACCTCCTACATACATAGATGCATCCAAAGGCGTATAACGTACACGGAGAAAAAGAAACAGTTAATATCACAGTATAAATAGCTTAAAAAACCGGGAACCACATTTTATTTTACAGTAAAACAGAGTAATGTATATTCTGTCCTCCAAAAATGATGAATTTCCCTGTAAAAACTGTGATTTTCACAGTTACACTGGCTTGTTCACAGTTTAGTACTGTCAATATGCCATTGTACCCAGTAAAATTGCTCCGATGTAAAATTAACACAAGATCACTGATTTTCATACTGTACGCAGCTGCAAAAGTTACAGTGTACACTGTATTGAGTACAGGGTGATTAATTCAATTTTACAGTGTGGCACATGGTGTTTTACTTTTCTTTTGACAGTTTGTGACGTTACCTGTACACTTTGACAATTTTACAGTTTACTCTAGTTTATTTACATTTTGGTATTGTGCAAAAATCAGTGTTCTCAGTAATACCTGCATGAATTGTGTCAATTCATGCAGGTATTACTGGCGCATTCCCCAACTGTCAAATTTCAAGTTTTGATAAATTGAAAATACAGTGTTTGAATTGTTAAAATCGGTTAAAATTTACTTTGGACTGCACTGTAATTTAAGCACTGTGTTTCAGTCAATATCGCAGTGCAATCGCTTCGAGTCCAATGCGAACTGTGTACCACTGTGTTGTAAGCTGTTTCTTTTTCTCCGTGAATAATCAAAGTAATTAATCATGATATGTGGCTTTTTGTCAAGAGCTTCATTCACGACGAACAGAACGACAAGGCGTAGACGTAGCTCCACAGCTATTCGCGCACCTCCTACATACATAGATGCATCCAAAGGCGTATAACGTATGAGCATCACGTACTTTGCGTCTTGTTTACCCGCGGCAATCATCCGGCCGTGAAAAGCATGAGAACCTCCAAGCTTAATCCATAAGCTTGGAGAAACTAGACTCTCAAAGATAAGCAAACGCGGGTGTACGTGTTTGTCCGTTTCACTGTCAAAGACCAGCACCTCAACAGACGCACCTCCGTTTACAATTTCCTGCCACGACAGTCCTACTTTGGACGAGTAACTATTTATTTAGAATTGCCCTAATCAATAGCATACTCTCTGGAGCTGTAAGGCAACCTTTCGACGTAAAGACATTTGTGTAAACATCTACGTGTTTGGGCGCAGCATTAATTAACACACTGGAAACAAAATTTTGTTGAAAAAGATGAATATTTTGTTCGATACGTTCGACTAAACGATTTTTTGAATAATCCCAAAAATAGTGTCAAAGCAGCAAGAAATTATTTGGAAAATCTTTTCGGAAGCAAATTTTAGTCGTTCCACTCGTAAATTTCACTGACAATTTCGTTAGAAACCAAATATACTGTCAAAATAACAAAAAATTTGAAATTATCAAAAAATATTTAGTTCACCGTATTCAACAAAATATTGACGATTTTTAACAAAATTTTATTCTCAGTGCAGCAACAATTTTTTGGGTGGGGGTTAATATTACGAATAACCATATTGTCGAACAGCTAATAATTCGGAATTTTGGTATTCATAAAATTAAATAAAAGAAAAGTAAGAAAGTCGAAATGAAATTTTTCAAATGACTAAAAATTCGAAATACAAAATAGCGAACGTCAAAAATGGCGAACGTCAAAACGGCGAGCGCCAAAATAACGAACGCTATTCTATTCTATTCTATTCTATTCTATTCTAGCGTTCGTTATTTTGGCGCTCGCCGTTTTGACGTTCGCCATTTTTGACGTTCGCTATTTTGTATTTCGAATTTTTAGTCATTTGAAAAATTTCATTTCGACTTTCTTACTTTTCTTTTATTTAATTTTATGAATACCAAAATTCCGAATTATTAGCTGTTCCACAATTTGGTTATTCGTAATATTAACCCCCACCCAATTTTTTGTCGTTACATCAGCAAACGTAGAATCGAATCATTCGTTCATTTGTCAGTGACGTTTTATAAGTTACGAGTCTCATGCTCCGAGAGCAATTTTCGGGAAATCTATCGAAATTTCCTCCCATATTTATCGACATTTTTAAGGGCCACATGGTTTGTTTTCTCGATTGAACAAAGTCAAGGGATTGCACCAGATTAATTGATGGCTCGAGGGTTTCGAATGATTCGGAATATTGTATTGAACGCCCACGCAGAGACGATCCAGAAATTAAACTCGATCGTTTCATCTGTTTTTCTTTTTCGTTTTTTTTTTTTACACCAATGAAGGTTACGCGTTCTCTCACTGTCAGCATATAAATATCGACTATCTATCACCTCTCAACACATCCACCCATCGGGATACAAACCTCCTCCCACCGAGTTTTCCGTCCTTTTTTTTTCACACATCGATGGATAACGACAGTTCGCGGATATAAATATTTCCTCTCGAAAATTGGCAAGAGATTTAGGGTAACTCGTCCGTCGGGGGAGGCATTTTTACAGCGAGGGTGAAAGAGCGTCGAGGGCAAGGGAAAGCGAGCCTTGCGGGTTAAAAGCTTCGGTGACAAAAGTAGGTCGACATTTTTCTCTCGCTGTATATTCCGTCTATCCGTAACCATGTGTGTCGGCATTTGAATGTTTGTGTTGGTGGTTTTCCCTCGTATATTTCAAAGTGCTCCGATATACTTTGGGCTCCGGAAGGGGTTGAAGCTCCACAGGATATTGAGGCTTGTTGAACGCTCGGAATAAATGTGAGTGAAAGTTCGAAGGAGTAAACAGAAATTCCATTTTTTTTTCCACATTTTATCATTCGCCATTTCGTTTCTCGACGGTAACAAAAAAAAGCGAGATTTTGAAAAAAAAAAAAACAATAATTTTCCATCATTTTATGAAACTTGGTCGAAAAATTGCAATTTCGATGTGGAAATTGGTGGCCGAATAGACTGATTCCTTTGCAACTAAATCGGAAGCAGAAATCATTTGGCTGTGAACCGAGAGAAGCGAAGCAAGCTTTTCTAACATTTGTTGAGGTGGACGCGAAACCAAAAGGAAGGGTAAAAGCGAAATGGGGTGTAGAGTACAATGCTCTCGAGAGCAGTACCCCCACACCCCCCTGCTTCATTCCTTCCAACTCAAGAACATTAGAATCTTCAGGGAAAGCCCGAGAGACCCTCCATGCAATCTAGTGCCAGCTTTTATCCTCGAAACACCGAAGCTCAAATCCCTTATTCTATTTAATTAAAGCGTGGTTCAAGTATCTCAGTATGTCCGAGGAGTTGGACTAACGAGGCAACCTTCTCTCCTCTCGTTTCTCTTATTTCGAATTGAGATGTTATTCTCGATCGATACACGAGAGGAGGACTCGGCATTATCATTATCTTCCAGTTGCTTTCTTCGTGTCTCGGTGTCTGGACTACTGCAGGTAAACAAACCGTTGAAATCATCTCGGAATTAATGAGCTCCTTGATAAATGCGTTTAGAAAAATCGTTAATCACATTTCTAAGGAAAAAAAATTCTCCTTGGGATCAATCATTGAACTGGTTTGACTAATTACTCTAGAGAACGAGTCAAACTCGATTATTCAAGTCGGTGTTTGAGTTTTGTTGCCATTTGTGAATCAAGGTTAATCAAAGGCAATCAAGGATCAAATGAATAAAAGATTATCATGAATTTTATAAATGCTGGATAAATCGTTCTCTTGTAATCGATATTTAAAGAATTAATCGATCGATCATTCAGAAATTTCGACTTTTGGAACGAGAAATCGTAGCAGCGAAGCAATTTGCTTAGAGCTCATGAAATCCGATGGAAAATTCGTCCCCGTCGCATCAGTCACTCTCGAATTCCTGACGAAAGGGTCGAGAAGGATGCTGAGATGAATCAGTGGGAAAGAGACACCTGAATCCGAGCATCTATTCTGGAGACACTAGCCGCGTACGTGGTGATACGTAACCCAGCACGTTCTCGAACAACCGGAGTCAGCAAGCATGGAAAACGAGGATGCACGAGAGACTTCAACCAAGTGGTCACGTTGCATTGCCACGCGGATCAAAGGATCAACGAAGCATCCCAAGAAGCTAGTTTCTGTGACTGGCTCGCTCTCTCTCTCTCTCCTTTTGGTATCTCCAGCTTCTTCCTTGTGTGTCCATGAGTTATCATTCGTTGCTTTCCACAGTGTGTCTGATTGCAGACGAAAGAAAGTTGCCAGGGTCGCGCTGCTATTCAATTTCATTGGCCCTGCTTTTTACTGAAACTCTTTATTTTTCACGAGTGACACGTTATGCGTTTTTGCTGACAAAGTTTCTTCAGAAGATTTAACACGATGCTCCACGTGGCATAGAAAGTATCGATTAAGGAGGTTGGATCAGAAAAACGTTCTTGCCACCAAAACTAACAGTTTTATCCTTTGAAAAAAAAATTTCTGACGTTCAGAATTTGAGATTCAATTCACACGCGTTTACATGGGGAAATTAAAAAATGGGAAATTTAATTCAGTCTCAAATTCTAAACGTCAGAAAAATTTTCTTCAAAAGAGAAAACTGTTAGTTTTGGTGCCAATAAGGATTATAAAATTTTTTGGAAAATCCTGAATAAAGTCGTTTTTTGATGGTAATACATTGACGAATATATTTACCAAATTTTATTGAATTCTTTTTTTTTTTTTTTTTTGAAATTTTTCATGTTTTTGACATTTCTTAGCATGGGAACATATTGTTATCGTGATCCAACCTCCTTAAATGAGAGCTGACGCGATTGAACGCATGGCGAAGCGAATCATCAAAGATTTAGCGTCCAGCTGGTAAGATTGTTTGATTCGCGAACTGTGGATAATCAATCCTTTGCTCGTGAAAGAGAAGACAACTAATTGCCACAATTCTGCCATGCGTTAAATCGAAGATTTTTTTCGTTCCTCCATCGAGATAAGTCTCTCTGTCTGTCTTAGTTATTTCTTCGAATTCTCGTCAACGGACGACTGGTGATGAATCAGCAGGTCGATAAGGGATGAGGCAGAACGACCATGTGAACNTTTTTTTTTTTTTTTTATCTCCGCAGCATTCTGCCTGATGATAAAATAGAAGTCAGGAAAAAGATTCTTCAGGGAATGGACGTAATGGGAAGAAGTTCCTGGTTGCTGTGCCTCCGTGAGAAGAGGCCTGGACTTCATGGCGGAGGATGGAAGGAATTTTGCAAAAATAGAATTCGATTTTGATTTTGATAAGGAAACGATCCAGTCAGATTTTCAAGAGGCTACAGAGAACCAGAAAAAAAATATTCGTATTGGTAATTTCATGAATTTGACATCGATTTTTTACATTTTAAAATGAAAACTGAGATTTCTCATAAGACTCAATGGTAAATGTACGAAATTGTACCGATGAAAATATATTTTTTCTGGTTCTCTCCAGCCTCTTCAAATTTAGACTGGATCCTTTTCTAATCATGATCTACTACTGTACCAAAATTTGTTAAATTCTGAACGGAGATTCTAATCAGAAAAAAAAATATTCGCATTGGTAGTTTCATTGCATTTTACAATGAATTCTTATTAGAATTTGATAAGGAATCTCTAGATTTTGATAAGGAAACGATCCAGTCAAATTTTCAAGAGGCTACAGAGGACCAGAAAAAAAATATTCGTATTGGTAATTTCATGAATTTGACATCGATTTTTTGTATTTTAAAATGAAAACTAAGATTTTTCATAAGACTCAATGGTAAATGTACGAAATTGTACCGATGAAAATATATTTTTTCTGGTTCTCTCCAGCCTCTTCAAATTTAGACTGGATCCTTTTCTAATCATGATCTACTACTGTATCAAAATTTGTTAAATTCTGAACGGAGATTCTAATCAGAAAAAAAACATTCGCATTGGTAGTTTCATTGCATTTTACAATGAATTCTTATCAATTCTTAGGAGAAATCAGAGTTTTTGTTGTAAAATGCTATCAACTGTATGCGAATATCTTTTTTCTAGTTCTCTGCAGCAGCCTCTTGAAATTCTGACTGGATTCTTTTCTAATCACAATCTACTGCTATACCAAATTTGATTAAATCCTGAACACTAATTCTAAAACCGATAGAACTACCTTAACTGTTCAGTTTTTCAATACCGAGGACTTTTCCCATTAAAAAGCACCTCGCATCGAAATCATCACGTTTCCTTACATTGATCGAAGTTCATGACGAATTCATGTGTTTCGAAGGTTGCTTTTCCTGATGAAGTTGAACCCTTGACCGGGGTCCATCCCCTTTAGCATGATATGAGCTTCACTGCTGTTCTTTCCATCGTTCCTTCCTCTCACGATGGATGATGTTCCAGAGAATCGTCCAGACCGTGGTCGTTTCTATGGGACATTCGATTGGGCGAGTATGTGTGTGTGTATGCGTAACGATGTTGTTGTCACGGCTAGTTGGAAAATCAGGCAGTCGGAGAAGCGTGTCGCCACATGCGAAAGGAGGAGGAAAAAGGTTGGGGAGCTGAGGATGCCAGGCGTCGAGACGTCTCGGCGCCAGGCGTCTTCTCAGCCTCTCGGTGGTCCCTTCCGATCGATCTCTCCCTCGTCTCAAGCCGCCCAATCCCGCGACATCCCTCTTTCTTTCCTTTTATCCTTTCGTTCTCTGCATCCCTCGGTCCTCCAATTTTTCTCTCCCGTTGTTGCTCTTCGGACGTTTTTGTATTCACTTTATTTACCAATTCTTCGTTGTTGGGAAAATGAGACAAAATAGAGAGAAAAGGCGAGAGGAAAGTAAATACTTTCGGGTTCTACTCAAGTAAGAACTCGTGTCAACTCGTCATTCGCCAATGACGACGCCTCGGGCACAAATAAAAAGCCTCCAACGCTGTAGCGTTTATCCAAACGCTCTTGATGATTCAGCACTCGAAGCGGATTCCGCTGGTGGGTTTGGGCAATTCCAAAAATCCATCAGGAACTTTCTAGATTTGAGATTACGACCAATGTGCTTGAGTTAACTTGATGAGAAAATTTATTATTTATGAAACGTTTATGAAAATTGCGATAACAATGATTAAACCAGTAATTACACTTGGTTGAAACGTTCACGTGGAACGAAAAGTCAGTTTACGCTGACCCTCCATTTTTGACATTCCATTATGCCAAAGCAGATCCTTGCTGTTTGAAGTGTTTTAATTAAGGTATAACTATCGCAGAATGGGTTGATTTAGGATTTTCTTGAAATTTAGTGTAAATATTCTTGACATTAACATGAACAACTTTCCTATGAGACGAAACATTTTCTGCCGTCTAGAATTCGAGATATTTAATTTCCAATTTTATATTTTTCCCATCTAAACGCATGTGAATTGAAGTTTCTTTTGTTTTTTCTTGCAACTTTTTTAACGAAACGTCACTTCAATTTACATGCGTTTAGATGGGAAAAATGGAAAATTGGAAATGAAATATCTCAAATTCTAGACGGCAGAAAATGTTTCGTCTCATAAGAAAGTTGTTCGTTTTAATGTCAAGAATATTTACACTAAATTTCAAAAAAATCCTAAATCAACCCATTCTGCGATAGTTATACCTTAATCGCGAACCTATCGCTCATCCCCGTGTCGAAAACTGCGTGGTCGCAATTTCTAAAGGAAATGCGTTAATAAGAAGCTTAGGAACATCATGCAGGTGTTAATTAACGCGTTCGATAATTCACATCACTTTAAGCAAGAGATTTGAGGTAGAACGACTAAAGTAAAATATTGATTTGCCTCATTTTTTCATCGTTCGCTAATTATTCACATTTCACTGTCATTAAGGACGTTGTATGGCGGCGGTCAAATCTAAATTTTTGTTTTCAGTTTTTCTTACATACAAAATGGTTTACGAGCCAAGTTCATTAAAAAAAGGTGTTAAAAATTGACTAAAGAACAACATACTCTAAATCCAAGATTTTCCGAGGGAATCTGTATTTGTTATATAATAAACAAAATTTCGAAAAAATTTTACGGCCGTTTTTTTTGAAAAACTAAATGAAGCTTCTTCGATGTTACATAAAAGTGTGTGCAAAGTTTTGAGAGGCTTCACGGTTTGGAAATCGAAATAATTAATGGTGAAAATTGGAACTTTTGACACAAGCTCTTATGAGAAACTACTGAAAAGTGTGATTTTTATGAATAAATATCTCGACTGCTACATGGTGAAACCTCTTAAAATTGCGCGAGCTATTAGAAATCGTTATTTTTTTTGTGTGGTGCAAATTTAAAGGAATTCTATGGATGGAAAATATTGCATACAACGTCTTTAACTATAGAGCATTTGATTTTCGAAGAGATTTTACGTTTCGCGATAATGAGTCGTGACTAGTTTTTAAAATCGTTATTTCGATGCTACGAACAAAGCTGTTGGAGTTGAAAGCATTGATGGAGAATTGATAGACAAAAAGGTACAGCGAAGAGGGTAGATCGATCGGAGGGAGAAGAGGAATTAATATTTTTTTTGATTCACTCTCGAGTTACAACGTCGTCTTTCTTCCTCCGAGACTCCAATCCCGTTGGGGCTACTGCGGAGAACACAGTATTGCAGCTGCTTACTGCAGGCACGAGATTCCGCTTCCACTATAAATATACATTCCTCACGCTGCTGTTTCATGCTTTACAATAAAGCTTCTCAATTTTCCGCCCTCCCTCTCCAATTCGCGTCGGAGGTACTAATAATTCTCCATTTTTTTTTTTTACGTCTCTCGACTTCAATTCATTAATACCCTTTGCCATTTTTCGTTTCATTCCAGACTGTGAACTGCGCGTTCTGTAATTAGTGTCAAGACTAAGAAACCGTTGCAGCCTTCAACAACCAGCCCACCAAGATGGCGGCCTTCGTTGCGAAGCAGATGGTCGGCAACAAACTGAACGCCGTCAAAGGTCAGTCACTAATTAATTTTCCTCCAATCACGTTTCGTAATCACTATTTATTTAAAACTCTACAAAAAACAAAACAAATTTTTCGTCATATTTTCCACTTTCCGAGTTCACGAGCAACTAAAAATTCATAATGAACAAAAAAACCGCTAATTACTAATTCAAATATGATTTAAAAAACAAAGATAATGAGCGGTAGCTGGAGCGCCAGTTTGTAAACTAAAAAAAGTTATTGCGATTATCGTAAAATCAAAGTTTCGAGATTTTGAAAAGAAAAAACAAAAAAAATTTAACCAAACTTTACCCTAAAAACCTCGAGGTTTTTTCGACGAGGACAGGGAATTAAAAAATTTGACAATTTAACCCGCGAAATTGTTGAAAAGCCAGTTTTTCGACGGTGCACAAGTTTTTGCTGTTAATTAATCGACACAATGTGACGATTGGTGTCTTTTTTTTTTTTTTTTAAACGAAAGACCGACGCGTACGTCAGCTTACCTTTCCTTCCAACGGTCAGGGCGAAAAGAATTAGAAATAAGAATGATTAGAATCGAGTACGCGCAAGATTCTCGAAACGACGAATTCCCCCAAGTTGTTAAAAGTTTCTCAAACTAATTGACGGGGATTTCGAATGCATTTCGGATCGCGAAAATCGATTGCTGAAACACGAGGCGTCTTGTGTGCTGTGAACTGCTTTTAGTTCCTCAAGATCAGTTCACTGCGGCAGTGAAAAGCCGCTTAGAGAAGCTTCAACTTATCATTGTTCGTCGATGGAGGAAAAAACGATGATGCGTATAGCAGCAAGTACATGGTCGTAATAACAGCTCGGTCGACGAGTAAGGATTTGGAAAAGGGTCAAAATTCTTTTTTAATATCACTTAATGAAGGATTACAGAGGATTTTAAAAATTCAATGATGTTAAATCGCCTTATAAATAATAACGTTCCTCCGGGCAGATGACAAGCTACTGCTAAGTAAACTATAGATCGAGTACACGCGATACAAGTGTATAGTGTGTCCGTACATGCTAGTTCTCATCTGTTGTTTAATCAGTTCTTGCCGGAGCACCAAAAGAGCTTCCGGCGATGTGACGCTTGCAAAAGCTTTGCCCGAGCTCCTTACACCACAAAGTTTAGTTCCCTACACCATTCGTGTACATAAACGTGTCTCTGGATATATAAATGTGTGTCTGTGTGTGTGTGCACATGAGTATAACTTCATATTTCAATTAACAGAGTTTGCGAGTCGAATGAAAGATTATTTCTCGACTGAATAACGTGACGATCAGAATCCTGCATGCTTCCTGTCATGGTGAACTTTTTCGACTTTACAATGGCGTCGAAAATAACCACGATCTCATATTTACTCCAAAATGTTCTCCATTAGCGATAATAAGCTTTTTCCTTGAGAGCGAAGAGAATGATTGATAAAAATTCGATCGCGGAAACTCGGTGGGGGAAAAAAATTCCAAAATGCCAGAAAAGTTGTTTTTTCTCAGGGAATTTGTTTATTTTTTTTTTTTTCGACTTCACTGCAGGGTTTGGGAGCAGATTGTGAAATATGAACTGCGGAACCGTTCCTTCTGTTGTGTTTGTTGAATATTTGCTTTTCACACGGTAACGGCTTTGCAGAAAATTAAAAAAAAAGGAAAAAAAGAAAAAACGTCGGTTTTTCTTCCATTACATTGTTGTTCGTGCCGTGAAGAATGTTATCGGTGGAAAGATCGATTGGAAGACGGTACCGTGTCAGCTGCTACGATCGGCTCAACACCCAACCCTAAATCCGGATCCGGAACTATATTCACAACTTTATATACAATCTACCAGCAGCTATCGGATCCACTTCTCGCGGTAACCGAACGGGAATTTGTGGGGATATTTTCACCGATAACCGAGCCTTGCTGCCCCTCGGAATTCCAGAATTTCCATGAATTACCATGACTCTGGATTTATGGGCCGATCCTCGAGGCTCCGACTCGAAAAACCGCAGACCATAGCAAATTTCATTAAAATCAAGTAATTCTTTCATTTTTTTTTATCCACCATTTTTATTTATTTATTCATTTTAATTACGTCGTGTAGCTTTTTCTCTTTCGGATTTTCCAACATCAAGTTATATCCCGCTTCCGTTACCCATCAATTTCCGGATAAAAAGCTTCATCGAAATTTCAACATTTTTGGAGGACACGCGAGTCGTCAGTTGACAAATCAATCGATTCGTCAGATCGAACGTCTAGTTATTTGTCACTTCCCCTTTGAATGATAACCCGATCGAAAAATAACTCCGAAAATGTAAATTTTCGGAATTACGCTCTCACCGTCCCATTGAATTTCAAGTTGGAATTTTTTGATGCGGTCTGTGCAGACACATCAAAATTAATCTGGATCGTTATTGATCATTTGTGCCATTGGAGTGACCCAGAATCACTTGACACGCCTTTTTTGTTTTTTCGCGAGAGTCGGGGCTTGTTAAGTTCGCCTCGTGACATCCAAACTAATGTCTGCTATACTCTGCTCGAAAAGATGAAACTACCAGGGGGACGGAAAGATATAAACATTGGGGAAAATAGCTGCTGAGCCGAAATAGCTCGCTGCCATTCCGGAGCCATCCCTCTTTTACGTAGCTTTCCATTACCGGTTGGTGAATATACACACACAAAAGTTACAACACATTGACTTTATACGAGCAACTCACACGTGTATGCACGTTTGCTGGAACTTAAAAACCTCGTGTCTCGATGTTTACTAGGAATTTTTCGGAGCCACTTTTTTTTTTAAATTCCTTATTGCGTTGTTTCTGGTGATTCAGATTCAACATCAAAGTTTGCTTCATTCCGGATTCGGTATGCGATAAAAATGAGGTACATTTTTCAACAAATCGAATGATAGAATTTTCGGAAATTCGTCCGGCAATTGAAAGGTGTCAAAAAAATTCTCCAGATGCTCAAATCTTCCTCTATGAGGTATTTTTTATTCTGGCTCCCACAAAGAGGAAGCTTTGTGCATCTTGCATCTTGAGCATCTTGAGAAAGCAATTTGCAAATTTCAATTTGCAGCGTTTTTTGTATTTTCATTAAAATAATATAATTTTGACAACTTTTCTATAAAGTAAAAAGAAAGTACAGATTAATACACAAGATCGTACAACATTTGCAAAAATTTAAGTGGTTAAACAATTTTTCGAAAAATTATGATTTTCGCCAAATTCGAAAATCCATAAAATTAAAACCGTTCAACCGATTATTTCCAAATTTGGTGTCAACCTTCCTATTGAGATACTCTATTGATAAAAAAAAAATTGGTAATAAATGTTAAAATTTGCGGATGTTAGAGCGTCGACACCCTTTTTTTGAAAATTTCAAAATTCCGTAGAATTTGTATTTTTCTAGCAATTCCAACAAAATTCTTAGAGAACGAAGAGCTCGTATAGATTAACATCTGTGCGAAACGGGAGCCCTGTAGCTCGAACCGTTCTCGAGTTATAAACGTTTGAATTTTGCAGTGCCAGGACATTTTTTCTAGATATGACTTTTCGATGTTTTGGGACATTCTGGACATTGAAAACTGGGGAAAAAAAATTCACCGTCACATAGAATTGTAAGTGTGTTTCTCTAATTCCATGAGAGAGGAAATAATGCAAATAAAAAAGATTCTTCGAGGCTCACTCCGGTATGCGAGCCCTCTTATTTGTTTCTGCACAAGTATCTTCGACTACACCCTCTGATATATGTTTTTCAAGAAAAAATCCAAGCCTCCCTCCAGGCGGACGGCATAAAAGTTTTCGGCTCGCCAAATGAAAATTTATAACCTGGAGCCCCTCCCGGATATTTGGATATACAACAGTGATGATTTCCGGGCTTCGGGGCAGGATATAAGAAAAAATAAAACAGGATGGAAGAGATAGACCCGAACGTATACGAACCGTACGATCGACTGATGCTTGTACGGAACCAGAAAAGAAATCAACTCGCTAGAACCCGCTGTAACTATATAATACACTCTTGTGCATATGTTGTCGACGTATACGTATCGTTGTAGGATGCACAGAGCCTGATGGAGTTTTACGACAGCTCATATCCCTAGGGGATGGTTTTACGCTCATCTACCAACTTTTATGATAATTACATGCTCTGCAGCACAGAAAGTCCGCCCCATGCATTTAAAATGCATATTTTACGCTCTCCCTTGCACACCAACATATCTTGAGAAACCGAGCAGCAAATATTCGAAAAGTACAAAGACATTGCTCGCGATAAGTCAACTGCGTTGCGAAACGATCGAGAAAAAAAAATCCATTTTTTATTGACAAAAAAGAAATGAAATTTTGTTCGCTCGTCTCTTCAATTTCATTGAATTAAATCGAAAGGTTCGGTAGCAAACTTTGATCAAGTGGAAGATTGGTCAGTGATGGAACTGACGAGGGGAGTTTAGACAATTTGTTGACCACCTCCAGCTCCCTTTCGTCAGCTTTTCTCCCTTCCTTCATCTAGCCAGCCAATAGACCCCAATCTTTCGGCCAGATTAGAGAATCGAATCGATCCTCAGACGAATTTAATTACATCGGGACGATGGGCTAAACAATAAAAAATCGTTTCATTGTCAATACTGAGACTTTCGTCTACAAAGTTTGAATTTATCATTACCGAATTGCTGTTGAAATGATTAATTGAATGAGGATCGATTACATAAAAGTCTATTATTCACGGAGAAAAAGAAACAGTTTAAAACACAGTGGTACACAGTTCGCATTGAACTCGAAGCGATTGCACTGCGATTTTCACTGAAATACAGTGCTCAAATTACAGTGCAGTCCAAAGTAAATTCTAACCGATTTTAACAATTCAAACACTGGATTTTCAATTTATCAAAACTTGAAATTTGACAGTTGGCGAATGCGCCAGTAATACCTGCATGAATTGACACAATTCGTGCAGGTATTACTGAGAACACTGATTTTTGCACAGTACCAAAATGTAAATAAACTAGAGTAAACTGTAAAATTGTCAAAGTGCACAGGTAACGTCACAAACTGTCGAAAGAAAAGTAAAACACCATGTGCCACACTGTAAAATTGAATCAATCACCCTGTACTCAATACAGTCTACACTGTAACTTTTGCAGCTGCGTACAGTATGAAAATCAGTGATCTTATGTTAATTTTACATGAGAGCAATTTTACTGGGTACAATGGCATATTGACAGTACTAAACTGTGAACAAGCCAGTGTAACTGTGAAAATCACAGGTTTTACAGGGAAATTCATCATTTTTGGAGGACAGAATATACATTACTCTGTTTTACTGTAAAATAAAATGTGGTTCCCGGTTTTTTAAGCAATTTATACTGTGATATTAACTGTTTTTTCCGTGTTTTTGAGCCTCTTGACTTTTCGCTGAAATTCATTTGCCAATTATATCAGAAGAAAAGTAATAGTCTAAGAATCGTAAACAATCGTCTGCAAACGTTGGTTTATGATTTTGGTGATGGGAAAACTCGCTTAGTTTCGTTTTTCCACTAAGATCAATGTCAGCATGTTGGCGGATAGCGAGGGGGAGCACGAAAAAGTGAGATCAATTGATGGATTGATTAAATAAATATATCTGTCAACGTTTCTTCAGGAAATGAAATTACGCAGAAGCGTACAAAGTTTATTTCATTTGCCTCGAATAATTAAAACAAAATAATCCACCAGCACAAAAATATTTCCAAAAGGACCGAGGGAACGATTTCGCGATCTATTTTTCACTCGTCGGTTTGTATGCAAAGCCGATACATTGTCTCTCGTATGATTCGGCCAAGCAGGGCTCGTCGCTCCCCGGTAGATATGCACTGAAAATGAAATTTAGTCAAAAAACGTCGATATTTTGTTTGACACGATAAACTAAATATTCATTGATAATTTCAAAATTTTCGTGACTTTGACAACATTTTTTATTTCCAACGAAACTGTCAGCAAAATTTACGATTGGAATGACAAAAATTTACTTCTCAAAGAGACTTTCTACAACATTTATTGCTGCAAAGACAAATTTTTTGTTTTTTTTTTCAGAAAATTTTTAGTCGAACGTATCCGCAACAAAATATCGACCTTTTCCAATGAAATTTTCTTTTCAGTGTGCTCAGCAGCATTGGGATTGCTATTAAGTTTTGGTCTGCACATCTTTTGCCTCTGGAGTTACGACCTAGTCTATTGAGCTCCCATGTGATGGGCCTACGACCATGGGAAACACACCAGAAGCACCATATATCCTATTTTTTGGTCCCGGCTCCACAAGACCCCATTTTCCTTAAGTGGGTTCTGAACCACCGAGAGCACAAAAAAAAGCCCATTATTTTCGGCGAGAATCGAAGCTGGACCGACTGTTTATGCGTCGAGAACGTTTCCACAGTGCCACTGACATTCTTACTATACAATTTGTACTTATGTTCCGAGAGAGGGAGAGCAAGAGAGAAAAAGCGAGAAATGAATAGTCGTCAAAATTAGTCTGTGCGAAAAATAGTCTTTCGTATTGCGTCCGTTCTTTGCAGAGACCGAGAGGGTCAGAAGTTTGTAAACAAGATCGAGAGGGTGTCGGATGAGTGGTTGAAACGAGGGAGAAAAAAAAGTGAGAATAGTGGCATGTGCCAACACAGTCTCTGCACACACCGAGCCCCACACACGAGGAAAAAAATATATACAAGTTTCTCAGGACCCCGAGAACATATCCGGGCGCTGGAATTACACAGAGGAGAGAGACAAATCGCAGGCTGCCAAAAAAGCCGGGAGAGAAATAGAAAATGACTAGCGACAGCAAAAAAAGGCGTGAGCAGGCTGTGAGGCGAGCAGAAAACGAGAAAACGAAGGACACGCTCGTGCGGTCTGAGCAGACAGACCCACTACCCAACGGTGGTCTGTCGGTGTCCATCCCAGACGTGACTATACGATGAAAGCTCACCAAGCTTTTGTAAAACGACTCAACTTACTTATACATGTGTATTTTATTTTTACACAGGATGTCCTGAAAGTGACGCCAAAAATTTTGAAGCTCAAGTGGCCACGAACATTTTCACGACATTTTTCTTTGCATCACGACGTTCTCGAGTTTTTTGAAAATTTCTAGCCGCTCAGAAACGTTGATGGGAATTGTTGACTGCTCGGTAATCGTCACCAAAAATTTCTTCATTTCTGAAGATCGTTCCAATACAAAAAAAAATTATTTTTGATTTTTTTTTTTTTCATTGCGAATTGTGATCGACATATCGACCAAATTCCGGCATAACTTTTGGGACACGGTATATCTGCCTTGAACGCGTCTCGTGTATGTATTGAAAGGCTTCGAGAAAAAGGTTTTGGTCCGAAAGAGTTAGTACAAACATTCGACCATCCCTTGGTGCACAACGAAACGACTCGACATCTCGTCACGCCCGCCCCAAATTCCCAATGCTGTGGTTGCCTGGCTAGAGCACCCCGATCCATCAGACACACACAGCCCACTTTTCCTCTCGATTCTTCCGCGAGTACTTTTAATTGAAATCCTACGGATCAATCGGTCTCTCGATCGACCACATCGAACATTTGATCATTGGGTTTCTACGGGTTTGTGATTCGAGCTGACTGCATTCCCACGACCTCTCGTCGTCGTTTGTTCTTTCGGAAACCTTTAATGATTCTCTTCCTTTTATTCTCGTCACGGAATCTTTTATTTATTTTGTACATGGATTTTTGAGGAAGAAAAAAATTCAAGGCATCCCCATGAAGTTTCGTAGGACTTGACAATTCCCAACCCTTAATGATCACACCTCCAGATTGTGACGTCATAGTCTTCGAGGGTGTTATCAACCCCACTCACTTTGGAAGGCGATAAATAGTTAAAAGCTCAAAAAAAAATAAAATAAAATAAAAATACTGCAATGTATTTTGAACCCTCGAGTAACGACCATGATGATGGTACTTGATTCGTGCAATTTTCAACATTAAAAAATTGTAGAAAAAAAAAAATTTTGCAAAAATGACTTTTTTCTACAAAAAATGATGCAGAAATTTTTATTTTCAATAAAAAAAAAGAAAAATCGTTTCACAAGTCTGGAATAGCAGGCCTCCAGGTGGAACTGGTTAAAATAGCGAGCGTTCCAAAAAGAATATCACAGGTTTTAAACCCTCTGCTTCCTGAGGCTTTTCAAAACTGAACTAACGAGCCTTTTCAAATAATAACAACGAGGCTCCCTACAAGAAGGTTCAAACTACCGATAGAGGGTGCCACAAGTTCCATTTTATCAAAATTTCTATTACGTATCGTCAGTCAAAAACGGCTGGGGTGAAATTAACCCCATGGGCGACCATTAAGGCTTGAAATTTATTCCATTCGCTAGAATATCGTCAATTCCACTCAATTCTGTACCCGTAAAATCTCAAGTATTTTGATTCCATGGTGTGCAGCAGAAAAGTTTTTGTTATTCTTGACGATCGAGTACCGCAGTCACGAAAATTTCGAGACTGCACGTTTTCTGGTCGCAATCATTTGACAGCGATACGTGATACGAATTTGTTAGGTATGAGGTAGAAACACTAACAACAAAAACAACACAACGTGACGTGTGTGAATGCGACGTCATTCTCGTTGCACAATATGTTAGTTTATTTAGCAATATCGTGCATTTACCTATCATCCGCAATCTCTGTTGTCGTGTTAATTTATTCCATGGCTCTAATGCACTCCGTAATGGCAAGTATATCGCCACTAAATTTAATCACTTCATAGTTCTGTTTATGAATACTCCTCGCTCTCGCGGTATATGGAAAGAGGAAAGCCAGTGGGTAATGACGTCACGTTGAGAATTTAGCTCCGGTGAATAGGGAAATGATTTAATAATACAGATGATCGTGACCATGGGCCTTGGAACGGTTAATGTATGAAATAGAAATGTGCTCAGGCTGCGAGCAAATGCTCGATTGCCATGCTGATTATATTTATGGATATGTAATCCAGTGGAGCTTTAGGGACTCGCAGAATACATTTTGGAATGCGATGAAAATGTCACGTCAGATCCATTTCTTTTCCATTTTGTCCAGCGCCAATATTTCATTATGTTGCTGCTGGAGGAGATCGTGGAAATTTAATGTGCGAAGCTGAGAACCATGTTCAATGACGATTGGCGATAAAGAGATGAATTACGAGATGTTATTCGGTCAAATATGGGAAACGAGTCTCTTCCTTTTCTCGATCGATTCCAATGGCATCCAGGGGGAGCAAAAAATTCCGTCCGGTGACTCCTTGCGATGGGGATGACGAGGAAACGTCGTTGCAATGCCGAATCAACGTTTTTCCACGTCATGCAGTTGTCGATAAATGAAAAAAAAAGGAAGACCCCTAAACTCTCTGTGTTTGGCCAAGGACGAATATTTGCTGTTGCGCTTATTTTGTCCATGACGATTAATCAATTAGGATACGAGTACGACGAGCTGCTGGCTGTAGAAATAGAAATCCATTGGGCTCATGCTCAGTCCCTTTACCCAGTCCCAGGGATTATCCGAGGCTTCAAAATAATCGGTCAAATTTCATGATTATCCTGATAAAATATACTTACCAATTTCTCCACCTCTCATCGCCACTTGAAATCTAATTCCATTCCGCTCGTTTTCGCGATACCACATTTTCACCCTTTGTCCCGCAATGCTCCAACATCCAAGTGTATAACTTTCGTTAAGCCTCGCGTTCGTCATACACGTTTCATTCCGCAAAGCTACGCATGGTCGGGCTTTCGCATGCCTTTCGTGTTTCGCAACAGCCCCGGGGATTAAGTGTAACGATTCATAATGCTCGGTGGATTTGGTTTACGGTATTCAGTATCATTCGATCGTCGGACAGAATTGTTTAGCCAGATTTCATAGTGACGATTTAACTTTTCTTGACTTTTACGAATTATCATATTTTTTCAAATTCGTGCCTTCCCACGACGAGCCAAACGCTGTGAAGATAATTTTCTTCCTTTTTTTATTCAGAAGACTAAAAAAAAAACAAAATTTGAATTGTTTCGAGAATAACGAATGGGATTTTATGGGCTTTTTGTGTCCCGGATAATCTTCGACATTGGCCTCATTATCAAGAGTAATGAGACTTTCGTTGAGTCCAATTTTCCCCTCAATTCAAAGTCTGGCTCGTGTTTCGCGACCTTGACGAAAATGACTATTTAAAGGCGACGCTCGCGCAGGCTGCGAGTCTTCCACGCGATAAATTGACGCTAAACCGGGACGATCCACTCGTCATTCGTGGAATTTCAACGTTATTTTATCGTTCCTTGACGAACCAATTTCGTTAAAAGGTAAAAAAAAAGTTTGTTTCGCTTCAAAGAGAATGACGGAGTTGCTACACCACTGACGCAAGCCTCACAAATCCGGGAGCCGGTGATGCAGAAATGTGGCTGAAACATGGCGTTGCTTCGGACAGAAATTCGCGTTTTATACTCAATCGGATAAATTTATTCAATCAATAATAAAGAATTTTTTTATCAACGGAAAAGAAAGATGACGGTCCATAAAAATTTCGTCCAAACGAGAGATTAAAAACGCCTCGGATTGAGAATTCGCCTAAGCGATGAGACCAACTAAATCCAGCAGAAAAAAAAAAAAAAAAAAAAAAAAACGGAAAAAGGAAGCAACGACGAGAGGAGAGCGGTTAATCCTGTGAGGGAACCATTAGCGATGTATATATTATTCGTCCGTTCAACCGAGAATTTCATTCGCTTTCAAATATTCAAATCCCCGACGCAGTATCGAATCTTGATTTTTTATTTTTTCATTCCGTTCATTTCGGGCCTTTCATCCGCCCCGTGTCTCCATTCCGAGTCTCAGAGAGTATCGCTTTGAGTCGGACTCTATGGAATATTTAATACGTGGCTTGATAATTACGTACTTTGCTGAAATTGGGGGCGAGATCCGAGCATCATTAGCAAAGCCCACTGCTGTAAACGTTGCGGCATTATCAATGATTATATCCGCTCGTCCATATTGTTTTTGCATTAACTATGAGGGAGACTGTTAACAAATGGAATTTTTGAGCAAAATCCGCGCTGCTAATCACCCTTCCAAAATTATTATTATTCGTCCAGAGATTAAAACCACGAGACGATGGTCAGGCTGCTGGAAAATTCCATTTTAGTGGCTCTTTTCAAAATTTCACAAATTTCTGCTTCACAATATCGTTCACGTAATTGCCAATAATTCGAAAATATTCCGTAAGAATATGCGCGGAATTGGTGTGTACGAAATATATCGACGCTTTTTGTAACTTGATAATTATCTGCGTGTATACTCGTAACATCGAAATGCACGCGAGCATATTATTATTTGCACAGTTACTTGAATAGAAATTGGCATTTGCTTCGCATTTCGGAATCCATAAAATTGTTGAAATTTAGTACGAATTCCGTTATGTTGATTAATCATTGCTCGACGAGAGGTTTCTCACGCTCCAGTGGCGTGTTTTAATTTACTCGAAATTGATACACGCGCGTAAATATATTTCTCCGCTTCTCCGCGCGGAGCGAATAAAATTTCGCCTCCGGTAAATTCCGCTTCGACCGCGGTACACCGCGATTTCGACGAATCTTTTTGGAGAGGAAAGCTCTTGCGGTCGCACACTGTAGCAAATAACCGAAAAATAACGAATTAACTTTTTCAAGATTGTTCGAAAACACCGAGGACAGTCATTTTCTTGAGTTTTTCAATTTACGAAATTGTTATTAATGCCACAGTTGCATTAATTACGAGATTTCTTACTGCGGGCAAAGCCGCTGGCACTGTGCACAGATTGTTCCAGCGAATATTAATTATTCGACGCAGCAATTGGAAGTCATCGATGGGAGAAATAGCGAGCAATACGCAGTCGCCTCCCTTAATCATTCGTCCATAATCCATGCTCCCACGTAGCTCGTTCGATTCGTAAAAGGACTTTTGACACAGTGTTCCCATTTTGTACCGCGAGAGCACTGAAAATACTCTTCTGCTCTGTGCCTCCTCCGAACTGGTCGACACAGAGAAACCAACAAAAGAAACAAGGCCATCGGTAAACTAGAGATTTTCACATCGTCGGTGTAATGAAAAAAAAAAAAAAACAAAAAACAAAAACACGCCAAGCATTTTTCAACCAAAATGCTGCTCTCTATTTTCTCGGCAATCTTTTCATATTCCCTTGAATCTTCGCACCTCGCTAGAACAATCACCCGCAGTACTCTTCGTTCTATCCGCTTGCAGCTCTTCCGATTCTCGATGATTAAACACATCGTTTTTCGATGTATCGTGCGACAACGTACCCCATCGCAAGTGCGTGTTGGAAACTTTGTGAAAAAACGGTCGAAAAATATTTACGATTCATTGAAAATGCTTCTCTGTTTATTTTTTTTTTATTTTTTTTTTTTTCATCTGCGTCATTAATTTTTTATTTCGGTGAAATTCTTTGCGTGGAAATGTCAAAGAAACCACGACGATTTTTAATCCTGAAAATGATTTCTATGAACTGTTAAGGATCCTGAGTACCTATGAAATTTGTTTACGTTTATTTTGTCCAATAAATAAATAACAGCTTAATCATCGTGAAATTTGTACACGACCTCACGAATACTTGATGCAAAAACATACTAAATTTAAATAATTCCATCAACATTTCTTCAACCACCTCATGGGTTGAGATAAAAGATGATAAGAAAATTCCGAAAATTGACTATGTTTTTGTATTTAGTATTTGAGAGTCGTGTAAAAATTTCACGACGCTAACGAAGCTTGTTATTAAAAAATAAACATTTAGTTGAGAATAATTTTTTGAAAATATACAAACAATATTTATCAATGAACTGTACTTTGTTTTCGTTGCTTTCAGCATATCGTAGATATTGAAAAATTGATCAGTCGAAAAATCGAAAAGTTATTGTCAGTTTGGATGAAACTGCATTTTATTTATTAACGTTAATAGTTGATTAACGAGCTTCTCGTCGTGAAATTGTGGCGATTTGGGACTCAACGTCATTAAACTGTTTTCGAATATTTTTCACGACACACTGAAAACATAATTTTGTTGAAAAAGATGGATATTTTGTTCGATACGTTCGACTAAACTTTTTTTTGAATAATTCCAAAAATTCTGTCAATGCAGCAAAAAAAATGTTAGAAAGTCTCTTCGGAAGCAAATTTGAGTCGTTCCACTCGTAAATTTCGCTGACAATTTCGTTAGGAACCAAATTTACTGTCAAAATAACAAAAATTTTGAAATTATCGAAAAATATTTAGTTGACCGTATTCAACAAAATATCGACGATTTTGAACAAAATTTTATTTTCAGTGCACTTTCGGAACTTGGAAACGCATGCGAGTGTCTTGGTCGGAATTCTGCGACCGCGTTTGGTCCAGCCGAACTTATTGAGTTTTTTTTTGGGTGCATAGGAAGCTCGGAAAAGAGTTGCAACCAGTTGACAAAACGTGTCTCAGCCACGTCTGGATTATCCTGTATATAAATGCATCGGGCGAGAGCCATGCCGTGAGTCTCTGTGTGTGTGTGTGAAAGCATGTGGGAACTATACATCGGGAGATGAAGAGTCGGGAGAGATTACTGCGTATATCTGTGGCTTAAAAAAAAGCCACGAGCTTTCCGTGACTATATGGGCCTGGGGTTATCGGAGCAGGAAAGGGGAGGAAACTCCGAAGGCAAAGTTTGTTGAGCACCCGCTCAGTTTTTCCTCGACGTTTAAATACTCGAACAATTTTGTGCTTCTACCTTTAGTCCACTGGCCCCGTCGCCCTTTCATGGATGCCGACTTGATCGCGGCGTACATATGCACCCGCTGCTTTATCGAGAAAAACTATGAATTTTTTCTCAATATCTGGTTGCCGCATTTTTGCGCTCCGACGCGCAGTCCGTGAGACTATCGATCGTTCATGGGCGGCTGGGTAGCCAAATATATGCTCCACCAAATATATATACGTATACATACAACCGCAAGCTCTTTGGGCTCTCGAAAAGCATGCACAGCAAAGCCAATGGCCTGACTCGAGAATATCCAACCGACTAGCCGAGTCTTATACGCAATGAAAAGCTCCAAAAATTTCAAATCTTTTCCCTAAACACGGTCCTTCACGTACAACTCGCAAAAAATCCAAGAGACTAGAACAAAATTTTCGCTGACACACTCAGCAATTTACCAAAATTCGAGAAACTCAATTTTTTTTATCTATTTTTCAAAATCATTGCAAACTTTAACTCTCGACGATGTCAGCAGTTTGCTAAAGAAATAGACACAGAGCCAGCAAATTGCCTTTTTTTGCCTCAAGTGGAAAAAGCATCAGGACACGAATTCCCTTTCAATTTCTATCTCGCCAAATTATACTCAATTTTTTTCTACTCCCTCATAGGCTGCGATTATCCATTCAATTTTCCTCATTTTCAACCATTTAACGAATCTCACTCAAGGCATAACTGGAAAGTACTGTTTATAAGTACAAACGCTCATAGAAACGTAAACGCAGTGCGGAGAAGGCGCGAATAGGAGAGAGAAGAAAAGAGCTTTACTCAATAAAAAATGAATGCAATTTGCCCTCTTTGCTGACAAAAAGTTGGGCGAAAGCAACAAAGTTGAATAATGGCTGCTGTTTAAATCATGAAGCTACGCTCTTTCTTTTTTATACGCTCGAGCGATTTGCTATTCTTTCGCTTCGTTGACATAAATGGCAGGTCACTGTACAGAGATACTGCTCTGGATACTGACACGTATCAGGTGTCCCAAAAGTCGTGCTTCAGCTGTGGAGAAGTTGCTTCAAATGTGACCCTCGGGCAATGGCAAACGGAGAGACTTTACGAAACCCTAAACCTCCTTAAATCTGTGTTTTTCTTTAATTTTCAATTTTCTCCTCAATACTCGATCGAGAGCCTCGAACTAAATTTTATGCAAAGCTTTTTTAAAAATCAAACAAATGAGTTGAAAATTTTTTTCGACAGATTTTACAAATCCTCTTTATTTTTGACGTGGACCAACGGACACTCGGTGTAATTCTAATGCCACTAAGAATTCGCTGTTTTCTTTATTACCTTGACGAGATTGCATAGACGCGTTGACGCCATCTTATCTCACGTATAAGCGTCAGAAGAACACATTGACCGTGTGAAACGTTGCGTAAAAGGAAAGTCCTGTTAAGCTTATAAATATTGATGCCACGACCAGAGGGATTTTCAGAAGGATTACGCATTTAGAAAGGAGAGTGAAGGAAAGATCTCTGGAGCACGGGCTCTTTTTGTTTCTGTCTGTCTCAGCGTCATCCACCACAAAAATTCATGGTGATTCGTAAATTACAATCGTGCGATATCCGAATAAAGAATAAATTTCAAAAAAGCTCGAAAAACGAGATTCTGTCTGATGCTAAAACGGGAAGGAAAGAAAAAGTGAAAAAATTGAAATTGCTGTCGAAAGCGTTTGAGGAAATTCCGACCGTTTGAGGGCAAATTTGATTGTTTTGTATTTTGTGAATAATTTATCGGTTCGTAGAGTCTCAGTGACAAGCGCGAACAATAATTCACTCCATTCCATTGACAAGGATTCCGAGCTAATTACAAAATTTATTGCGCTCCGTAATTTCTATTTATCCAAACTTTTGATGGACGTTGATTCCAAAATTCGCTGCTTTTGCATGTATGCTTTCTACACGTCCTTTATGTTATCAACGTTCAGTGCTTTAGCAAACGAGGATTATAGCGTCGACGAAGCCTCGTCGTTTCTGACCGCGTAACGTTGCTATATAGTGAACAATTATGTACCACGCATACATGCACATTAACTCGATGCACATAAATATACAAAGTGTAGTAACGATAGATGGTGAAGGCTGCTGAAGCATCGCGAGCGCGTCCGATATTTAATTAAATGTTGGCTCGCGTTCATGGAATGGAAACTTGTGTCGATAGTTGCCGAACCTTTACCAGGAGCTGCTGGCGCGGGGCTGCGTTTCACGGCAGACATTTTGTCAGTGCGACTAGTTTTTCTCTCTTTTTTATCGCTCACTCACTCTCGTCTTCATCTTGTTCGCACTCGTTCCACTTGAAAAATCGTGCTTTCGAGTTTCGTGCTCGATTGTTAGAATTCCATACGTTTGCAAAGAACACATGCTCTTAGGCCAAAAGCGTCACTGTACCTGGAGGAAAAATCGTCGAGACACAGGATCCTGCAAGACTCGATTCAATTGACACGATCGAAAAAATTTTCATGAATTTATACAACGTCCGCGAATTCCCAATTAAGGTATAACTATCGCAGAATGGGTTGATTTAGGATTTTCTTGAAATTTAGTGTAAATATTCTTGACATTAAAACGAACAACTTTCCTATGAGACGAAACATTTTCTGCCGTCTAGAATTTGAGATATTTCATTTCCAATTTTATATTTTTCCCATCTAAACGCATGTAAATTGAAGTCGCGTTTCTTTTGTTTTTTCTTGCAACTTTTTTAACGAAACGTCACTTCAATTTACATGCGTTTAGATGGGAAAAATATAAAATTGGAAATGAAATATCTCAAATTCTAGACGGCAGAAAATGTTTCGTCTCATAGGAAAGTTGTTCGTTTTAATGTCAAGAATATTTACACTAAATTTCAAGAAAATCCTAAATCAACCCATTCTGCGATAGTTATACCTTAAAAAATCGTTTCGTCGTCGTGCAGAATGCAGAAAGAACGAGCAGGACGATCGATGTTTGCTTCAGCCGCCAGAACAAATAATGGTCACGCGCATAATAGATCGCGAAATTTGACAAATTCGCATGATGCACCCAATAGTGACAAACAACGATTCTACTTGTTCATTCGGATTCTCTGTATTGATCCAATCGCCACACGTTAAATAGTGTAATTAACATTTACTAGCCACCATCACGGTTATCTATTTACTTTCATAGACACATCGGTACAAAAAGTTAACAATTTATTTACGTATTTAGCAAATAATAAAACAACCACTGGCTCCCTTAGCAAAGCTCCCGAAAATCTACTTCGTCCAGGAAACAACCTGGAAAATACAATGGAGACTTTTCAAAACAGGCTGGATCTCAGCACCACGATCAGGCTGAGAATCCAAGACTCTGACCTCGCATGCAGCGTCTCGATCCTAATTTAACGAATATTTTCAAAAGTTATCGAATTTTACAGACAAACTCATTTTTGCGATCAAATCTGAAGCTGACGGGCTAATGAAATAGTCGTTGACAATTTTAATGCCAAGGGGACTATAAAATCAACAACAACAACAAAACTAAATTGAGCCTAAAACGGTAACCTGGGGTCAAAACGACCGGAGACAATTTTAAATCCCCCTCTGCCTTCGTTATTCCGTTCGTTATCCTTTTACCGCATTTTTGACTAATTTTTCTACTTCGAGCAAAATTGCCCCCAGGCTCACGTGATCCTGCATTGAGAGACGAAAAAAATGAGCCAAATTTCAACCATTTTCGTCAAATTTTACCGGAGATTTGAATTTTTCAAAATTGGGGTCATTCGATGACCCCGGGTTACCGATATAGGTAAAAAAAAAAGTTACCGTTCTGGGGTTAAAGTTTTTCGGAATCCCAAAAAGGGGACGAAGTTATTTTGGGACCAAGTAATTTCCTTTCGAGAAGGTTAAGACCGCGGTTTCGTCATGTCCGCGCGGTTATAATTGGTGGGGCTTAGTGAACATTAGTTTGACCTGATTCGAAATGGTGTTTGCCTTTAATCTCAAACATGATTTATCAGAAAAACACACAGTCCGGGGGGTGCCTCGTCCGGATTTATCGTCGGTATACTTACACATAAAATTACTTTTCCTCTCAATGCATTCGTCTTCGTTGTTCTGCTTTTTACGGGCTTTGCCTTATCGTCCTTGGCAAATGACGCCATTACATTGGTACGACGAGTAGAATCGTCTGGCCTAGAAAAAACGATAAAAAAAGTGATTACAAAAAAAATATTGTTCCTTGGATTTATTTGCTGGTTCCCGAAAAATCTGACGCTGACAATTCGTCGATATAGAAATTATTACAACGCTGTAACAATTATTTGCCTCGATAATTGTCCAGTGCAAGGTTTTTCGACGTGACATATTGTCGAGGCTACAATTTGGATCAAGTTTCGTCCGCAATGAAACGTCAAGAAATAGGGCAAATAACAGTAAATTAATTACGTGGAATGTTAAATATTCGAGCGCGTCGCTCGTTCATGGTATGGCCGGGAAATAACGAGATGGAGGCACCGCATTATTCGAGGATTCGTTTTTCAAATGAAATATCCGTCGATCTCTATTGAGATCGTTTTAGCATCGGGGCATAGTTGAGAACGTAATTTAGCGATGGGTTCGCGCAATGGAATGTCATTCTCACAGAGGTTCTGTTCTGTCCCAGCGATTTCTCCGTCGCTCATGACCCTTATCGTGTCGCCGACGTCACTTTCTCGGCTTCTTCGTAGTTTCGCTCTCGCTCCGTTCGATCATGGTTCTCTCTTGAGATCTCGTGCCTCACCATGGCCCATGCAAGTTTCTTGGCAAGAATATTAAGGATTCCAGCTCGTCGGTACGACACTGCCGCGGTGAGGGTATCATCGTCCCGATGCGAGAAGGATGGCGTCTCTCGAGAGGCCAGCTGCGAGAATTCCGGCTCTGAGACGTTGGGAAAAATGGTCATACAATGCCAGCAAATAATATGGATCCTTGGGAAATTACTTATGACGTTTCGTCTGAGTCTTCCACGAGGAATCTTCAACGGTTATGTCGGTTATGTCGGTTGAGTGGCGTATACAGACTTCCAGTAAAATTGGAAAAAAACACACACACACACACACATAGAAGAGAAATCAGAATAGCAAGGAGATGGTGTTTGTGCACCGTTAAATGAGCATTCAACGCATTCAATTTATATTCTTCAACGAAGTGAAAAAATAAGTTGAAAAATTCAACTTTACCGAAGCAAATAGTGCGACGCGTTTCTCTCGCTGCTATTTTTTTTTTTTCACGTTTATACTTGTGTGTGTGTCTCTGAGCAGACGCGTGTGTATGACATTGCGCTTTATTAAGTTTAAATTGGTGGGGCGCGTCTATTGAATTCCATCGTCGTTCTCCAGCGTTCTCTATGTTTGTATATTTTTCGTTGAGGAGGCTTGGGTCACCCTTGTTACTGAACACACTCTCTTTGGCTCTCTTTTTCCTCGATTTAAGATGGGACGGGAGAAATGAATAATAAAGGGAAGGCTGGGACCGAACGAGAGAGCAGAAAGATATTGACAATCCTCGTGACGACAGAGCGACGACGCAAAGGATCGGGAAAGGTTTAAAGGGTTCGAAAAAGCATGAGGAATGAAAAATAAATGGGTCTGTAAGGAAAAAAAGGATAAAATTGTTTTTCCTTTCCCTACAAACTTTCCATACAATTTATTTCTGTCGATGTGACAGAAGACAACGGCTCGCGGTTATGGTCATTCGTGTTTCTATGGTTTTTTGTTCCTTTTTCCGCACTCTTTCGCTACAGAGACAGAAACATTATAATCGTTACGGTAAAACGATGAATACACGCAAAGAACGCACTCGATACTGTGCAGACCAAATTAGCGAATGTCTGAGATTAAAGGTTTCAGTCTTGTAAGAAATAAAAATAAAAAAATGGAGAAATGTTGGAGTGGAAGGCGTGCCCACCGGCCTCCAAATTCATTGGGGATTCGATGCGATTTTTTCTTCGTTTTTTCGCTTTCTTCATTTTCTTTGAAAGCCACAATCATTTCAGTGGAAAAACAGTCCTGAACGTCCATTCCTTTTACCAGTGAATAAAGAGATCTGTAGAAACGGAGCTTAGACGACGACGACAATGACGGAAGAATAGCCTACCAGCGAAACTAACAGAGAGAGGACTGTGCGAGACAACGGAAGAACAAAAGAGAAAGCTCATCTTCGAAAGGCAAAAGGACAAAAGAAACTTTGCTCGTTCCGAGGCTACTTTTCTTTGGTGAGAAACGTGCTGCCGCAAACCCCGACAAGGGCCGAGGACTCTATATACTTCCTCGCGACTCACGCCCTCTTTCGTATACGTCTTGGAAAAAAAATCGATTAGGGCATAGCAAAAGCATGAATTAAGTGTCGTTCGCGACCACCCTGTGGGTTTTCCCTCCTTAAGAGGACCTTATCGTCGCTTAATTTCGCGGACATCAAGCTCCGTGATTGTCTCCGATCTTTTTGCCCTGTAGCCCGAGGTCAATAAATGACCAACTGTTATTACGGCATTTGTAGAGCTGTCCCTCGGTAGCTGCTCGTTCGTTTCGTCCTTTTTCGCTCGCAGCACCGAACTAGAATAAAAACCATGGACACAGTTTTTTGGATGGTGAAAAAATGGAGCGAAGGTTCAACTCAAGCGACTATTCAATGCGGACGAAAGACTCGAGAGTCGAAAGAAAAGCTCGAATTAATAATAACACTCGAAAGCAACTCGCGCTCTCCGTCCCTTTATTTCTCTTTCTGTTCTCGTTCTTTAAGGCTCTTCCACCAATCTTTAGCGCTTGGCATTCGCACTTAGCTCGGTGAATGTTTCATGCGCTCTGTTTCAAAACTTCACTCGTCCGTTAAGTCCTTGGTCGAGGACAAAACAATGCGGACCTCTGTATATATAAGCTTCGAGATATTTACGCTAAAACGCCGCTTGGCCCATTGTCCTTTATCATAAATCCTTGAACAGAAAAAAGGGAAACACGGTACAAATGACGAGAATGAACGTGAGATACGTCTGATTCTCTTTGTATTCATTTTATTCAACGTTATTCCGATTTTTGAGAAATTCACTGCACTGAAAACAGAATTTTGTTGAAAAATATGAATATTTTGTTCGATACGTTCGACTAAACATTTTTTTAAATAATCCCAAGAATGTGTGTGTCAATGCAGCAAGAAATATTTTAAAGAATCTTTTCGAAAGCAAATTTTAATCGTTCCACTTGTAAATTTCGCTGACAATTTCGTTAGAAACCAAATTTACTGTCAAAATAACAAAAATTTAGAAATTATCAAAAAATATTTGGTTCACCGTATTCAACAAAATATCGACGATTTTTTACAAAATTTCATTCTCAGTGTGTGTCCTTGACTCTTGCTTTTTCAAAAAAAAACCTCACCAACACGAATCCTGCACATTTTCTGTTTCAACGGACTGGCGTACAGCCTGCTCGGGATGAAATTGAATTTTGTGATACATATTCCTCGAAGCCTTGGCATAAAGCCTGAAAGTGCATCGGCCCGCTTGCAGCGAGCTTGGAGCTTTCTCTAATGGCTCGCAACGAGACGAGCAGGGTGAACGGATCAAGTCAGCTATATAATTAATGGAAAATGGGCCACAGCTTAGTGCAAAAGCTTACTTTTCTTGCACGTCGTTCTCTCATCCTCCATCTTCTTCGCTCTCCTCTCTCTTTCTGTCTTTCGGCTTGCAGCGTTAAATATATCGGGTCGGACTGCTTAATTTTACGAGGCGAAAGGACCGAGAGGGGTGCTGGGTAGTGGCGTATTTAGTCGTTCTCGTAATCAGCGCCTACCACGAGTAATTAAGAGGCACGAGGCAAGGCGACCAAGTACCAGTCAACGTGGATAGTGCTACACGCGGTTATCTCCCCACAAACCCATCGCTCTTTCCCTCTGCAGCCAATTTCACAACCTTTTGAATGTCCAATGAAAAAGCTAAAAGAAAAACGATCCGCACTATTCCCCATTTGGGTGGGGGTTAATATTACGAATAACCAAATTGTCGAACAGCTAATAATTCGGAATTTTGGTATTCATAAAATTAAATAAAAGAAAAGTAAGAAAGTCGAAATCAAATTTTTCAAATGACTAAAAATTCGAAATGCAAAATAGCGAACGTCAAAAATGGCGAACGTCAAAACGGCGAGCGCCAAAATAACGAACGCGGGTGGGAATAATATATTCGAATGACTATATATTATTCCCACCCGCGTTCGTTATTTTGGCGCTCGCCGTTTTGACGTTCGCCATTTTTGACGTTCGCTATTTTGCATTTCGAATTTTTAGTCATTTGAAAAATTTGATTTCGACTTTCTTACTTTTCTTTTATTTAATTTTATGAATACCAAAATTCCGAATTATTAGCTGTTCGACAATTTGGTTGTTCGTAATATTAACCCCCACCCCCCCATTTGCATAAAAATCTTGTTTCCTGAAAAAAAAAGCCAACAAAAAATTGTATGAAGTGGAATCGATGGCTTCAGGCTTCACATCGTGTTGTTGAATTCTGTGTCGCATTTTGTTAATTATTATTATTTGCTCAAGTATAAAATGGTTTCGTTTGCCAGGATTCCTTTATGGCTCCTCCCTCATGGAACGAGCAACGTGGTAAAAAAAAAGCACATCAACATTCCATAGGCGATATTATTTTGAGCATAGAACCATAAACGTATTTTGACGTTGCATGCGCAACTTCGTTCCCCGAGCGTATGCAAATTTGATGTACAACGCTTGATTATTCGTACTCTGGACGATGAAAACATATTCCATGCTTCTGAGTCGTTGATTACATAAAAGTTTGATCGAAAAAGACGGTGGATAGGTGCTCGCTACGTGCGTGTATTTATATATATTTCATAAACATAATATACGTGCACGCTATGCTTATAAATACTTATGGCATATAACTGCACAGGCTTGGAGCAGTTGAAATTGCCAGTGGTCGTTTCAACGGAAGGAAATGATCAATAATCGATAATATCGGCTTAACGGGGCTTTATTGCGAACTAGAGGAATAGAAACATCTGTGTAGGTTTGTGTGTGTGTGTTGGCAAATATGCTCGTATCGGTGAATCCATAAATAACTATATATCGATCGATTGACATATATATAAACATACCGGGCAATTGCTGGAGGGTGGGCAAAGACCTTGAGGCAGGGGATGATTATATAGAGACTTCGATTCACCCCGGAAGTCTCGGGTGGAGAAGATAATTGGCCAACTCGTTGGAACATCTCTTATCACTTCATCGTCTATTGCTGCATTACTGGCCATGAAGGTTGCGTCAATACAGAATTAAATTGACGAAAGTCGCACATGAACCTGAACATTGAAGTAAATCTTTGAAAATGATTAGATTTTCCGTAGACTTTGAATTTTCTTGTATCGATTTATTTGTTGAAAATGTTGTTGCTTCGTTGGATAAATTTGGCTTGATACATAGATCGCGACAGTCATACTGAATCGAAGCATTTGGATGATGGGAGAAGGAATTATTGATGTCGATGCATCCAATGGCGAGCTCCATCCATTCGACGTTCTAAAAGCGCCAAAGCTCCAACTCCGTTACATGAAACCATCATCGTCGTCGTCGCCCTGTGATAGAATGAAATTGCGGATATAACGGACATCGTAAGCCGTAGATGCAGAGTAGAGACATATAAGGGGGTTATAGGTCGTGCACACGCCTGATGCATTAAGTACCCGTTCCGGTATTGCTCGTATAGCTTAATGGACGTTCTCGGTACCTAAACATGTCTTTAACGCTGGCTTACACAAACAGAAATCGGAGAAGATGGATTTCCATGTAAAATCGCAGCCAATGATGCGCTGGACACTGGGAGTTAGTTTTGGCCAGAGACATTTTCGAGTCTTCATTGGAGGCGAGTTCGTTATGATTGCAAATGAATTTCTTCTTCACAATTGACGAAGGAATCAGAACTTTGATGAAAAGAAATATCGTGAATGACAAATGCAACAAGATTACTATTTTCCTTGTCAACCTTTACGTGCGAACACTGGAGATGTACTGTAAAAAACAAAATACATGGTCGTAATGCTCAACCTTGAGAAATCGGTCTCGGAACTATTTGCCAGAAAGTTTAGACACGCTTGAGATGGCGTTGAGCGTTCGGGTAAACACTACTTCGAAGGGAGTAAAGGGAAAAGAAGGTCTCGGTTGATCTAGCCAGTAATGGAGTTAGACTGCTGATAATATACAGAGTACCGGAAAACATGGGCCATGCACCATTGGTTGACACTTGCAGGGCAGCAGGTATAGGAAAGGAGCTCGAGAGTCTTTAAACGGGTGAGGTTTTCATGCAGCGAGCAATCGAAGCGAAGCCGATGAGATAACAGGAGCAGCGAGAAGCAGAAGACGCAGAGAAAGAGGGACGAAGGTTGGTGTAGGAAGGAAGAGGCTTGTGGTCTGGTTTTCGATATAGTGAACCAAGCAAGACCCTGACCATCCGAAATCAAGCACGGCAAGTCTCGCAACGATCGGAATAGCCTGGTGAACGATCCCGGGCTTTCGAGCATGGGTTGGACGATCCACCTAGAATCGATTACAGCATTCAGTCTCCGTGTATCTATACTTTATACGGATACATGTTTAAATGATGGAATGTGTTGATATACACATATAAACCAACTGCATATACAGCTACGTCCACACAGATAAACTCAACATCCAGGATACACAGTCTCATAGCTTCGTGCTATGAATTCGTACATCTACATGTAAGCATACATGGCAGCTTAACCGAACGACCATCTATTGCTTCCACGAGGGGCGAACAAACATGTATATATAGATATTTATACATGGACATATCTATATATAGATTGGACAGTTTCTCGGGAGATGCTCGGCATCTCCGTACCGAAGATTGCTGAGGTGGTCGATCTCCTATGTCGCCACGATCCATCGGGGACCACTTCCGCTTCCCGCTCTCTGTGTACATCACGAACATGGCTAACTGCTGCAGGAGTAACAGCGACGGATAGTTAGTGCATCATGCGACCCTGTTATCCAACCTCCATTTGCTACGCCTTGCTGTATCCCATACACAACTGGTCCAGCCGCAACGTTCTACCATCATCGTACCAATTTTCTAACTATGTACATGGAAATATACATAGATATCCACTGGCAGGTTTACTTCATTAACGATCTTCCTCAACCAACTGGATCATCATCGTGATCCTTCCATTTCTGAGCTTGCTCGATCATGGTATTTCCATACACGGCTCAATGGCAACTGTCGTTCATTCTACCAGCCCAAAGGGAATTTGGATAACTTTGGAATCAAGCATCCCGATTCCACGGTGAAGTTCTGCTCTGTCCATCGCGAGCCTCGATCGAGTCGTCTTTGCCTTGGAATCGTCAATGCTTCTTAGCTTAATCCACAAATCTCAGCAACTCGTTTTCGTCCCAAAACCGCATAAAACACGTGAATCTTTAATCACGTCTATTCAGAATGCTTCCTCGTCTGTCAAGTCCTAAAAGACTCTCCTGCTGGCGAAATAAAATGATAAGGAAACTTGAATAAGTGACGTTCCGAATCTTTTATTCTTCTTCAGCCTGCGAATCGAGGTTAACGAGAAACTGTAGGAGGCAGCCTAGAGTTTAGAAGAAGCAGGTTATTGCCCGAGTGGATTCTTCATTGCAATGAACTCGCCGAAACCTCATGAGGCGGAATTCCATATCATTTGTGGTACACGCTCAACCAATTTTCTCGCAGATCCGAGATGAAATAGTTGCTCCTAGGTCTGTTGCTGTTGGAGTTGCAGTACTTCACCGCTGTTTCTCGAAATAGAATGGAACGGAGGGTACAGAGCTGCTGGCTAATAATGGCGGAATGAGGAAACAAAACAGAGCTCCTGAGAGTGTTGAGAGCGAGGCTGAGCACGAGAGAAGGACTTGTCAAAGTTTCAACTCCAACTCGATGATTCTATTTACCCGTGGGCTATGATATCTCCCTCACTCGCCCTTCTCCCTTAACCTCTCTTTCGCCTCTTCTCCGTACATTTAATATAAACTCCAAAGAAAATATGACAATTAACTTTGGGTGGGGGTTAATATTACGAATAACCAAATTGTCGAACAGCTAATAATTCGGAATTTTGGTATTCATAAAATTAAATAAAAGAAAAGTAAGAATGTCGAAATCAAATTTTTCAAATGACTAAAAATTCGAAATACAAAATAGCGAACGTCAAAAATGGCGAACGTCAAAACGGCGAGCGCCAAAATAACGAATTCTATTCTATTCTATTCTATTCTATTCTATTCTAGCGTTCGTTATTTTGGCGCTCGCCGTTTTGACGTTCGCCATTTTTGACGTTCGCTATTTTGTATTTCGAATTTTTAGTCACTTGAAAAATTTGATTTCGACTTTCTTACTTTTCTTTTATTTAATTTTATGAATACCAAAATTCCGAATTATTAGCTGTTCGACAATTTGGTTATTCGTAATATTAACCCCCACCCTTAACTTTCACATTGTTTGATTCGCTCGTTCTTTTCACTTTCTGAACTTGAAAAAATCTCATCAGGGTTTTTCTATTTCGAAGGCATTTACTTGGCTAACATTACCATGTATTCCATGCGTTTTTCGTGCAGAGGAGAGAGGCTGATGGACACGAAGCGCAGCAAATTTCTAATGGAACAAACGTTCTGCGTTGCAAAAAAAAAAAAAAATATCGATTTTGAACAATGAACTTGGTAATTACGATACATGCGATTATACTCGTGACACTAATCTGCCAGCGATCTTGAAATTATTCATGAGTGAGAATACAGAACGTAGCGATTATGAGAAAGGGTAATAGTTGGAAATACAGTCGCCAAAAGTTAGCAGCATTCGTGGCACGCGATCGTTAAGCATAATGTCGGTAAACCTTCGTCACAACAACGCACAGACAGTGGTTTATTCGATGCTGTAGCAATCGCAATTTCATGTTGTCGCAAGCTCGATCGACAATAATCTTCCCCGCATAACCTACTTTTGATGTCTGTAGAATATTCCGAAAGTTTGTCATCCCTTCGCGGTATATCGTCGAATGTGCTCGCGCTTTGTTGACCAGAGATTCGACGCATACAATGAAAAAAGATTTTCGAGGAATATAAAATAAACCGTTCGACCGATATTTCCAAATTTTTTTTGAAAATTTAAAAATGCCGTAGAATTCATATTTCTTTAGCAATTCCAACAAAATTCTCAGAGCAGGAAGAGCTCGTTGAGATTGACATCTGTGCAAAGCGGGAGCCCTGTACCTCGACCCGTTCTCGAGTTATGAACGTTTTGAATTCTGCAGTGCCAGAACATACACGCACGCACATCCGGAAATTTGTTCTAAACATGATTTTTCCATGTTTTGCGACATTTCAAGCGAATTGACCTTGAAAAATTGAAATAAAAATTCACAGCTTCCTCTATGAAGAAGCAAAAAGAAAATGGGACGTTGACGTGCGATCTGTAAGTTGAGTTTGCGAGTCGTGGCAGAATTGAGTGTGAGACGTCAACGGAGTTTCGTCACCTCGATACCCTGCGATCGTTGCTTCCCTCTCTTTGTTAGGGAGAGACAAAGTTGAAAGGTGAGAAACTCTGATTCGTATTCGAGTGTGTCGGGAAAACGTGGTGAAAATTTGAAGGCTGGAGACGCTGGCAGCAAATATGCCAGTTGGTTCAGTTTGGTAATTCGTACGGAGATGTGCATGTGTATACAAATGAGGGAAGAGTGGATGAGTGGGATATAGAGGAGGAACATTCAGAACGCCTAGTTGGATGAGACATGGTCCATTTAGCTGGTGCGGATAAATAGGGGATGACGAAAACTAGCCTAGGCTAGTCCAACCAGCTTGATGATCCTGATGGGTGTTGGTTGTAGAGGGTGCTGGTTGTCCAACCCTGCATGCACCATACAACTTGGAGTATGCGTATAAATGTATACATGGAGTTAACTAGAGCTGTGTGTGTGGATCTGTGGCTGACAATTGTCCGGTTATACCTGGTTCGAGTTTCAACGATGCGCCTACATCCTATTAACCGATATACCATGTCATTCCACTCTAGCTATGAATCGCCTCGACGGGTATACGGGTGTTAACGAACATCGATATATCGAGTTGACAATTTGATCTTGCTTTCAATGCTTTCATCACGTTCTCTCTCTCTCTCTCTCTCTCTGTGGCTTGCTCTCTTATATGTCGCTGTCTCTCCAGCTCTATCCAGTGCTCTTGGTACCGTCATACTCATCTCTGGAAAACGCATCACGCCGCTCGTCTCAAAGCGAAGCAATGTTGAGGTCAAAGGGCAGCTGTTCGAACCTCTAACTATATAGATATGGGGGTCGTGTCTTTGGTATGCCATCAAACGAATCACTATTGATTTTATGTACGTTAACCTATACGCATCAAAGTAAATCGTGATCGAAGTGCAACGACCGTCTCGTGGAATAATTCCTGCTGATCAAACAGTTTGTTGGCTGCTGGCAGAAAAAGTGGAAAGTTTGCGGTATTTATTTTCTTGCGAATCAAGCCTCATCTCTGTGGTTTACCAAATGAGCTACCACGAGGCATAGATTTTCTCGTATATCGCAAGAGCCAAAATAATAAATTTTTACGATTTATCGAACGCAATATTTTGATTTATGAACGTGTCAACGGTACGTACCCGTGCGTTGATCGCTCTTCACGCTCTCCCTCTCACTCTCTCTTCACTATTTAACCGGAGCTCCCGTAATACGACATATACGTCCAACGTTTCCCAGTTGACAGAGAGGATTCTCGTGATTCAAGACCAACGATTCGTTCACGTTGACCTAGCCTCGATTCTCCTCATCCAACCTCTCCAAACTATCACTACTACCAGCTCCACTCTACCAACCTCTGAACCAACGCTGCCTATGCGTGTGTGCAATAACACATACAAATATATCTGTAGATATGTATAAATTTCTATACAGATGTTCTCGGGACATTACCTATTCGGGATCTCGGTTGTATTCTCTCTGGCACGGGTTGTGCTAGCAGGGAATACCAGAAATCGGAACGACGGCTGCAAAGAGAGGAAGAGAGCGAGAGAGAGAGAGGGGAAACAGAGAGTGCTTGTGCTGGGCAAAGCGCCATTAATCATGAGCTCGAGCGTTAGCACAGACTATCGCTCGACGTGGATTAAGCTCTCTCACTGTCCTCGATGTGTTCGTCTCCTTCAATTTATCCTGCCAGAATATATTTCATACACACATATGAGCCCGATAGAAAAAGCCTTAGAATATATTTTCCTCAATTTCTGTATGTCGTTCAATGTCCTCGAGTACTCGAAAAATGGACCGTGCCTCGCAGCACAAAGCCAATAGGAAAATTCTTAATTCATATTTTTATTAACTCTCTGTGCCGTCCAGTCACACTGAAAACAAAATTTCATTGAAAAAGATGAATATTTTGTTCGATACGTTCGACTAAACGATTTTTTGAATAATCCCAAAAATTGTGTCAATGCAGCAAGAAATATTTTAGAAAGTCTCTTCGGAAGCAAATTTTAGTCGTTCCACTCGTAAATTTCGCTGACAATTTCGTTAGAAAGCAAACATACTGTCAAATTAACAGAAATTTTGAAATTATTAAAAAATATTTAGTTCACCGTATTCAACAAAATATTGACGATTTTTAACAAAATTTCATTCTCAGTGCACAACGAGCAGTGCATCCCAGCAAAACAACGATGCACTATTTTGCTCAATAGCATCGTCAATTTTTTCTTGAAAAGAAGGATGAATCTCGGTCGTCCTTGCAACTTGATAACGTCATTTACAATGTAACGAATTGCCACACTCACTTGGGAGTTCTAGGGGATTGGAAAACTGTAGAGAATTGCTTTGAAATTGCAATCCTTCTCGGTATCTGGTGCTGTCGTTTTACGATTGTTATATGAGAAGCAGGCTTTGAATCATTGCCAGGCTCGCGACGATCGTTCTTGGCAAACTCGCGAGCTTTTAATACGCTCCGGACCTTCCTATTTCAATTCACGATCCAGTCAAACTAGCTACGGAGCCAATGCTTTTTTTATGGTGCCAACTTTTTATTTATATTTACTCCCAATTTTCCAACTTGATGATTTTCATAATAATCAGCAATATATCGAGGATCCTGGGAATCAAGGCCTTTTGGAAATATCTACGAAATGCCAGGCACTTACGCCATTTCCCATTTCACGAGCAACATTTTTTTCGAAAATGCACGTACAATCATTTTTTTAAACACTTGGCAGTGGAGTGTTTCGTAATGTGAGAATAATTTACGAAACATTCGTCTTCTTGTCAGTGTACGTAAGAGTAGTGAATCTTTATAATCATCACAAGCATTTTTACTTGAAAAATAAAGGAAAAAAGCTGCCCTATCATTGTCGTGATACACACTCTGTTGGAGAAAGGATTCTTTTGTGGAGCAAGCACGTGGTAAAGAGGATCTTTCTCCTTTAGAATCGGCATGAAATGGCATCGCGAATGCTTTCGTCGTGGTCGCACGTCGTTTCAAACTGTCAGACATCTCTGTGTGTCGAGGTATATATCCGATATCTATACATTATATAAAAGAACGTAGATACACATAATACGAAAATGTGCGATATGAAATATCGTGGTGCATCGAGCGGATATGATAGTAAATTTCTCAAATATTTCTCGATTATTCCTCCAGACTTATTCCTTTCTCAGGGCTGAAATAATATGTGCATTGCCTGGTGACTGTACCGAGCGATAACGGTTAACAATATGTCACGCGCTCATTTTCTACGCTACATACGACTGACGTTGGAAAACGTAATTTTCGAGAACGAGGGATTCACGAAATTGAGTTTTCTCCAGTTGGGATTTTATAATTCATTTTTTTTACCTATTCCGATGAACTGAGGACATAAATGACCCCAATTTTGAAAAATTCATACGTCCGTTAAAATTCAACGAAATCAGTTTATCCTGGACTCATTCTTTTCGTTTTTTAATGCGGGATCACGTGAGCCTGGGGCAATTTTGCTTGGAGTCAAAAAATGAGTCAAAAATGCATTGAAATGATAAAAAAGCGGCTAAAAAACGATTAATTCAATTTTCATTAATCTGGAAGGAAAAATATACAAAATTTTACCATTTGGAAGTTGAAACTTTTCGTTATCAATGGATCGATGTTTTTCGACCAATGGCGATAACTTTTTTTTCGCTTCCTCACTGAGAATAAAATTTTGTTAAAAATCGTCGATATTTTGTTGAATACGGTGAACTAAATATTTTTTGATAATTTCAAAATTATCGTTATTTTGGCAGTATATTTGGTTTCTAACGAAATTGTCAGCGAAATTTACGAGTGGAACGACTAAAATTTGCTTCCGAAGAGACTTTCTAAAATATTTCTTGCTGCATTGACAAAATTTTTGGGATTATTCGAAAAAACATTTAGTCGAACGTATCGAACAAAATATTCATCTTTTTCAACAAAATTATGTTTTCAGTGCTCTCAACCGATTCTTTCTCTAGCCAAGGAGTGCAATTTTAGCCTTCATTCCTTTCTCTTATTCTTTCACTCTGGTCTTTCTTTATCCATTCCTGAAACGACAATGTTTCGGTGAAACTGACGCTTTGAAATAAAGACCAATTGTCGAGGAAAACGAATTACGTGGAATTTGCTCGGGTGACGTTTCGATTCCATTGGGTATAACCTTCGCAGCGGCTGAGACGATTTTGCCTGGTTCTCCTCGAATCTATACGAAGCTCGGGAATAAAAAGCTGCAGAGGACGAGCTTTCAGTCGAGACGAAAGCCATTGAGCTTACTGCAGCTTTGATATATATATATATTTTTTTTTATGGACTGCAGGGTTTTCAGCTAGTCAGTTCGAAGCTTTTTCTCTCAAGGGTTCTGCGGAATATGCTTGCAATCAGTTCAATGGTACTAATCAACAAGCCATTTTTTCCATCCTCTTTTCTTCATCCCTCCCGCGCTCCTTACCTCGCGTCTCGACAATTTTTTTTCTCTTCCCAACCACGTTTTCCATGTTCCTGAAGAAACGAACGCCCCAGGGGTTCTTACTTTCGCTTCTAGTCTTTTTTTCAAATATTTATTACGTAACGCATTGGGAACGGGAAGACTACGACGCGGTGAATAATTTTTTTTCCGCTATTGAGTCTCGTATCTTGTTATTCCGTTGCGTACATCCCCCGGAAGATTTACTGCTGATTTTTTTTTCCATCTGCTCCCCTCTCTCTCTCTCTCTCTCCCTCTACTTTTTTCGCGAGTCTAAGGGTGGAATATATGGAGCTGTTGCAAGATGTCTGTACATGACATAAACTCGATAAACTTTATACGTATTGGCGCGCGTGCAAATGCAACGACACAAAATATTCGTCTACGAAATGAAGCGAAATTTATATCGCGGATCGTATAGAGTCGGCGGTACTCGCTCAATGGCGACGCTGGTTTTAGTGAGACACATTGGAAATCCAAGCCAGTTGGATGACGCCATGGAATATTCTCTCGCGTAACTAACTCCATGCAATATAATGTCTGCGCGTCTCATACATTCGATACAGTCGACACGATTTATACGAAATTTTATTTACTCGCATCTCGTACAATCAGATGTATTTCTCGCCAGCATTGGTAGCGAGCCGCGTAACGAGATTGAGGCTTTTTGTTCATGACGTTGGAATTCTTGGGTAAACACAAAATTAAGAAAACTCGGGCGTGCACTGCTGCTGCTTATTTTCAGAGTCGATTCCCATCATCGAGAGAAAGAAAATTGCTTTCAAGATTTTTTCAACGGACCCTTGAAACTTGGAAGAATTTTTTTTACTCTCAACCTTCAAATGTTGGTTCGTTTTGTTTTTTGATTTTTTATGTTTTCCTGTTTGTCTTAAAAACAAAAAATATTGAAAAATAAATTTGGAGAGTCAAACTCGATTCTGAGATCGATGAAAAATATGGTTTCCATTTAAATTGCGTGGCTCCCAATCAACTTTTATTTATCTACCACGTTCGAACGAAACATTTCGTCAAATAATTAAAGTCGTCGATATGACGTTGCGGCAACGAAAAAATCGTACGCACCCCTTGGTCAAGCTCACCCCGCCTGATTGCCGAGAACCGTCACACAATAAATGGGAAACCGTCGGGAAGGTTGGGTTAGAATCGGTGAAGCACGAGTCAGCGAGAAAAAAGGTGGAGAGAGAAAAAAAAACGCGGATCTATGGTCGATCGTTAAAAGTTGTCGTTACCTCAGCTTTCGCCTCGAGGCGTTTGTGCTTTCGGACGCGCGGGGTATGTATTTCTTCCCTGAACGCCATAATTCACTGACTTTTCCGCGTTTTTTACAAGGACGAAAAAAATGTTTCGCTAATAACACGAATGGGAGGAAAACACTTTGATAAAAATGGGAAGATATAGACATGTGTCTGTTTAAAATGAAGTCGGTGAGAATGAGACGAAAGAAAAAGTCTGCAATAAGTCGGACACAGGGTGGGGCTGCCGACGATGCTTCCATAATCGTTTTTCGTGGCACACGATGGATTATCCATCGGCATTTCGTGCTTCACTCGTGGAACAACCACTTTTCCTCATTTTTCAAACCCACGCCATTCGCCAGAGCCTGCTTCTCATTTTTCCAAGCCGTTTTACCCACCCCCTCGATATCGTTACACTTTCTATACTTTTTACTTTACACGCCTCTTTTTTGCGGCTCATCCTTCCATGTCTCTTCGTCCCTAACAACTCGTGCTTTCCCCTTCCCCCTCTGTGCTTTTTTTCTCACTCCCTTTTCTTACGTTTCCTCGTGTCTCTTGATTCGGCGAGGCCTGTCGCGTACGCCTTGAGGCTTTTCTCGGGCACAATAATCCCGATAACGATGCAACGGCAGCGACAAAAGTCTAAGATTTTTCTTGCTTCATTCTCTCCAGATTCCTCGCGAGAGGGCGATCAACGTCGAAGTAAATGGCAATACCTTTTCCCTACGGGGCTAGAAACAATTTTTTCATGAATTCTTTTTTTTTTCTGCGACGCGATCTAACCCAATACATCATTGCGCTGCGTAATCGTTTTTATTCCTCGTGGACCACAAAAAAAAGGAGCACGTAGAGCGACAAAATATGACAGAAATGAGGCGCGATGCGGTCACTTTTCGTGATGGAAGCGACCTTGGAAGGAAAATGATTGATCTGTTCGGAAGATGTGGCAAAAAACAATGTGATGCTGGATGGATGTGGAAAGACACGGAGCAACGAAAACAGAAAAAAAAACGTAACCACGTGCGACAGCTTCGGATAAACGAAGATAAAAAGTGCTCGGAGGGATGCGTAGCACCGCGATGAATAATTGTTTTGGGTGGAAAAAATGACTCGTCCTTTCCTTATCCTTCCAAGGGACCTGCGCTCCCTAGAGATTCAGAAAATAATTGCTCTGGGCCTGTCGCGCGGTCGAGCTCACCAACATGAATCCTGATATGGTAATGAGAGCCCACGTGCGACACGCGAACATATGTTAAAAACTGACACAGCCCAGCATCTCGTAAACGAGGAATGTCGAAATATTGCAGGTATATCATGCGATTTCGAGCTTCACAGAACACTGCATCTCGAGTTACGTGAAATACGAACAAATCCAAGGAACGTTGCAGAGAAAAGCCATTTTTATCGTGTACATGTGAATACGAAATATTTGGCATGTCCTAACGCTCGTCTAACCTCAATAAATGGCACTGTAAATTTTCATCCACCGAAATGTATGACTCAACCAGTAAATTTAAACGGTCCCCTTGGGAGAAATATCTCGAGCAACGTCACGGACAGATAAAACTTAAAAATTTTGATTATTACGGTGGAGAATAAATCTCTTACAATGAGACAAGAATCAGAATAGGTTTTCGGCTGCAATGCATCCCGACAATTTTTTTTTTTTTTGCGGGACCCCGAAACAAAAAATCGTCATATTTTTCATTTTCAAAGTTCACAAGCAACTAAAAAATGATAATTAATCAAAAATCGCTAATTACCGATTCAAAGATAATTCGAAAACGAAGACAATGAGCGGTGGCTGGAGTGCAAGTTCTAAAAAAAAAGGTATAGTGATTTTCATAAAATCAAAGTTTCAAGATTTTGCGAAAAATTTTTTAAATGGATAAATATTTAAAAGGACGTGTTCATTTTCCTGGTGAAGTGTTTTGCAATATTTTTTTCGTCATTCAGTAAAAAAAACTCTTTTCTTTTCCCCATATATTGCCGGAAATATCATGACGGTGAGAAACATCGCTCTGTGTGAAAGTCAAAAGCTACGAAGATGAGGAAGAGAGAGAGAGAAAGCGAAAAAAATTGAGGGCGTTGACGCAACTAACTGTCGGACATTGTGAACACACACTCTGCTTCCTATGCTTGTAATAATTCATAATTCACGAGGGGGTTGAATGTATTACGTCGACGAGGCAGAGACGACAGACTTGCAAGAATCAGCAAGGAGTTACCGCGTCTTTATAGTCGTTGCATCATTTGCTCTATCGCTCGCTCCATAACAGCAAACTGTCGTGATGATGCGTGCCAAACACATCCCCAGTGTCTCGTACAAAATCACATCTAAGCATCGCGTAAACCAAGAAACTCTCTTTAACCCTAGAGAACGATTTATTGCTCGAGAGAATTTTTATTTCAACCTAAAACTTGAAAATTGTTCATTTTTAAAATTGAATAAAAAAAAAAAAACGGTAAATAAAAATAATTCATTCCAAGCCAAGTATCGATAATTCTTTTCCTGAAGGACTCGTGTTTCAGAAAAGGTTCCCAAGTTCTTTAAAGCGGAGATACGTTCTTCCAATAATAACGAAATTGAATATTGCTGTTTCGTTCATAAAGATCGCGTTGAGCTTGGGATTTAATCCAGCGAACATTTGAGGACCGAATGACTTGGAAAATGTTTGTAACATTTGGGCATTATTTTTATCGTATTTTTCTCGCGCTTTATGCCGGTCAAAGTTTCAACGGATGAAAAGAACCGAGAAAATACGACACGAAGGTAAATATATGAAAACAGAGGGAAACCATTGGCGAGGGTACGGAAAATGGAATCGGTGACGTGGCAGGGACAGCGATGCATGAACAAAAGCAAGAAATGGGTTGGAAGTGCCTCCCTAGAGAGTTATCGCCAGATGGAAGATGTTTTGGTCCAGATAGAGAGGTGGATAGCGGCAATGTATAGAAAAGTTCTGCAACCTTCGATAATGGGTTCGAGGGTCAAACAAATAATTGTTATTATCGATTCATTTTCGGAAATCTCATTCGTACATAAAATTTCGCTCACGAACATTTTAAAATCTAATTCACACGTTTCTCATCTTTGGTACATCATTCCAGGCCTCACGGAAATAACGAGGAAGCAGAGAAACAGCATCGTCGTTTGTTTAATGCGAATGGAAATGGCTTTGCCATCGCGTCTGACCAAAGTCGTACCGTGACTACTTGGAATCTTGAAAAGGACACATTGACGTATCCCTCGATTCCCACGACGTCCAAAATTGATGAATACAATAATTGGCAATAAAATCAAAGTTTCGCGGCCATTGAAGTAAAATAGTTAATTAATTTTTTTTTTTTTTATGAAAAAAGTTTTTGCGTCTCTGAAGAAAATGATTTTCCTCGTGACTACAGAATTTGGTCAGGGTGAGGTGAATGAGTTATACGTTTTGGAAAAGCCCGTGAAAGATGGGGCCGTTACAATGGTTTAGTAAATTCATTCCAATTCATATATAATGCCTTTCATGATAAACCTTCATTAGCAAATTATACATCATCCTTTGTGCACCTATCCATTATGTTATATGAGAACATCTATCAATTATAGTTGGAATCGATAGATCGAGGTATCCAATACACCGCAGAAGCAGCCGCCGTAATTCTCCACTATGCGTGGTCGCGTAACCGTGATTAGTGGTCAACTCGATGTTTGGTCAGACCGAATAGGGGGTGTAGCAGTTGCGGAGATTAATATAAGACGACGGACCCGGAGTTGTGGGAGAGACGCCCAAAATCCCAGACTCTTGAGACATTTTCCTTTCCTCCCTTCCTTGGTAAACGAATTGCCACTTCTACTGACGCACATATATCGTCTGGAGGAAAGTTAAGTTGCAGAAAAACGAGAGTTGGCCAAACGGACGATACGAAGGTGAAACAAGTTTTGCTCGTTCTTCGGGCTCGTTTCATCGTTCATCGTTGTCGTGTTTGTACTTCTTTCTTCTTCGAGGACAAGGCATAGTGGACATGGAAAAAAAAACAAAAAAAACAATTCGAAATTGCCTCTAAACGAACTTTTCGCTCGAACGATATATGAATTTATATCCACGTCATGCCAACATGTGAAGACGACCTTCACGAGTCCTCGCGTGGATCTCGACAATTTTGAAAAGAAAAAAAAATACGAGTTTAAAAAACTTTTGTAATTTATTGTTTTCTCGATTTGGGATCTCGATACTTGGACATAAATGGTCCAACTCGTTCAAGTTATGAATGCGATTTTTTTCAACATTGTGCTGAAGGAAGAAAAAAAGTAATTTACATATTTTTGGGCATGTAATTGTTGCATTAACTGCAAGTCAGCAATACTAGGAAGAATCACGTACATTCCAAGCACATCAGCGATATTGAAAATTTATGAGAAAAGAATCTGCTGACGACTACGAGAAACAAGAGATTTTGTTCGTCGCGGCAGGCATATTGTCGCATCATATTTCCCATCGTTCCTCTCTCGTTTATTTTTTCTTTCGTTTTTTCATAGAAAAGCAGGGATTTCATTTCCCTTGTCATATGTGCTCAGTGCGCTTCTATATATGTGCGTTTTTATCGGACATGAGGTATAGGATTAGATGAAAAAGCATTCAGGAGAAGGCGACACCAAAATGATAGTGTCACATTCATACAAAAGGTTTATATAACAGCGACAAGAAGATTTGACGCCGCAGGAAGAAGAATGACAAGAACGTAGACAACGACGAGTGTCTGGGTGTAAACCAACATAGAAAAAGGTAGAAACAGGGCTTGAAAAACGAAGGGGCTGCTGTGCCGTAGGACGAGAAAAATCGGGAGAAAGAGTGAGACAGAGAGATGGAGAGAGCAACCAAGAAAAAGAATGAGCAAGCCATCGTGGATATCGGTGGAACGTTCCCTCAGAGTTGACTTCCGCTCGGGAAGTAAGCCCTCTGTCGTTGCTTCCGGTTTCCAGTTTCGTTTTCGTCCTTCTCCTCTTCTCCTCTATATCGACTGCTCCGGTACGTACACGTTGTCATGTCGTTCATGGGACGTGTATCCTCCAAAGTATACACGAAACTCAGTTAGGAGAAGAAAGGAAGATACATAGAGAGATAAAGACTGAAAAATGGAACGTGGATAGGATACAGGCTCGCGGGATGATGGTCCGAGAGAAATCTTCTCACGTGCATTATTCTTTTAGTCTGACATCTTCTTTTTACTCTGGCGAGTATTAATATTCAAAAATTTCAAAATCTCATCAGTCTCTGGAGCAGTATCGCGTAAATGTAGAAAAAAAGAAACAGGAAGTACAGACTTGTACACAATATCTCACAGCATTTACAAAAATTAACGCGGTTGGACGATTTTTCGAAAAACTAACATTTTCGTAAAATTCGAAAACCCATAAAATTCAAACCGTTCAACCGAAATTTCCCAAATTTAATGCCAACCTTCCTAATGTGATGCTCTATTGATAAACAAAAAATTCGCAATAAATCTCAACATTTTCGCAAGTTAGAGCGTCGACACAATTTTTTTGAAAATTTCAAAATTCCGTAGAATTCGTATTTTTCAAACGATTCCAACAAAATTCTCAGAGAACGAAGACCTCGTATAGATTAACGTCTGTGCGAAACGGGAGCTCTGTAGCTCGAACCGTTCTCGAGTTATAAACGTTTGAATTTTGCAGTGCCAGAACATAAACGCACGCACATCCGTTAATTTTTTCTGAACACGATTTTTCGGTGTCTTGGAACATCTCAAGCAAATTGACATTAAAAAGTAAAAAAAAAAAAACAATTCACCGTCACATAGTTTTCTATATGACGAGGCAAAAAGTGGAGAGAATTTTAATGTTGGGTCCGAGTCTTCGGAACGGGAAAATGGGAAAAAAAGTTGTCGAAAATGACGGAATAAGCGACCAGTTCTGGATTCAATCGTATAGGGATCGTCATAGCGGGATAATTACGAATCGTCGTTCTGGTCCGTCACAAGGGACACCGGATCGTTTTGTTACGTTTACAAAGCCAGTCGTTATCGGCGTAGTTAAGCGATTGAGAACTTGCAGAGACTTTGCACAAAGAATAAGAAAGTAAAAATCAAACAGAAGTTCAGAGCGAGTACAGCGTGATAAGCAGCGGCGAGAACTCTAGTTACATAACGGCAAATAAATAAAGCAACGGCGAGAGCTCGTTCAATCGGTTTCCGTCTTTCATAGAACGAAAATTGGACGCTTTATCGCCGCTTGATTGGAAACGTTTCCTAGTTCCCTCGTCCCTCAAACTTACCGAGTCTCACCACCTTTCTTCAACAATCAATCTATATCCGTGGCTATTCGTTGCTACAGTCTGTGCAGCGTCTCTATTCGTCGATAGATAACTGCGGAGCTTCTTCTGCTTCTATTCCGGATAAGCAGAAGAAAAAAAGTAACTACGCGTTTATTCCAAGCTGCCAGCGGCTAATTTCTCTTCCGAAGGATTCTCCAAACAATACGAGGAAAGAGATTAAGAGAGAAACTCAACAAAAGAGGTCCAGAATTCGTCCGTTCTAGTTTTTCCAATGCATCCCGTGATTCCACTCTTTTCTGCTTCTCTTACGTACAACTGTTCGTTACATTCACGTATTACTCTCAAAAAACGACTTTATTTAGGGTTTTTGTCAAAATTTTGTACAAACTTTTTTGGGTCCAAAAATTTAAAGTTTTCTCCATGAAGAAAAATTTCCTGACGTTTCAAATTTGAGATATTTCATTTCCAATTTTTTGTTTCTCCCATTTAAACGCGTGTAAACTGAAGTCGCGTTCCTTCTCGCAACTTTTAAACGAAACGTGACTTAATAAAAATAAAAAATTGGAAATCAAATGTCTCAAATCTTAAACGTCAGAAGATTTCTCTCCATAACAGAAAACTGTTAGTTTTGGTGCCAAGAACGTTCATAGAACATTTTTAAAGACCCCTTAATAAAATCGTTTCGTGATAGTAACACCTTAAAGATGTTTCTCGTCTTGAATCAGAACTGCGCTCCAGGCACTTCCTGGGCACAACAAATTTCAATATATATATATTTTTTTCCGAATGCTCGCATGGACTTGATGCTGAAAATGCAGATTTCTGACTTTGAGTAGACGGTGAAAAAATCAACTGCTGTACACAAGCTGTTTTCAAATTCGTGAGGAATGCATTTGATTTTCCGCAATGCATACAAAATTTCCATGTCGTACAAGAAACTCTGATGCTTCATTTAAACTCGCACGAAACTCTGACGAAATGAATGTTGGTACAAACGGAAAATCGAAGGCAGTAAAATTTGGTTGAACTCAATGCTCAGCGATGCACCAGGTCAGAAAAAAAAAGCCGAGCATTACTTGCCCCGAGAAATTGAGAAATCGTTGGAGCTGTTGGTTCGAGTTGCGTGTATCCGCACACGTGCTTTCCTATGTTGCCCGTGTTTCGAACGGGCACGAAGTTCAAGTCATAACAGGAAATACGTGTCAAGAATAGGAGGGACCTGATTGGACAGGGTCACGAAAACATAGTCCTCCTGGCACTGTACGCAGATCGTCCGTGACATCGTGACGCAATAGTGCAATTTCGTCCGTTTGCCTTTTACCTGCAACGCATCCGGAAAAAACTCTGTCCACTTATTTTGGCGTTATACGAGAAGCCGTTGTGTCTTCCAAAGAGAAACGCGCCGTTGACAGAGTGAAAAATAGCAATCAAGCTGCAGTCTGAAGCTTTTGGTCGTAATCGTTCTCGCTCTCAAATTTATTTTTCCCCTGCACTCGGTCCATCTCGCCACGCTCAAGCCACCAGGGATACAAATATATTTACAGCAAGATACATCAAGCCAGAACTACTTTTAATAAAAGTTGAGTAGAAAAATGTGCCTGGATCCGGATTCAGACTAATAGTCGAGGGACCAAAGTAGAAGAGCTTTGTTACATAATAAATCCACCTGCCTGCACGTTTTAGTTCCCTACCCAATAACCCGTGGACATTCCTCACTGCTGTCCCGTTGCATTGGCCCGTCCAATGTCCAAGCACCGCGTGCACGTATTAAATGTAACTCGAGCATTTTCCAGCATAGATCTCTCCCGGAGTATACACAAATTCCCAAAACTCCAATATCCGCCCAATCTTGATGCTAGCTTGAGAATATATATTCTGTAGCCGAAATAAAAATCTGCTCGAAATCCCAATCGATGCTCAAACCTTAGATTAAGGGGGTAGAATGCAAAATTTTCTATCGAAAGTATTCCTTAAATTTGCACCACAGAAAGAGCATAGTGACATTTAATAGCTCGCGCAATTTCATGAAGTTTCACCATCGAGAAGTCGAGATATTTATTTATAAAAATCACTATTTTCAGTAGTTTCTCATAAGAGCGTGTGTTAAAAGTTTCAATTTTCAACAGCAAATATTTCGATTTCTAAATGGTGAAGCCTCTTTAAACTTTGCAAACACTTGTATATAACATCGAAGGAGCTTTATTCAATTTTTCAAAAAATTAGATCGTCAACTTTTTTCGAAATTTTGTTTATTGCATAACAAATACAGATTACCTCGGACAATTTTGAATTTAGAGTATGTCGTTCTTTGAGCAATTTGTAACAACATTTTTTAATCAACTTAGGCTCGCAAACCATTTTTTATGTGAGAAAAACTGACAAGAAACATTTGTATATGATCGTCGCCATACAACGTCTTAAGAGGCTGACGAGCACATAGGCCCGATATTTTATTCCATAGTTCCTGTTCACTCGGATCTTAGTGAACATAATCGAAAGTCCAGCTCTAAAACCTGCTTACGGACATTGCGAGATCCTCGTGAGTCATTATGTACTCACGACCAACAAAAATGAAGCTCAACGTGGTAATTCGTTGCTCGATCGAACTCAGCTGCAGTTTGCAGTGGTTCGGCGTAAACGTGTAGCCTTTGTTGCAATCCTGGGAACCTGTGTATATCGGGTGAGTTTCTGGGAGTCTCAAGCCAACGATATTTTTCCAGTAAAATTCATTTTCTTTCGATGGAGATCGAGAATCAGTGATTCGAGAATTTTCATTGCTCTCCGAAGCAAGAAAAATCAGGACCGAAAACAAAATGATGACCTATGACATTTCGGATGGGTCACCGGGTGCATAGCGTCCTTCTACGAATACATAACGTGTACGTTACCATTACTTGGCTTTCTCCTTGCCAGGCTTTCCAAAGGTTGCTCTATTATTATGGAACATTATGGTGTATGTACTAGGAACGATCCTTCCTCGTATCTTATCAGTATCGGAGTCTCATCGCGTGACTCGAAGCTACAAAATAAAATGGGAACGAGGCAATGCAAAGTTTTCACTAGCAACGATAATCCAGTGGTTACGACTGTCCAAGTCCAGGGAGGCCATACGGATGGAGAAAAATGAATTTCCAATAAGCTATAAACAGCTCGTATCAATCACGATCTATGGACCCATGTGTCTGTGGAATGAAACTCACCGCTGGATCAATTCCGATCTACGCAGTTGCGGCCCTCGAAAATAAAAAAAAAAAACTTCATTCGATTCAGAGTACCTGCCAAACTCGTAGCGTTGCTGCATATTCAACATGGAGTTTCACACGACCTCCCATCAAGCAAACTTCATACGACGTTGCTTTAAACGAAATAGAACACGAAGTTCGTGTATGGCGCGCGCGTTCCACTCAATGCCTTCGAACTTCAACCAAACTCTCGTTAATCAAACACCAATTTCCGGAAATTCGGGGGATCTCCGACAGTTCTAGGACAATCGAAACCCTCCCTCTCTCTCTCTCACCCGATTTCTCAATGGTGTAGAATTCATTTTCCGCACCACTTCTGCCCTCTCGATCCGATGAATCGGCCACCTCCGGACTCCGGCATCAACTAAATTTATCTCTGATTTTGCTTGGACGAAAAATGTGAAAATCACTTCGATTTTTGTATTTTTTTCATATTTTATTATCAATACTAATCACCGGATTTTGAGTGGAAACATTTTTTCAGAATTATCAATTGCCAAGAGTTTGGTCGATAAACCCGTTTCAGAGCTCAACCATTTGACTTATCGTCAACCATTGAATCGTTGACTATACTTCCGCATTCCCAAAGTTGGCCATCAGCCACATTAACTCTAGAGCCTAGCTTTGCAGTACTGTCACAGAATTTGTCCCAGTTTTGTCTGGCATTTCTACTCAGATGCGTTTATATGTATGAGTATGTCCATTGGAAAAAGAATGAGAACTCGAGAGACCAACGAATCTAGAATCTCATGAATTCCGTTAGGGTCTCAATTTAGAGCAACGGCTTTGTCGCAATTATTCATTGATTCTGTATTGAATGTGGTGTTGAAACGCTAGCAACTCTAGGATCGGATGGATCCATCCTGTTGCCCTATTCGGACGGGCTTAAAATTTGAGACATTTAATTTCCAATTTTTTGTTTCTCCCATTTAAACGCGTGTAAACTGGAGTCGCGTTCCTTCTCGCAACTTTTAAACGAAACGTGACTTAATAAAAATAAAAAATTGGAAATCAAATGTCTCAAATCTTAAACGTCAGAAGATTTCTCTCCATAACAGAAAACTGTTAGTTTTGGTGCCAAGAACGTTCATAGAACATTTTTAAAGACCCCTTAATAAAGTCGTTTCGTGATAGTAATACCTTAAAGATGTTTCTACGCTAGCAACTCTAGGATCGGATGGATCCATCCTGTTGCCCTATTCGGACGGGCTTATGGTCATATAGAAATTTGTCGAAAACGAAAATGCCTTCGTAGCAGCTGTAAATCCGTCTAGCTGCTGTCTACGGAGATTAATTTGGCTATAGGAATGAATCTGGAGAGATAAGGATCCTGGATGGGGTGGATTGGATCAATTCTCGCGATTCAGCTGTTGTATGGAACATTGAGCCGGATGGCAGTAGGGATTCTCTTGGAAAGATTTATCGGTCGAGGTGTTTTTGAAGATGTGAATCGAGTCGCCTCTTTGGGCCGTACGTCTTTGAAAAAACATTTTCGTAGCCTGATAAATGTTTATTGAGACTTTGTTGTGCTCGGGGAGACTGAGAGGATTCTGAAAATCTTTTCAACAAAGATCTGGAGCAACGATAGCTCGTTATGGGTCTCGTTGGCTTCCTAGTTCCATGAATGCCATTCCGGCAGTCAGATCTACCAACATCCACGAACGGTGGTCTTCTGGGTGGACGGTCACGTGGCCTGGCACAAGAAAAAGCAACATTCTGGGTCGCTTCTTAGTCACAAGGAACATTTGATGCCGTAGGAGGAAGTCATTACATATTAGGGCGGGTTGTGACAAACTTTTCGAAGCAATGTCGCGAGAGGTTGCAGGAGCAGAAGAGGAAGATGCGACGGGCAGGCGAGAGAAACGGGAAATGCCGCAGGGAAATGGACAGTAACTATATGCGATAGGGAGGTAACGTTCTCAGAGTAGCAGCTTGAGTAGAGAAATCCACATGCGAGTAGAATGAACGCCCGACCGTGAACAACCTCCATCCTGACCCCATACGGTCGTTTACCACTTAGTCGGCGGGAACCCGGGTAAGCGCGAATCCCGAGGGAATCTCGTTTGGTGTGACACCAGCAGCAGCCTTGCCACGCGAGCCCCTAATATAGCTTTGCTATAGCAGCAGTAAAGCACACCAGAAATTCTCATTTGCATGCGTTCTCCAGCCTTATATGTGGCACATAGAGAAACACGCCCCGTTCGCGTCATTACCTTATCACCTCGAGTCGAGATCGATGTAATTCTCGCACTCTTGCCAAAGTTCAACAGTACCGGCTCTTCCGATGTCCCTGGATCCGGTGGCGAAGGTTTATAATTCGCGATTCTCATCTCTTTGCCCCCGAGTCATTTCAAGGTCATTGTAAATTTTTCCTTCCCCGTGTTTTATTTTTTTTTTTTTTTTTCTTATAATTTTAGCTCCGCGCGTGAAAAGTCCGAGAACAACGACTTCGAAGTTGGTAAAGAGTTGCAAGTTCCTCTTGGCAGTGTTCCCGATTTTCGAGGCTGGTCAGAATCGCATGTGCTCCTGCAATGTTTGCAGCCCGATCGTGCTTTGGCTTCCTCTTGCCTCATGCACATCGCCGTGCTCGTCTGCATGCACTCGGAATCCGAAACTCTCGGATTTCTCTCGAGACGAAACGAAATTTGTAATAACGAAAGACCAGAGCAGTCTGAGTACAATCTGGAAGGACGAAAGAGCTCAGGAGCGATGTACGACGGAGGTCGCCGGCGTTGTTCACAGCGAATACTACTCGGCACCAACGTCGAGTGCTTCTGTTAATTGCTTTAATCCAATTACAGTGAACCGTGAAATAGTTTCATTATCTTAAGAGATCTCTCTCCTCTTTCCCTTCCTATAATTCGGAAAAGGCGTTGTATCTCCCATGCAGAATGTTTTTCCCAGTAGACTAAACAAGCTGGATGAGAAGCATGAGAAATCCAAGGAAACTTGCTTTCCTGCACTTTAGTGCAATTGAATGATCGTATCAGGACGATTTATCGAAGGTTGAGACCAAAATCCTGTTTGACTTGTCAAAACTGCTTCCTTCTTTCTCTCAAAGTCGCGTACTTCGAATCTATGTCCATCGTTCCAAGTCTTTGACTATGCAGTACGAATCTCTCGGAAAGCCCGGCTCCACGATAAACTCAGCTAAAGTAAAAAGCTTTTTTACACCATCGAATACATCGCGTACAAAGATACACACTTTGTTCTCTTTCTCTTTGTACCAAAAGTTTAATTCTCCAAATGCGACAGACGCAATAAAATAGTGAGGGAGATGGACAATCCGCATGACCTGACCGGATTTCACGTCGTTCTATATATTTTTTTTTTCATGGTGCGAGTAGGATTCTTTGGAAAAATCTCTTGCACATAGTCGACCAAAGCACCTACATCCATTTCCACAATACCAATTTTATGGTGTCACCCCTGTGATCCTTTTTCATCGCTCTCTTTATTTATATATGTGTGTGTGTGTGTGTGTGTGTGTGTGTGTGTGTGTGTGTGTGTGAGTTTGTTTGTGTGTGTACGTACTGGGCTTCCCCTAGCAATCCAAGTAACGTACATACCCTTCTAGCGAGAATTGCATTTGAAATTGTAATTTCTTTTATATGCCCCAAATCCGCTATCCAAACGATAAAGCTCGTTTGGGATTCCCGCAGTTTCGTTTCCGCTCGTTCGCACTCGTTCCTAGATAGTTCTCAGCACTCGATCCCCCCCTCCTCGGATCTGCTGGCCTATATATTTCCTTCGTTTTTCCCTCGATCTTCCACGTTTGTAACGCTATTTTACCTCCGCTCGTTTATTACATTTTCTTTCGAGACTCTCTGCTCCTTCCTCGTTCGCAAAAACGTGCATTATTTTACATTTGACATTTGCACGTATCGCCTTGGCTACTTTCTTGCTATTACACGGTTCCCTTGAAACCAGAGGAATGCGGTGATGGCTGATAATTGCGGAGAAAATGGCGTGAAATGTTGGCAAATTTATAAACATTCGACTTTTATTTTTTCTACGAAACGAGAATTTTTCTTTTGTTATTGTTTCACACAATTGACTGCGGGGTGTCAAGAGAATCCCTTCCGCTTCCAAAGTCGCCCTTTTTGCCGAGTATACGCCACCATAAAGTCTGGTTTTTAATGAAAAATGTAACTCTTTGCACGCAAGTCATAAGGGTATAGTTCTCGTTTGATGGAATCAACACAGTACGTAGTAACGCTCAGCCAAATGGCTTTCCGGGCTATGGGGATGCTCTTCGCACCATAATGTTTAATTTTATGCGCTCCTGGAGCTGTGAATGAATTTTCGAGATAGATATAGAAAAAATAATCCAGAAGTAACGACCCCGTTGTGCACGATTAACCTTATTCAGCCTGGATCCGGATTCCGAAGTTAAATCTTCCATAACGTCGCTTATTCCGTGCCCGTTGAAAAACGTTACGACGTTGTAAAACGTTCCGCAAAAATCCACGTGTCGTCACGTTTTCAACGACGTTTCTTTTTTCCTCTGAACAGAGTTCTCGCTCTCGATACAGCGACATGCGCGGAAAGTACAGGGCGAATTGAGAGCTCCGATACACGAGGGAATATATGTAACTACTTGTACTATGTAAAGGGCAAACCCACTGCGTATGTATATGCGCAGTAACTTGGCTAGAACACGCCGTATCGTATACGAATAGAAACGTATCTATAAAAATGCACACCCTCATATTTCAACGTACGTGTGCTCATATCCACGTGTCTGTGTCTCTGCCTGTGCGTCTGTGCCAAAGGTTCCTATTGAGAGACTTTGGAAAGAAGGAGATGGTTGGAATTTTACGGTATCATTTTATGGAGCTTCCCCATCACGTTGCAACTCAACTCTATGAGGAGGTAACAACGACATTCCCTTCTTACAAGAGACCAAGAGCCTCTTCCCCTCTCGCCTCTCATTCATCGTTCCAACGATTGCAACTCGTGTAGCCAACGACTTTCAATTTTTTCACGTACACACGAAATTTCGTGCGTATTTAAGGTATAACTATCGCAGAATGGGTTGATTTAGGATTTTCTTGAAATTTAGTGTAAATATTCTTGACATTAAAACGAACAACTTTCCTATGAGACGAAACATTTTCTGCCGTCTAGAATTTGAGATATTTCATTTCCAATTTTCTATTTTTCCCATCTAAACGCATGTAAATTGAAGTGACGTTTCGTTAAAAAAGTTGCAAGAAAAAACAAAAGAAACGCGACTTCAATTTACATGCGTTTAGATGGGAAAAATATAAAATTGGAAATGAAATATCTCAAATTCTAGACGGCAGAAAATGTTTCGTCTCATAGGAAAGTTGTTCGTTTTAATGTCAAGAATATTTACACTAAATTTCAAGAAAATCCTAAATCAACCCATGCTGCGATAGTTATACCTTAATGACTCTGACGTTTTCGTGGCAATTCTTCCGATTTATTGCGTTTTTGGGTTGCAAGAGAGAATCGTTTCATTGTCTAGACCAAATATTTAATAATAATTATGAGCTCTGCTGAAACACACAAAACTTTAACTTCATTGGGTTCACTGCAAATTGATTCTGCGACGAATATTCTAGGAAAATGGTCACCAACATAATTGACCAGCATGAATGTGTTGGAGGCTGGAGTTGCGACAGCAAAAACTATAATGTTTTTGTCTTATTACGGATACTGAGAACTGTCAGGTACACTAACACCAAAACCCTGGACACAGGTCCCTCGGTCACTCGCCAAAACGTGTGAGCACACCTGCTTCGTACTTTTCAATTTTGATAGAAACGTTTATCGTAAAAGGGATTTTCAGAGCTAGTAACAATTTAATTGAATGGTTGTGAGTTCAAGGAAGACCCTCACACATTTTCGAGGACCTGGCTCCAGAGTAAACAAGGTCGATATGCAAACTCGCAGTGCACTCGTGGATTCGATTTTCCGCAGAGATTGTGTTTCATATCAATGCGAAATTTCTATTAACTTTCTGAAACCCTTCGTTTTTAATGACAAACAGTTGTTTTCAAACTCGTTACGAGAATTATTGGTGGAGTAGAAAAAATTTGTAATAAATGTTGCCACACTCCGGATTACAGAGATCGTTATCCTGTTTTTTTTTCCTGTGAATGTATTTCCGGGAGTTGTGATTTACGACTTGCAGTTACGAAACTATAAAACGACGTTTTTGCCATTTGGAAGGGTATCGGGTCAACGTGCAATTCCGCAGCCGGAGAAGACAACGATGTAACAAATATTTCTACATTACAAAATGGAGAGATCGTTATCCCGTTTGCCTGCCAATTTATTTTCGCCTCTGTCTGTAAAGATTCACGAAATACATTCGCAATGTCACGAAACAATATTTCTGGCATTTGGAAGCTCGTCAGCTCGGCGTCCAAACTGCATATCGTCATTTTTATGCCGATAAGCAAACTGCAGCAAGGACACTACGTATTCTAGTTGGAACTGAAAGAATCCTGCTTCGGTGAGGCTGTTGTTATTACGATTACAGCGGAACGTATGTTCTCACCCACAGCTATTAGATCGACGCAGATTCTCCCAACGCTGCGAGAAGCACACCATCGTATCAACAGATTCATGGGACAAAACAGTGTGTAGGTTTCGATGGAAACGCGGTTGTTCCGCTGCTGGACAATCTCTCCACCGAGCCATTGACAATGCTGCTTTGTATCTCACATTTGCGAGGCTATATTCCGATACACACAACGATTCAACTGCGTCGGCCTTTAACTCCGAAGTACTTTTACGCAGCGAAACGAGAGATTGGAAGCAGCGACGAGTGGCCACAGCTGGTGGCATGAATTCGAGATATATCTTCTTGGCGATTGAAATACCATCGAGCATTCTCACTCTTGTTGACCTCGAATCGTCACACCCATTCGGTCGCGATGGTTATTCGATTGGCCCCGTAATTCTATTGGTTATGAAAGTGGCAGACCTGAAACGTATTGCGCCGAGAGAAATGAGACTCGGCGATGCGAAACAAGGGGATAAAAGTGCAAAAAGATTTTTTACAGAGTCGCGATCCTCCAGTGAATTCTCCGCTTCCGGGCAGCTCGACACAGATTTTTTTGCCTCAATGGATTCTCGATCCTCGTAATAAGAGAAAGAGAGAAAAAAACGACGCGCATTTGCTTGGACCTCGGACTACCAAGGCTCGATGATGATTGCATGGTTTTCAAAATTCTGAAAATTTCGTATGAAGTATTAAAATTTTACGATCATTAGGAAGCTCCTCATTCGAGAATTAACATTTTGTTGAAAATAATTTCCTAAACAAATAAAAACAATGTTTATCAATAAACTTGGTTTTGCTTCCATTGCTTTCAGTATATTTGAGATATTTAAAAATTTAGAGGTCAAAAACTCGTCGCAAAGTTATAGAAGTTTCCATGAGACTAAATTCGACGACGTTTAATTTATTAATGTTAATTGTTCAATAACGAGCTTCTTAAGGTATAACTATCGCAGAATGGGTTGATTTAGGATTTTCTTGAAATTTAGTGTAAATATTCTTGGCATTGAAACGAACAACTTTCCTATGAGACGAAACATTTTCTGCCGTCTAGAATTTGAGATATTTCATTTCCAATTTTCTATTTTTCCCATCTAAACGCATGTAAATTGAAGTGACGTTTCGTTAAAAAAGTTGCAAGAAAAAACAAAAGAAACGCGACTTCAATTTACATGCGTTTAGATGGGAAAAATATAAAATTGGAAATGAAATATCTCAAATTCTAGACGGCAGAAAATGTTTCGTCTCATAGGAAAGTTGTTCGTTTTAATGTCAAGAATATTTACACTAAATTTCAAGAAAATCCTAAATCAACCCATTCTGCGATAGTTATACCTTAATCTTCGTGAAATTTTTACACGATCTCTTAAATTAATTTGAAAAAAAATACCAAATTTTAAGAATTTTCTTATCATTTGCGATTGGGGATTCAACATCCTTTAGTCCTCGGATGTCCTGAGAAGAATGGAACGAAATTATTTTAGGGATGATTCATATAATATGTCTTGGGTGTGGCGTGAAAGAATTTCCAAATTTTTCGAATAATCTGCTCGAATTGCTGTTATCTTTTTGTTCGCCGAAGGAAACAGAGGGCGAGTCGATTGTTGTAAAAAGACAGTGACATGAAAAAGTAGAAAAATCTGTCACAGCTCGATGGATAATCCTCGCTTTACTCGCAAACACCCACATAAAAACGACGAGAGTAGAAGAACCGGAAAAAAAACGCTCGTAGTTCCGCTCTGTGCGGCGTGTATATTTATTATCAATTTTCGTTGACCCAATTCGCGGCTTAATCACCACTTCGCTAGCTCTCTTCTTTATTCTAAATACTGTGATCCCCGTGTGGTTGTCGTAGCTATAACTAACATTTTACACTTTTAAAAGCCAATCAATGGATACTCGAAGCATAAATGCATTCGCAGAATACGAAACTGCAATCATTGATACACTGCACAGAACTGCAACGAACGCACAGGCTTCCTGCTCGTCTATTTTCAAATTCAATAATTAATGGGTCCTTCGCACCATTTCATTTTTTCAACCAGATATCTTTGCTGCGCAGGGGAAGCTTTCAAAATGGTGTGTGTATAAAACTCAGAGTGGAAAGTGGGCGGGAGCGGTGAATCGATTTGATAAAAAGGGTAGAATTTTTTTTTACGTGGTTCAACATAATCGAATGGTATTTGGGAAATTCGTGGCATGGAATTGGAATGAGCACAGAAGTTTGCTCTGCAGATGCCTAAAAGCTTTTCTATCAACCGTATACCGTTGCTCCATTTTTGCTTTCGTCTTTCTGCAATTCAGGGTTTGCTCTACCCATTCAATGGGATCATGTTCAATATTCCTTTTTATTTTTCTTCTCACTAAATAGTCGTTGGACCAATTGTTTCGGAGTGCCTTTCATTTCGCTCGTTTTTTTACAACTAATTATTTTCGATTCCTCATAGAGAAACGCTATGTGTGACGGTAAAAAATTCTTTTTTCCTGTTTCCACTGACAATTTTCTTAAAATGTCTCAAAACATCGAAAAATCATGTCAAGATAAAATGTCCGGATGTGCCTGTGTGTGTATGTTCTGGCTCTGTAAAATTCCAACTTTCATAACTCGAGAACGGTTTGAGCTACAGGGCTCCCGTTTCGCACAGATGTTAATCTATACGAGCTCTTAATTCTCTGAGAATTTTATTGGAATCACTAGAAAAATACGAATTCTACGGCATTTTGAAATTTTCAAAAAAATCGTATCGATGCTGGAAATTCCGCAAATTTTAAGGTTTATTATTCATTTTTCTTGACGGTTTGTCATTCGTCAGTTGAACGATTGAAAAGTTTGTGATTTTTAGAATCTCACGAAAATCTGAGTTTTTTTTTTTTTTTAATCGTCCATCGCTCTGATTTCTTCANCGTCCAACCGCTCTGATTTCTTCAAATTTTGTGGGATACCGTGTGAGTGAGTCTTCCTTTTCACTTTCTAGGAAAGTCGTCGAAATTATAATTTAAATACAAATACAAAAAATGCTACAAATTGAAATTTACAAATTGTTTCCTCAAGATGCTCAGGATGCACGAGGTTCAAAAGCTTCCTCTATATGGAAAAGCCAAAATTGAAAAGAGGAAGATTTGAGGATCGTGCATCTTGAGCATCTTGAGGGAGCAATTTGAAAATGTTATTTGGCAGCGTTTTTTATTTTATAAAAATTTTGTACTTTCGTGATTCGGTATTGCATCGATGTTTCATTGTCTGCGCAAGAAAACTCTCGCAATATATATTTTTCGATTACAAGCTTCTTTGATCGATGTAGAGCGTCAGGATCAGCATCCAAGCGCTCGAGCTTTTCCATGGAACAACAACATTGTTGAAAATGTTCTATGAAAGAGTAAACAAAATAAAAGTTGTGCAACAAGGTGGAGGTGAAGTGCAGAGGCTGAGGAAAAATTGAATAAAGCAAAAACGATAACGAGGAGCAATATTTTGAGGCGAAAGGAGGAAAGCAGGTGCATTTAGGTGGCAACACTGGTGGCTTTACCAATAGCTGGAAGCGTTACTGATAAGCTTATCCTCTCGTAAGCTTCAGCAATGTCGTTTGGCTTGAGGCGAAGCTAAACAGCTTTTTCCTCTTTCTCTTCGTCGGCTTCACCTCGTCTTAAGCCAAAGCAGAGGTTTTGCTGCATTTCTGGATTTGCTCACGTGTGGTCACGCCTAGTTCTTACTTGCAACTTTGGAGCGCAGCTGCAAGCTTTTTCACCAAAAAGTATAAAAGAAAAGGACAGAGATTATTTGTCCGAAAAGTTGTAAGGGTTGGAAGGAAGAGTAAAAGACTCGAAACGATTTGCTAGTCGCGATTCTACAAGAGAAAGCAGCAGGAGACTGCTGTACAAACGGAGCAGGATCTCGTGGCTCGATTAATGGGCTGAATCGGCAAGCTCCGTTCGATCTTGGCTCTGCCTTTTACGTATTTGTCGTCTTCCTTTTTCTTCCTCTCGTAGTCAATTTCGGCTCGTTCTTTTTCGCTGTTCTTTTGCCTCCACCGCGCATCCCGGAAATCTCTCATTCTAATCCAACGGGGATGGGGATCGTGCGGCACCGTTTCCGACGACAGTCACAGCAGCCCTCCCGGTTTTCGGATATCCTGAGTGGAATATCAATCGGACGAATCCTCTCATTCTACTCTCTCCTTTTAACCCGAATAAAATCGAGCAGCTCTGCTCGCCGATGTGACGGTATCGTCTCCCACACAAACATACACACACACACACCGCCAATGTGTGTCAGTGTCTCTTCTGCTTTTGCCATCTCTATCGCTCGAGTCCACGACGCTTTTGCATATATATTAGTTCCCAGGGTGCACACCGGCTCTTCGCAGGATACACTCGAATGGCATGGACCTTTTGTATCCAGATATAGACAACGCGTAGTTCTTGGGCTTCGCAGTTCTCTCCAGAGATCTCGAAATTGCTGGTCGAATACTGAAAACACGTCAAGTCTTATTTTCCTCTTCTCGTATTTTCTCCTTCCACTTGCATCCAATGTACCTCACAATCCTCGAGTTTGCTATAAAAAATCCAGCGAGCAACTGTTTTCGTAGAAAAAAAAAACAAAAAACAATCCGACAAAGTTAACAAGAAAAATCTTCAACACAGCATCGTAGCAACACAGCAACTGAATTATTATTTATTCACGGCCTGCATCAAAGCCTCCTGGCAGCTATGCCATGGTTTCTGGCCTGGAAACGGAGTCAAAATCGACGTTTATCCTATTTTGATGTTCTCCTTTTTTCGAAACGTTAATCATCAAGGAAACAATCGAAATTCCACGAATCAGAAGTTATTGGTCACTCGAACATTGCGTCCGTATTTTAACCATCAATTCCGTATTGACCGGCGCTACAAAGATTTCTAAGTCATCGAAGTTCTCGAATTTGTGTATTTATTCAAAATTTGATTTATTTTGAAATTTCTAATTTTTAGTAATGCACTCTGCTGTTTCGTTTACCACGTCGATTCGGAATTCGTAATAATAATATTCAACGTATGGTTCATGAAAACACGAGGTTTCTCATCATTGCTGCATACTTTGAGGCTTCAGTGACGTTTTTTATTGAAAAAAGTTGGAAACTCACGCCGAGCATATATCGATGTTTCCGACAAACTTTTAATCCAAGCCAGAAAATTGGAAAAAGGTTCAACAGAATTTTGCTGCTCGTACGTGAGGTCTGCATCATTTTATCAATCATTTTCCGAAGGTAGCTCATCCGCGCGCGCTGTAATTTCAACAGCCCCAGAGCATAGGCATGATGTAAGGCATCCTGCGGAATGCAATATAACCGGATAACGTCATGGGTCGCATACCTGTGCACCCTGCTACGGAATATTGGAGAAAATTTGCGCGAGGGAGAGAACGAAAGGGTGAAAATCAATTTCAATTGAATTTTCCAAGTTCAATTACTTCCGAGCATCTGAATTATCGGTAGAACGGTAACCTGGGGTCAAAAACGACCCCGGGTGACTTTGAATCCGCGCTCTTTTTCTTTTCTCGCGTTTTTTAGCGTTTTACCGTATTTTCGACTAATTTTTCGACTTTGAGCGAAACTGCCCCAGGCTCACGAGATACTGCATTAAAAAACGAAAAGAATGAGCCCAAGTTGAACTCTTTTCGTTGCATTTTACCGGAGATATGAATTTTTCAAAATTTGGATCATTCCTGACCCCATTAGCGAAATAAAAAAAATCAGGTCACCATTTTAGGGATAAGACAGGTCTGTAGTATTTTTCAATCGCAGGAATCAGCTGAAACTAGAAATAGTTGTGTTTCGCACGTGCCTATCGAGCACAAATCTAGCAAACGTGTGATTCCGAGCGTCTGGAACGGAAGAGGACATTTGTAACTTGATCCTCGTTATTCGATACTTATGCATTCTTTCAAGATTGAAACCGTATACAATAAAATACAAACAGGGATTGGATTACGTTCCGGTGAAATCGACGCCGTTTACTTTTTCACATCCAAAACCTCATCGCACTCTCTCTCTCTCTCTCTACAAGCTGTCGCAGTCGTAGATTCCATTCTGATAACAAAATCATCCCCTTTAATATTTAGACTGTTCTTAGCAGCCTTCACTCCTTCGTTCACCCTCCGAAGGTGTGAAATCCGCTTAGAGGACTTAACAAGCTTTTAGCAAGAGGGGAGGCGACCTCGGTGAGTCGTATCGTCTCTGTGGAGCGTCATAGTTTCAAAAAAATAAAAATAAAACTGATTTTTTGCTCGTTCGTTCTATAATTCATCGGCGTCGCTCCCTTCATCCTTGGGATTCGGTTCGTCAGCTCGAGAGTTTACTCTGTGGTATTTCTGAATTATTCTGAAAATGAGAAAATAACCGCGGCTCGTTTGGGAAGACGTTAGAATCGCAATGATTCGTGCTGGATAAATGGAACGACATTGAGTACATGGTTTTTTCGTTAATATTCTAGTTCCATGTATTTTATACTTTTGATGTCTACTGCTCCATAAATTGAGAGCCAGTTTGGAAAAACTTTTGCCTGGATAATCCGGTAAGCTCCGCACGGCTTAGCCGGTGCGTTATCGCGTTTCAGTGGTGGGAAGCCTCGGTTTTTCGGGCAGTCGCGACCCTTGACCCGCAGGGCCAACCAAATTAATCACGTTGGTGAGCAGCCAGCTCACTCCCTCGCCTCACTTTTTCACCCCGTTTTTGTTTTTCGTTTATCACGCTAGCCCGAAACGTGCGCGTTTCTGTTTTTATTTGCGCGTGTCGCACACCTCGTCCAACCTCCCGCTTTGTGTCCACTTTTTCTCTCTTTCTCTGCCTCGTTCCTCTCTTTGGATCGCACTTTTTCTCTCACTTTTCCGAGCTCTCGAATTTTTTGATACTCTACGTCCCAGAGGACTGCGACGTGTTCGTCGCTGCTCAACAGCCACATGGACCATTCCCGTATACCACCCACACACTCACACACATCCACTCGTCCCAATTCCAGTCTTCCAACACAGATGACAAATCACCGAAGAAATTACGCTAACAATCACACGAGATATACACCAAATACTGCAGCTTCTGCTCGTCCGAAAATACCTTCATTTTCCTCTTGCTTTTCATTCGACCCTCCATGCCACACCGACTGCCAGAACCATAATGAGAAACAATGCACGAGAAAGATCAATTGTTCCAAACAATCAACTCGATACAGTCCGTGGAATGGAATTTATAGAATCTCCCCATTGTTGAATGAAAGACAATTGTTACGACCTGCTGTTACACTGAATTTAATCGAGAGACGAGGTGTCAGTTGCAAAAAAAAAAAAAAAAAAAAAAA